>JANJGN010000006.1:190244342-190443107 GCA_026770705.1 Isurus oxyrinchus | reverse complement strand
CACACCCACCCCCCACCACACCGACCCCCACCACACCCACCCCCACCACACCCACCCCCACCACACACCCACCCCCCACCACACACACCCCCACCACACACCCACCCCCACCACACCCACCCCACACCACACACCCACCCCCAGCTCACCCACCCCCACCACACCCCCCCCACCACACCCACCCCCACCACACCCACCCCCAACACACACACCCCCACCACACACCCACCCCCACCACACACCCACCCCCATCACACTCCCACCCCCACCACACCCCCACCCCCACCACACCCACCCCCACCACACCCCACCCCCACCACACACACCCCCACATACACTCCCCTCCCCCACACACACTCCGCCCTCCCCCACACACCCACTCCCCTCCCCCACACACACTCCCCCCCACTCCTACTCCCCTCCCCCCACACACTCCCCTCCCCCAAACACACTCACTCTCCCCCACACACACTCCCCTCCCCACACACACTCCCCTCCCCAAACACACTCACTCTCCCCCACACACAACTCCCCTCCCTCACACACACACTCCCCCCCCCACACACTCCCTCTCCCCCTCCACACACATTCCCCCCTCCCCCACACTCTGCCCCTCCCCCACACACACTCCCCTCCCACACACACACTCCCCCCACACACATTCCACTCCCCCACACACACTCCCCTCCCCCACACACACTCCCCTCCCCCACACACACTCCCCTCCCCACCACACACTCCCCCCTCCCCCCACACACACTCCCCTCCCCCACACACACTCCCCTCCCCCCACACACACTCCCCTCCCTCACACACACTCCCTCCTCCCCCCCCACACACTCCCCCCCCACACACACTCCCCTCCCCCACACACACTCCCCTCCCCCATCACACACTCACTCCCCCCCACACACACTCCCCTCCCCTCCCCCCCACACACTCCCCTCCCCCACACACTCCCCTCCCCCCACACACTCCCCTCCCTCACACATTCCTCTCCCACACACACACTCCCCCCCCACACACTCCCTCTCCCCCCCCACACATTCCCCCTCCCCCACACTCTGCCCCTCCCCCACCACACTCACGCCCCTCCCCCACACTCTCCCCCTCCCCCCACACACTCCCCTCCCCCACACACACTCCCCCTCCCCCACTCTCTCCCCCCTCCCCACACACACACTCCCCCCACACACACCCATTCTCCCTCCCCCCACACACACTCCCCTCCCCCACACACATTTCCCCTCCCCCATACACACTCCCCCCCCACACTCACTCCCTCCCCCCCCCCCACACACTCCCCTCCCTCACAGACACCCACCTCGACACACACTCCCCTCCCACCCACACTCTCCCCTCCCCCACACACACACTCCCCCACACACACTCCCCTCCCACCCACACTCTCTCTCCCCTCCCCCACACACACTCCCCTCCCACCCACACTCTCCCCTCCCCCCACACACACACTCCCCCACACACACTCCCCCCACACACACTCCCCCTCCCCCACACACACTCCCCCCCACACACACAGTCCCCTCACCCACACACAGTCCCCTCCCCCACACACACTCTCCCCACCCCCCACACACACTCCCCCCCACACACACTCCTCCCCTCCCCCACACACACTCCCCCCCACACACACAGTCCCCTCACCCCCCACACACTCCCCTCCCCCACACACACTCCCCACCCCCACACACACTCCCCCTCCCCCAAACACACTCCCTCTGCCCCACACACTCTCCCCTCCCCCACACACTCTCCCCTCCCCCACACACACTCCCCTCCCCCACACACACTCCCCTCCCCCATACACACTCCCTCCGCCCCACACACACTCCCCTCCCCCACACACACTCCCCTCCCCCACACACACTCCCCTCCCCCACACACAAACCACCCCCACACACACTCCCCTCCCCCCACACACACTCCCCCCACACACACTCCGCCCCCCCCGCACACACTCCCCTCCCCCACACACACTCCCCTCCCCCACACACAAACCACCCCCACACACACTCCCCTCCCCCACACACACTCCCCCCCACACACACTCCCCCCCCCCCACACACACTCCCCTCCCCCACACACACTCCCCTCCCCCCACACACTCCCCCTCCCCCACACACACTCCCCCCCACACACACTCCCCTCCCCCATACACACAGTCCCCTCCCCCCCACACACACTCCCCTCCCCCATACACACACTCCCCTCCCCCACACACACTCCCCTCCCCCACACACACTCCCCCTCCCCCACACACTCCCCTCCCCCACACACTCCCCTCCCCCACACACTCCCCTCCCCCACACACAAACCACCCCCACACACACTCCCCTCCCCCCCACACACACTCCCCCCCACACACACACTCCCCTCCCTCACACACACTCCCCTCCCCCACACACACTCCCCCCCACACACACTCCCCTCCCCCACACACACTCCCCTCCCCCACACACACTCCCCCCCCACACACACACTCCCCTCCCTCACACACACTCCCCTCCCCCACACACACACTCCCCTCCCCCATACACACACTCCCCTCCCCCACACACACACTCCCCTCCCCCACACACACTCCCCTCCCCCACACACTCCCCTCCCCCACACACACTCCCCCCCCACACACACACTCTCCCTCCCCCCCACACACTCCCCTCCCCCCACACACACTCCCCCCTCCCCCACACAAACTCCCCTCCCCCACACACACTCCCCTCCCCCACACGCACTCCCCTCCCCCACACACACTCCCCTCCCTCACACACACTCCCCTCCCCCACACACACACTCCCCTCCCCCATACACACACTCCCCTCCCCCACACACACACTCCCCTCCCCCACACACACTCCCCTCCCCCACACACACTCCCCTCCCCCACACACTCCCCTCCCCCACACACACTCCCCCCCACACACACACTCTCCCTCCCCCCCCACACACTCCCCTCCCCCACACACACTCCCCCCTCCCCCACACAAACTCCCCTCCCCCCACACACACTCCCCTCCCCCACACACACTCCCCTCCCCCACACACACTCCCCTCCCTCACACACACTCCCCTCCCACACAGACTCCCCCTCACCCACACACACTCCCCTCCCCCATACATACTCCCCTCCCCCACGCTCTCCCCCTCCCCCACACACACTCCCCTCCCCCACAGACACTCTCCCTCCTCCACACACACACTCCCCCCACACACACTCTCCCTCCTCCACACACACTCCCCTCCCCCACACACACACTCCCCCCACACACCGTCCCCTCCCCCCCACACACTCCCCTCCCCCACTTACACTCCCCCTCCCCCATCCACTCTCCCTCCCCCCCACACTCTCCCCTCCCCCACCCACTCCCCCTCCCCCACACACACTCCCCTTCCCTCACACACACTCCCTTCCCCCTCCGAAACACACACCCCTTCCCCCACACTCCCCTCCCCCTCTGCACACTCCGCTCTCCCTCCCCCTCCCCAGCACCCCTACCTCCCCCAAGATCCTATCCCCCCTCCCCCCTCCCCGCACACTCCTGTCACCCCCCTTCTACACCCTCTCCCTCCCTCCCCATCTGGGAGCCCCCTTTTCTTCTCTCCCCTCGTCTCCCGTTCCCTTCGCCCCCCCTTCCCTCCCATCCCCCACCCTCTCTGCAACACCCCGGTCCAGGACGATCGACAGAGGCAAGGGACGAACTCCGGGGCTCGATTCGAAAGCCTCTCCCGCGTTTCTCCCCCAGCCGTGATTGGAAGTGTTGAAGCTGGGGCAGTGGGAGCGCATGGCTCTCCCACATTGTTGAGGTGCGATAGTCCTGCTCCAGGGAGCTGCCGACTGGACGCCATTCCTGGGACCGCTGCATCCTGGGCTCTTTGCTAAGGGGCAGCACCAGGAGGTGGGAGGCCGGATGGTCATCGTGACACGAGTTCTGAAAGAGGTCCGAGGCCGGAACTCCTGACCAGGTCGATGGCGCCCCATCCTGGGCTCTGTCCTTTCGGAGGATATCAGGGATGCAGAGGCTGCACCAGGAGGTTTCCCAGCCTAGCGTTGGGAACCTGGGTCTTGGGTTCTGGGTAGAGACCGGAGAAGCTGGGATGATGGGATGGTGAATGAGCCACTCCTGCCCCTGATTTGTATCTGTACGTTCTCCTTCACATGAAGAAGCTAAAGGGGGCGTTTGGTTTTGGCTTCGCTGGAGAGGCCAGCGTTTATTGCCCGTCCCTAATTGCCCTTGAGAAACTGAGGCCAGACTTTGAGGTTTGGTGTGGGCACCAAAGTGGGCAAGCCCTGGAATTCCCTTGGAGGAGGTCCGCTCCAGGTGGGACATCCTCACCACGCCCCCCCCCCCCCCCCCCCCCCCCCAAAGGGGTGTCCAAAAGGAGACCGTCGTGCACCTGACCAAGGAAGTATGGGCAGAGGTGGCAGCCCAGGTCAGCGGCCGTGAGGTTGTGCAGCACACACGGCTGCAGTGCCGCGCAAGGTTCGACAATCTGCGGTGCTCAGCAGGGCTGGGTACCAAGTTGGCATGGTTCGGTGTGACGAAGTGTTGAAGACTGCCCATCCCCTCTGGGGCTCAGGGGTGAGAGAGCCTGAGCGCCAACCGTCCATGACATTGGCACAGGCCAAGGGGGTGAGCCCCGGCTTGCGGCTCCAAGGCCACGACTCGGATGTGCCCTGCCAGGTGTTCCTCAGCTGGGGTTGGCACTGCAGGGAGAGGACTAGCCCATGCCCCTCTGCTCTTTCAGGAGGAGAGAAGCCAGGACAACATCGAGAGGTCAAGGGCAGGCGGAGGCCCCGAATCTGCTCACATTGATGAACAAGGTGGAAACGTTAGACATGGAGCACCAGCGCCCACCTGGTTCAGCCAGTCCCGGAGAGGTGGGGGGTCTCTGCCGACTGTAAGAGTGCGGTGCACAGAGGCGACAGTGTCGGAGTGTGTAACCATCGTTGTGCAGTCTCCTCATTGATGGGAGCCTGAAATCTGGAGACCACATTGACCATTGAAAGAAGATGGCACCATGATGCAGATCTCCACTGTCTCACCAGCCTGCCTGCCATGCACAGTGACACTGATACCTGCTGATGTGTCACTCCCCTCCCCTACAATCAACACCCGGAAAACCCCAGGGAGCCACCCCTGACCCCAGGGAGCCACCCCTGACCCCCGGGGACCACCCCTGACCCCGGGGGACAAGCGGCCGTCAAATGCACCTGCGTCACACCCGCTCTCTGAACCAGGCACCAGCGCAGATACCAGCACCTCGCTGGGCGTTAGATCTTTGGCTAGAACGTCGGTGCACAGCAGGGAGGGCACTTCACACTCGCTGGAGGTGCAGGCGGAGGCAGAGAGTGCCCAGGGCGCTGGCGGTCAGAGAACTGCTGGAGACCAGGACGATTCTCAGTCAAAGGCAGATGAGGAGCCCCTGGAACCGCCCATTGGCAGCAAATGCTGGATGTTCAGCGGGATGTGTGGGAGGATCTGGCGGAGATCCATGAGGATCTGTGTGCCATGGTCTCCGTGATGGAGGAGCCCATACGGAGCATCAACACTGCGTTTACCCTCATAGCCGAGCGCACTGCCTCTTCCATTGGGACAGTGGTGACTCTCATGGAGAGGCAGCTCCAGAGACAGAATCAGGGGGATCAGAACCTGGGGTTGTGCTCGGACCTGCAGCTCTCACACAGGCACTAACCTCAGGTGGTCAGTGCCCGTGTGGGAGGTGGATGAGGCACCCAGTATCCCAGCTCAGTGCCCGTCCATCAGTGGTGAGCAGGGAGGTCCAGAGTAACCTCACGTTGGCCCATGAGCTGCCTGTAGTCTCTGCGGGCTCCTCTCAGGGCGCTCTGGACGATGGCAGCAGCTCCTCCGCCCCTCTCCCAGTGACCGTGGCATCCGATGAGGCTGCGGTGACTGGGGAGATGCCAGATGTGGAACTGGTCACTCCCTCCCAGGCGGGACCAGCACAGGCTCCACTGGCCAGAGGACGCCCACCAAGGTCATCGAGGCCTACAGGACAGCAGAGTCAGCGGGCTGCCCCCAACACCGGTGCCAGCGAGGGGGAGCACCTAGACGTAGCACCCACAAACATAAGTTTAAAACACCATGAGCACAAGAGGGACTGGTCATGGATGATCTTCTGTTGTGCAATGTTTTGTTTATTGTAACTGGCCTGGGGTTGAAGAACAGAGAAGGTTCTGTTAACTTGTTTTCACTATCAACATGATATAAATGTTGCTCTTGTGTTAATGGCCTCAGTATGCTTGTTTTATAGGTGCAGGGCACACCAGTATCTCAGGCTGGGTGTGAGTGGCTGGAGACTTGGTTGCACAGGCACTGAGTGTTCTTTGTGGTCAAATGAAAGGGTCATTTCAGACACCCGGAATAGAAGCTGCAGCGCTGGCATGAGGTGGGAGCGGATCCTTGGCAGCCTAGCTGAAGGAGTGTTGGATCAAGGTGTCCCTGGTGTCCCTGCCTCCCTGGAGGTTCCCGAGGTCTGCCTCCACACCCTCAGCGTTCTCCTCACTGTCTCCTCTTCTGACTCACTACTGGATTCATCCTCTGTGGCCTGTGGAGCTGCATCAACATCCTCTTCCTCCAGTGGGTCCCCTCTTGCCAGTGTCAGATTGTGGAGAGTGCAGCATGTAACCACTATCAGTGACACCCGCTCTGGGGGCTATTGTAGTGCATCCCTGAACGGTCCAGGGATTGGAAACACATCTTGAGAAGGCCGATGGTCCTCTCTATCACTGCCCTTATGGAGGCTTGGCTCCTATTGTACCGCTGCTCCACCTCTGTTCTTGGGTGGTGGAGAGGCGTCATGAGCCACCTTTTCAATGGATAGCCCTTGTCACCCAGCAGCCATCCATCCAGTTGGGCTGGAGCACTGAAGAGCCCCGGCACCTGGGAGTATCTGAGGGTGTAGGTGTCGTGGGAGCTGCCTGGGTACCTTGCACAGACTTGTAGAATCAGCATCCTGTGATCACACACTATCTGCACGTTCATGGAGTGGAAGCCCTTCCTGCTGACCAAGGCACTCGGCTGACCCGCTGGCACTCTGATGGCCACATGTGCACAGTCGATTGCACCCTGGGTGTGGGGAACCCAGCAATCGCTGTAAAGCCTCTGGCTCACTCAGCCTGCTGGCCTCGTCCATACGGAAATGAAGTAAAGTCAGTACCTGCCTGAACAGAGCTTCTGTCACCAGCCTGATGCAACTGTGAACAGCTGATAGGGAGACTCCACACAGACCCCCCTCTGACCCCTGGAAAGAGCCAGAGACATAGAAGCTGAGGGCCACTGTGACCTTCAGAGCCATTGGCATGGGGCGTCCACCCACACAGTCGGAGCTGATCTCAGGTCCAATCCTCTGACAGATGGAGGTGACTGTCTCCCTGGAGAGACGGAGCCTCCTTCAGCACTGCACCTCGGACATATTGAGGTAGCTGCATCGCCGCCTGTAAACTCTGGCAGCAGGATAGTGGCGTCTTCTGCAGCCCCTTCTGCCTTGGCCTTCCTGCTGGCCCTGCGCCCCTTCTGCCTGCGCCTCTCCTCCCACAGGTCCCTCCCCTGGAGGCTGGTATTGGGACACCTGGCCTCCTCCCCCTTCTGCCCCTCTCTTCCCCCTCAGAGGAGGTGCCTTCAGCGGAGACCACAATCCCCATTGCCAGGGTATGGGAAGGCTGTCTGACACCTGGAAGGGTCCACATGGTCTGCATTCTGTGAGGGCCTCGGAGACCCCAATAAGTCCTGAACTGAAGGCTAACAATGCAAAGACTGACGCTGAAAGCGGAGATGAAGCTGCCAAGTTTCACTAAGCAACCAGCAGCAAATTAACTCCTAAGCTGCTCACTACGCCAATGACCCAGATCCCTTTTATCCTGCCCTTGGGTGACAACCTGTTAGGTGCACAGGCAATGTCAAATCTGGTCCAATTGGTTTTTGAATGGCCCTTTAGTTGTCGGCAGGCACCACACACACAGGGGTCAGAGCAGCACGGGGCTGGGAATCCAGAGGTTAATGCTCTGGCTGCACCCACCAAGCTCAGTATTACTCACAGGTCAGGATGCACACCCAACATCATCTCACCCAATGTCACCATGTCATATTCAGGCCTAAGTATAGGCCATGGATCTGGATTCACATGGAGCACTGTTGGACCCAGATGGTTTTTACAATTAGACTTTGACAGAATGTTACACATTCGTTCGCCAGGGAGAGATGTGCCCTTTGCTCCCTCTGCCAGGGCTGGGCTTGACCCAGCTCCATTGGGGTGAGAGGTCAGTGTCTGACCCACAGGATCAGAGAGAGACAAACTGAGGATAACTGTGTCCAAAATCCCCCACTCTGACAGCGCACATTGACAAGGGGGTTAATAAGGCAGACGGGATCCTGGGCTTTATGCAGAAGCCTTGGTCGTTTCACCAGCCCTTTGGCCATAGGCCGGGAGGTGGGGAGGCTGGCGAAATGTCAACAGGGAGGTTTCAGAGTGCATCCCGACCACCTCTTCACCTCCAGGCCCACAAGCTGCCAATTAAGAGCTACTTCCTGTGCCAACTCCCACTGAAACCCTGGCAGTCTCCCAGCAGGGTCCTGGGTTGTTGGGCACATGTTTGTGCACTCCATGGCCTACGGAGGGGTTCCCCCCGCTCCCCCACCAGCGAGAATGACCACCCCACTGCGGCAACACCCCACCCTGTGAACCACGAATACGCGGCCACTTGGTGAGCTGCTCGGCCCATGACCTGCACCGGGGGCTTGTGGGACTTGTCGCCACCCGTAATTAGACAGCAG
This sequence comes from Isurus oxyrinchus, assembly GCA_026770705.1. Taxonomy (NCBI): domain Eukaryota; kingdom Metazoa; phylum Chordata; class Chondrichthyes; order Lamniformes; family Lamnidae; genus Isurus; species Isurus oxyrinchus. The sequence continues at coordinate 190,434,294 of JANJGN010000006.1, read as the reverse complement.
CCCCGGTGATGGTCACTTCACTGCCGGCCGCCGGGAATGGGCCTCCCCGGGTCTCACGGTTAACCACAAGTGGGGTCACCTCCTGCTTTCAGCTGTGGCATCAGCTCCTCTGGGTAGAACTCAAGGGCCAGAGGAGCCTTTGATGGACGAGCTGGGAACCAGGGCACCAGTTTCAGGGAGAATGGCTAAAGAACCAAGGGCCTTTATCTTTTTGAAGTGTAGTGCCCAGAATTGGACACTATGCTGCTATGACTACAGGCTCGCCAGTGTTTCGTACAGCTTCACCAGGACTTACTGTCACAGGATGCTGACTGAATGAGTTAACAAACGGGCAGCAGGAATTTGGATGAACTGACGTTTGCAGGTGGTGGAAGATGGGACACTAACCAGAAGGTCATTGGAACGGGTTGAGTCGAAAGCTAACAAGAGCACAGGGGGTGGGGGGAGCTGGTTTCAGAAATAGATGATCTGAAGCGATGCTCAGCGTCCTGTGTGTTTGATATTGTGCCAATGATTTCTACCCCCCATGCCCTGAAATATGTGCTGTGTCCTTGTGACTGTTGGTTCTGTTTTTTTAAAACTTTCAGACAGGAAACACGTTGCTATAAAAAACACAGCAGGAGATTGCAGCACATGTCGCCTGACTCTGGGTCAGGAATGAATACCGTGTCTCAGTTACACAGCTGTCAAGCTTACAGTCTTTTCCTGATCCTGCACCAGCCCTCACATCCCTGAGTTGTCTGTCAGGAAGAGGACACAAGTTGGATCAATCACCAAAGACCAACATTCTGCAAGATACAGGCTGTGGCTGTGGGGAGACAAATGTCTTTACACCCTATCATTAGAAACCCTCGATTCTCACTCAGGCTCAGAGATTGTTGGCACCAATCAATGTTGAAAGCTCCAGAATGCTGAGTGAATATGTAATATGCTCAATGCTGCTCAGGTCTTAATGTCTATTGGCTCCTGACCAACCCCTGAGGTTCCCTGTGAGTAAGAGTACTGAGAAAACTGAGACTGGATTTATTCTGGTCAAACTTTCTCACTGTCAACTGCCTTCTAGTTAAACATTTGCACCGTCAGCTCCAAATCCTCTCTTCCGTTAACCCTAAGATCTTGCTCTCTACTTAAACAATTGCAGTTGGTTTTAGGTGAGCGGATGGGCAGGGTGGTGTGGGTCTGCAATCACATTAGGTAAACATGTTTGTGTCTAAACACAGGGCTGTGCTTGTGTGCGTACATGGGCCTGTGTTTGTGTGTGTACATGAGCCTGTGTTTGTGTGTATACATGGGCCTGTGTGTGTCTACATGGGGCTGTGTTCATGTGTGTACATGGGGCTGTGATTGTGTGTACACATGGGGCTGTGTTTATGTGTGTACATGGGGCTGTATTTGTGTGTACACATGGGGTTGTGTTTGTGTGTGTACACATAGGGCTGTGTTTGTGTGTGTGAACATGGGGCTGTGTTTGTGTGTGTACATGGATCTATGTTTGCATGTGTACATGGGGCTGCGGTTGCATGTGTACATGGGTCTGTGTTTGCATGTGTACTTGGGGCTGTGTTTGCGTGTGTACATGCGGCTGTGTTTCCATGTGTACATGGGCCTGTCTTTATGTGTGTACATGGGTCTATGTTTGTGTATGTATATGGGGCTGTGTTTGCATTTGCACATGGGTCTGTGTTTGCGTGTGCACATGGGGCTATGTTTGTGTGTGTACATGGGGCTGTGTTTGTGTGTGTACATGGGGCTGTGTTTGCATGTGTACATGGAGCTGTGTTTTTGTGTGTACATGGGTCTGTGTTTGTATGTGTACATAGGTCTGTGTTTGTGTGTGTACATGGGTCTTTGTTTGCACGTGTACATGGGGCTGTGGTTGCATGTGTACATGGGTCTGTGTTTGCATGTGTACTTGGGGCTGTGTTTGCATGTGTACATGCGGCTGTGTTTGCATGTGTACATGGGCCTGTCTTTATGTGTGTACATGGGTCTATATTTGTGTATGTATATGGGGCTGTGTTTGCATTTGCACACGGGTCTGTGTTTGCATGTGTACATGGGGCTGTGTTTATGTGTGTACATGGGTCTGTGTTTGTATGTGTACATGGGTCTGTGTTTGTGTGTGTACATAGGTCTGTGTTTGTGTGTGTACAAGGGTCTGTGTTTGTGTGTGTACAAGGGTCTGTGTTTGTGTGTGTACATGGGTCTGTGTTTGTGTGTGTACAAGGGTCTGTGTTTGTGTGTGTACAAGGGTCTGTGTTTGTGTGTGTACAACGGTCTGTGTTTGTGTGTGTACAAGGGTCTGTGTTTGTGTGTGTACAAGGGTCTGTGTTTGTGTGTGTACATGCTTTGCTGGTGGTGGGCGGACTGGATGATTTGAGGTGGTGAACAAACTGCAGGCCAGGTGGATTGCTTGCTGAATAAACAGTGTACAAAGTGATGACCACTTCTGAAGATGCAGTAACTGTTGAGCAGGTAGGTACAGTTCAGATACACATCAGCCACAACCTAACTGAAAGGTGGAAGAGGCTCTGTGGGCTTAATGGTGTCTTTCTGAAATCATAAAAGGTTACAGAATAGAAGGAGGCCAATTGGTGTCCCTATCTCTGCCACTCTCGGCAACAACTCAGCTCGTTCATCTCTCTCACTTCCTCACTGAAAATCTTCCCTCTTTAAATAATTATCCAATTCTTTTTGACAACCACACTTGAATCTTCCTTCACCACACTGTGCATTCCAATCCAAATGCATTCAAAAGCTTTTCCTCATGTCTCCATTGGTTCTTTTGCCAATCACTTTAAATCAATGCTGTCTGGATCTCCATCCATCCAACACTGGGAGCAGTTTTTCTCTACCTACCTTGTCCAGACCTCTCATGATTTTGAATTCCCTTATCAAATCTGCTCTGAACTTTCTGTTCTCCAAGGAGAACAGTCCTGGCTCCTCCAATCTATCTGTGTAACTGTGGTCCTTCATCCCTGGAACCATTCTCATGGATCTGTCCTACACCCTCTCTAATGCCTTCATATCCTTCCTAGAATTGTTCTCAATACTCCAGTTGAGCCTCAACTAGGCTCATCAGGACTTCCTTGCTTTTGTATTTTCCCTTGGCAAAGTCAGGACCCATTGAGAGTGCACGGTCCACAAATGCCAGGCAAGGCAATGTCTCAGTGATTTACAGGAGACAGCCTCCTACTTGGCCACCTCCAGGCCCCCTGACTAATGGAGGCTGATGGCCGGCTTCTGGTGCTAATAGACCTTTCAAAGGCTTAATGGCAGACATTCCATCCATCAATATCAACAACTCAACTGCTCCCCATATCCCCCAATATCAACAACTCAACTGCTCCCCATATCCCCCAATCTCAACTACACAACTAGCCCCATATCCCCCAATATCAACAACTCAACTGCTCCCCATATCCCTCAATCTCACCTATACAACTGGCCCCATATCCCCCAAACTCAACTACACAACTAGCCCCATATCCCCCAATCTCAACTACACAACTAGCCCCATATACCCCAATCTCAACTACACAATTAGCCCCATATCCCCCAATCTCACCTACACAACTGGCCCCATATCCCACAATCTCAACTACACAACTAGCCCCATATCCCCCAATCTCAACTACACAACTGGCCCCATATCCCCCAATCTCAACTACACAACTGGCCCCATATCCCCCAATCTCAACTACAGAACTAGCCCCATATCCCACAATCTCAACTACACAACTAGCCCCATATCCCCCAATCTCAACTACACAACTGGCCCCATATCCCCTAATCTCAAATATCCAACTGGCCCCATATCCCCCAATCACAACTACACAACTAGCCCCATATCCCCCAATCTCAAATATCCAACTGGCCCCATATCCCCCAATCTCAACTACACAACTTGCCCCATATCCCCCAATCTCAAATATCCAACTGGCCCTATATCCTCCAATCTCAACTACACAACTAGCCCCATATCCCCCAATCTCAACTACACAACTAGCCCCATATCCCTCAATCTCAACTACACAACTAGCCCCATATCCCCCAATCTCAACTACACAACTAGTCCCATATCCTCCAATCTCAACTACACAACTGGCCCCATATCCCCCAATCTCAACTACACAACTGGCCCCATATCCCCCAATCTCACCTACACAACTGGCCCCATATCCCCCAATCTCAACTACACAACTGGCCCCATATCCCCCAATCTCAACTACACAACTAGCCCCATATCCCCCAATCTCAACTACACAACTGGCCCCATATCCTCCAATCTCAACTACACAAATAGCCCCATATACCCCAATCTCAACTACACAATTAGCCCCATATCCCCCAATCTCACCTACACAACTGGCCCCATATCCCCCAATCTCAACTACACAACTAGCCCCATATCCCCCAATCTCACCTACACAACTGGCCCCATATCCCCCAATCTCAGCTACACAACTGGCCCCATATCCCCCAATCTCAACTACAGAACTAGCCCCATATCCCACAATCTCAACTACACAACTAGCCCCATATCCCCCAATCTCAACTACACAACTGGCCCCATATCCCCTAATCTCAAATATCCAACTGGCCCCATATCCCCCAATCACAACTACACAACTAGCCCCATATCCCCCAATCTCAAATATCCAACTGGCCCCATATCCCCCAATCTCAACTACACAACTTGCCCCATATCCCCCAATCTCAAATATCCAACTGGCCCTATATCCTCCAATCTCAACTACACAACTAGCCCCATATCCCCCAATATCAACTACACAACTAGCCCCATATCCCCCAAACTCAACTACACAACTAGTCCCATATCCCCCAATCTCACCTACACAACTGGCCCCATATCCCCCAATCTCAATTACACAACTGGCCCCATATCCCCCAATCTCAACTACACAACTAGCCCCATATCCACCAATCTCAACTACACAACTAGCCCCATATCCCCCAATCTCAAATATCCAACTGGCCCCATATCCCCCAATCTCAACTACACAACTAGCCCCATATCCCCCAATCTCAAATATCCAACTGGCCCTATATCCTCCAATCTCAACTTCACAACTAGCCCCATATCCCCCAATCTCAACTACACAACTAGCCCCATATCCCCCAATCTCAACTACACAACTAGCCCCATATCCCCCAATCTCAACTACACAACTAGCCCCATATCCCCCAATCTCAACTACACAACTAGCTCCATATCCCCCAATCTCAACTACACAACTAGCCCCATATGCCCCAATCTCAAATATCCAACTGGCCCTATATCCCCCAATCTCAACTAGCCCCATATCCCCCAATCTCAACTACACAACTAGCTCCATATCCCCCAATCTCACCTACACAACTGCACCCCATATCCCCCAATCTGAAATATCCAATTGGCCCCATATCCCCCAGTCTCAAATATCCAACTGGCCCTATATCCCCCAATCTCAACTACACAACTAGCCCCATATCCCCCAATCTCAACTACACAACTAGCCCTATATCCCCCAATCTCAACTACACAACTAGCCCCATAACCCCCAATCTCAACTACACAACCAGCCCCATATCCCCCAATCTCAACTACACAACTAGCCCCATATCTCCCAATCTCAACTATCCAACTGGCCCCATATCCCCCAAACTCAACTACACAACTGCACCCCGTATCCCCCAATCTGAAATATCCAATTGGCCCCATATCCCCCAGTCTCAAATATCCAACTGGCCCTATATCCCCCAATCTCAACTACACCACTAGCCCCATATCCCCCAATCTCAACTACACAACTAGCCCCATAACCCCCAATCTCAACTGTACAACCAGCCCCATATCCCCCAATCTCAACTACACAACTAGCCCCATATCTCCCAATCTCAACTATCCAACTGGCCCCATATCCCCCAAACTCAACTACACAACTGCACCCCGTATCCCCCAATCTGAAATATCCAATTGGCCCCATAACCCCCCATCTCAAATATCCAACTGGCCCCATATCCCCCAATCTCAACTACACAACTAGCCCCATATCCCCCAATCTCAACTACACAACTAGCCCCATATCCCCCAATCTCAACTATCCAACTGGCCCCATATCCCCCATCTCAACTATCCAAACTGGCCCCATATCCCCCAATTTCAAATATCCAACTAGCCCCATATCCCCCAATCTCAACTATCCAACTGGCCCCATATCCCTCAATCTCAACAATCCAACTGGCCCCATATCCCCCAATCTCAAATATCCAACTGGCCCCATATCCCCCAATCTCAACAGTCCAACTAGACCCATATCCCCAAATCTCAAATATCCAACTGGCCCCATATCCCCCAATCTCAACAATCCAACTAGCCCCATATCCCCCAATCTCAACAATCCAACTGGCCCCATATACCCCAATCTCAACTATCCAACTGGCCCCATATCCCCCAATCTCAACTATCCAACTAGCCCCATATCCCCAAATCTCAAATATCCAACTGGCCCCATATCCCCCATCTCAACTACACAACTACCCCCTTATCCCCCAATCTCAACTACACAACTGGCCCCATATGCCCCCTTCTCAACAATCCAACTGGCCCCATATCCCCCAATCTCAAATATCCAACTGGCCCCATATCCGCCAATCTCAAATATCCAACTAGCCCCGTATTCCCCAATCTCAACTACACAACTCGCCCCATATCCCCCAATCTCAAATATCCAACTGGCCCCATATCCCCCAGTCTCAAATATCCAACTGGCCCCATATCCCCCAATCTCAAATATTCAACTGCTCCCCATATCCCCCAATCTCAACTATCCAACTGGCCCCATATCCTCCAATCTCAACTGTCCAACTAGCCCCATATCACCCAATCTCAAATATCCAACTAGCCTCATATCCCCCAATCTCAACTATCCAACTGGCCCCATATCCCCCAATCTCAACTACCAACTGGCCCCATATCCCCCCATCTCAAATATCCAACTGGCCCCATATCCCCCAATCTCAACTATCCAACTCACCCCATATCCCCCAATTTCAACAATATAACTGGCCCCATACCCCGAATCTCAACTACACAACTGGCCCCATATCCCCCAATCTCAACTACACAACTGTTCCCCATATCCCCCAATCTCAACTATCCAACTGGCCCCATATCCACCAATCTCAACTACACAACTGGCCCCATATCCCCCAATCTCAACTATCCAACTCACCCCATATCCCCTAATCTCAAATATCCAACTGGCCCCATATCCCCCAATCTCAACTAAACAACTAGCCCCATATTCCCCAATCTCAACTACACAACTCGCCCCATATCCCCCAATCTCAAATATCCAACTGGCCCCATATCCCCCAATCTCAAATATCCAACTGCTCCCCATATCCCCCAATCTCAAATATCCAACTGGCCCCATATCCCCCAATCTCAAATATCCAACTGGCCCCATATGCCCCAATCTCAACTGCACAACTGGCCCCATATCCCCCAATCTCAAATATCCAACTGGCCCCAGATCTCCCAATCTCATCTACGCAACTGGTCCCCATATCCTCAATCCCACATACACACCTGCTCCCCACAAACCCCAATCCCAATCACCTACCTGCACCCCATATCCCTGATCCCACCTACCCACGTGCACCCCATATCCCCAACATCACCTACCTGCACCCCATATCCCTGATCCCACCTACCCACGTGCACCCCATATCCCCAACATCACCTACCTGCTCCTCATTTGCCCAATCCCACATACCCACCTGTTCCCCATATTCGCAATCCAAACTACCCACCTGTTCCCCATATGCCCCAATCTCAACTATCCAGCTGGCCTCATATCCCCCTATCTCAACGATCCAACTGGTCCCAATATCCCCCAATCCCACCTATCCACTTGCTCCCCCAAAAAAACCCAATCCCAACAACCCACCTACTCCCCTTATCACCCAATCCCATTTATCCACTTGCTCCCCATACACCCCATTTCCACCTAGCCACCTGCTCCCCATATCCCTAGTCCCACCTACCCACCCATCTCCCCACATCCCCCAATCCCACTTGACCCTCATATCCCCCATTCCCAACAACCAACCTGCTCCCCATAACTCAAATCCAACGTGTGCCCCATATCCCCAATACCACCTATCTACCTGCTCCCCATATCCCACGATCCCACCTACATACCTACTCCCCATATCCCCCATCCAACCTACCCATCAGCTTCCCATATCCCCCAATCTCAAATATCCAACTGGTTCCTAGATCCCCCAAACTCAAAGATCCAACATGTCCCATTATTCCCTGTGACAACTTACCCACCTGCTCCCCACATCCCCAATCCCACCTACACACCTGCTCCCCACATCCCCTATCCCACCTACACACCTGCTCCCCACATCCCCTATCCCACCTACACACCTGCTCCCCACATCCCCTATCCCACCTACACACCTGCTCCCCACATCCCCAATCCCACCTACACACCTGCTCCCGACATCCCCAGTACCACCTACACACCTGCTCCCCACATCCCCTATCCCACCTACACACCTGCTCCCCACATCCCCTATCCCACCTACACACCTGCTCCCCACATCCCCTATCCCACCTACACACCTGCTCCCCACATCCCCTATCCCACCTACACACCTGCTCCCCACATCCCCCTTTCCCACCTACACACCTGCTCCCCACATCCCCTATCCCACCTACACACCTGCTCCCCACATCCCCTATCCCACCTACACACCTGCTCCCCACATCCCCTATCCCAACTACACACCTGCTCCCCCCATCCCCCTATCCCACCTACACACCTGCTCCCCCTATCCCCCTATCCCACCTACACACCTGCTCCCCACATCCCCTATCCCACCTACACACCTGCTCCCCACATCCCCTATCCCACCTACACACCTGCTCCCCACATCCCCCTATCCCACCTACACACCTGCTCCCCACATCCCCAATCCCACCTACACACCTGCTCCCCACATCCCCTATCCCACCTACACACCTGCTCCCCCTATCCCCCTATCCCACCTACACACCTGCTCCCCACATCCCCAGTACCACCTACACACCTGCTCCCCCTATCCCCCTATCCCACCTACACACCTGCTCCCCCTATCCCCCTATCCCACCTACACACCTGCTCCCCACATCCCCTATCCCACCTACACACCTGCTCCCCACATCCCCTATCCCACCTACACACCTGCTCCCCACATCCCCTATCCCACCTACACACCTGCTCCCCCCATCCCCCTATCCCACCTACACACCTGCTCCCCCTATCCCCCTATCCCACCTACACACCTGCTCCCCACATCCCCTATCCCACCTACACAGCTGCTCCCCACATCCCCTATCCCACCTACACACCTGCTCCCCACATCCCCTATCCCACCTACACACCTGCTCCCCACATCCCCTATCCCACCTACACACCTGCTCCCCACATCCCCTATCCCACCTACACACCTGCTCCCCACATCCCCTATCCCACCTACACACCTGCTCCCCACATCCCCAGTACCACCTACACACCTGCTCCCCACATCCCCTATCCCACCTACACACCTGCTCCCCACATCCCCAGTCCCACCTACACACCTGCTCCCCCTATCCCCCTATCCCACCTACACACCTGCTCCCCACATCCCCTATCCCACCTACACACCTGCTCCCCCTATCCCCCTATCCCACCTACACACCTGCTCCCCACATCCCCTATCCCACCTACACACCAGCTCCCCACATCCCCTATCCCACCTACACACCTGCTCCCCACATCCCCTATCCCACCTACACACCTGCTCCCCCTATCCCCTATCCCACCTACACACCTGCTCCCCACATCCCCCTATCCCACCTACACACCTGCTCCCCACATCCCCAGTACCACCTACACACCTGCTCCCCACATCCCCTATCCCACCTACACACCTGCTCCCCACATCCCCTATCCCACCTACACACCTGCTCCCCACATCCCCCTATCCCACCTACACACCTGCTCCCCACATCCCCAGTACCACCTACACACCTGCTCCCCACATCCCCTATCCCACCTACACACCTGCTCCCCACATCCCCCTATCCCACCTACACACCTGCTCCCCACATCCCCAGTACCACCTACACACCTGCTCCCCACATCCCCTATCCCACCTACACACCTGCTCCCCACATCCCCTATCCCACCTACACACCTGCTCCCCACATCCCCTATCCCACCTACACACCTGCTCCCCATATCCCCCTATCCCACCTACACACCTGCTCCCCACATCCCCTATCCCACCTACACACCTGCTCCCCACATCCCCTATCCCACCTACACACCTGCTCCCCACATCCCCAGTCCCACCTACCTACCTTCGCCCCAATCCCCAATCGTACATGTCCATCTGCTCCGCATATCCTGAATCCCACCCACCCACCTGTTCCCCATATCCCCAATCCCACCTGCCCACCTGCTCCTCATATCCCCAACCTTACATACCCACCTGCTCCTCCTATCCCCCTATCCCACCTACACACCTGCTCCCCCTATCCCCCTATCCCACCTACACAACTGCTCCCCCTATCCCCCTATCCCACCTAAACAACTGCTCCCCACATCCCAAATCCCACCTACACACCTGTTCCCCACATCCCCTATCCCACCTACACACCTGCTCCCCCTATCCCCTATCCCACCTACACAGCTGCTCCCCCTATCCCCCTATCCCACCTACACACCTGCTCCCCCTATCCCCCATCCCACCTACACACCTGCTCCCCACATCCCCTATCCCACCTACACACCTGCTCCCCCTATCCCCTATCCCACCTACACAGCTGCTCCCCCTATCCCCCTATCCAACCTACACACCTGCTCCCCACATCCCCTATCCCACCTACACAGCTGCTCCCCACATCCCCAGTCCCACCTACACAGCAGCTCCCCACATCCCCTATCCCACCTACACACCTGCTCCCCAAATCCCCAGTCCCACCTACACACCTGCTCCACACATCCCCTATCCCACCTACACACCTGCTCCCCACATCCCCAGTCCCACATACACACCTGCTCCCCACATCCCCTATCCCACCTACACACCAGCTCCCCACATCCCCTATCCCACCTACACACCTGCTCCCCACATCCCCTATCCCACCTACACACCTGCTCCCCACATCCCCTAACCCACCTACACACCTGCTCCCCACATCCCCTATCCCACCTACACACCTGCTCCCCACATCCCCTATCCCACCTACACACCTGCTCCCCACATCCCCAATCCCACCTACACACATGCTCCCCCTATCCCCCTATCCCACCTACACACCTGCTCCCCACATCCCCTATCCCACCTACACACCTGCTCCCCACATCCCCTATCCCATCTACACACCTGCTCCCCCTATCCCCCTATCCCACCTACACACCTGCTCCCCCTATCCCCCTATCCCACCTTCACACCTGCTCCCCACATCCCCTATCCCACCTACACACCTGCTCCCCACATCCCCTATCCCACCTACACACCTGCTCCCCCTATCCCCCTATCCCACCTACACACCTGCTCCCCACATCCCCTATCCCACCTACACACCTGCTCCCCACATCACTATCCCACCTACACACCTGCTCCCCACATCCCCCTATCCGACCTACACACCTGCTCCCCACATCCCCTATCCCAGCTAAACACCTGCTCCCCCTATCGCCCTATCCCACCTACACACCTGCTCCCCACATCCCCTATCCCACCTACATACCTGCTCCCCACATCCCCTATCCCACCAACACACCTGCTCCCCCAATCCCCCTATCCCACCTACACACCTGCTCCCCACATCCCCTATCCCACCTACACACCTGCTCCCCACATCCCCTATCCCACCTACACACCTGCTCACCACATCCCCTATCCCACCTACACACCTGCTCCCCACATCCCCTATCCCACCTACACACCTGCTCCCCACATCCCCTATCCCACCTACACACCTGCTCCCCACATCCCCTATCCCACCTACACACCTGCTCCCCACATCCCCTATCCCATCTACACACCTGCTCCCCCTATCCCCCTATCCCACCTACACACCTGCTCCCCACATCCCCTATCCCACCTACACAGCTGCTCCCCACATCCCCTATCCCACCTACACACCTGCTCCCCACATCCCCTATCCCACCTACACACCTGCTCCCCACATCCCCCATCCCACCTACACACCTGCTCCCCCTATCCCCCTATCCCACCTACACACCTGCTCCCCCTATCCCCCTATCCCACCTACACACCTGCTCCCCACATCCCCTATCCCACCTACACACCTGCTCCCCACATCCCCTATCCCACCTACACAACTGCTCCCCACATCCCCTATCCCACCTACACACCTGCTCCCCACATCCCCTATCCCACCTACACACCTGCTCCCCCTATCCCCCTATCCCACCTACACACCTGCTCCCCACATCCCCTATCCCACCTACACACCTGCTCCCCACATCCCCTATCCCACCTACACACCTGCTCCCCACATCCCCTATCCCACCTACACACCTGCTCCCCCTATCCCCCTATCCCACCTACACACTTGCTCCCCCTAGCCCCTATCCCACCTACACACCTGCTCCCCCTATCCCCCTATCCCAACTACACACCTGCTCCCCACATCCCCTATCCCACCTACACACCTGTTCCCCACATCCACCTATCCCACCTACACACCTGCTCCCCACATCCCCTATCCCACCTACACACCTGCTCCCCCTATCCCCCTATCCCACCTACACACCTGCTCCCCATATCTCCAATACCACCTACTTACATATGCCACATGCCCCAATTCCACCTACACACCTGCTCCCCACATCCCCTATCCCACCTACACACCTGCTCCCCCTATCCCCCTATCCCACCTACACACCTGCTCCCCACATCCTCTATCCCACCTACACACCTGCTCCCCACATCCCCCTATCCCACCTACACACCTGCTCCCCACATGCCCAGTCCCACCTACACACCTGCTCCCCACATCCCCTATCCCACCTACACACCTGCTCCCCACATCCCCTATCCCACCTACACACCTGCTCCGCACATCCCCTATCCCACCTACACACCTGCTCCCCACATCCCGTATCCCACATACACACCTGCTCCCCACATCCCCTATCCCACCTACACACCTGCTCCCCACATCCCCTATCCCACCTACACATCTGCTCCCCCTATCCCCCTATCCCACCTACACACCTGCTCCCCACATCCCCCTATCCCACCTACACACCTGCTACCCCTATCCCCCTATCCCACCTACACACCTGCTCCCCACATCCCCCTATCCCACCTACACACCTGCTCACCACATCCCCTATCCCACCTACACACCTGCTCCCCCTATCCCCCTATCCCACCTACACACATGCTCCCCACATCCCCTATCCCACCTACACACCAGCTCCCCACATCCCCTATCCCACCTACACACCTGCTCCCCACATCCCCTATCCCACCTACACACCTGCTCCCCACATCCCCTATCCCACCTACACACCTGCTCCCCACATCCCCTATCCCACCTACACACCTGCTCCCCACATCCCCTATCCCACCTACACACCTGCTCCCCACATCCCCTATCCCACCTATACACCTGCTCCCCACATCCCCTATCCCACCTACACACCTGCTCCCCACATCCCCTATCCCACCTACACACCTGCTCCCCACATCCCCTATCCCACCTACACACCTGCTCCCCCTATCCCCCTATCCCACCTACACACCTGCTCCCCCTATCCCCCTATCCCACCTACACACCTGCTCCCCACATCCCCTATCCCACCTATACACCTGCTCCCCCTATCCCCCTATCCCACCTACACACCTGCTCCCCACATCCCCTATCCCACCTACACACCTGCTCCCCCTATCCCACTATCCCACCTACACACCTGCTCCCCACATCCCCTATCCCACCTACACACCTGCTCCCCACATCCCCTATCCCACCTACACACCTGCTCCCCATATCTCCAATACCACCTACCTACATATGCCCCATGCCCCAATTCCACCTACACACCTGCTCCCCACATCCCCTATCCCACCTACACACCTGCTCCCCACATCCCCTATCCCACCTACACAGCTGCTCCCCACATCCCCTATCCCACCTACACTCCTGCTCCCCCTATCCCCCTATCCCACCTACACACCTGCACCCCCTATCACCCAATTACACCTACACACCTGCTCCCCACATCCCCTAACCCACCTACACACCTGCTCCCCACATCCCCTATCCCACCTACACACCTGCTCACCACATCCCCTATCCCACCTACACACCTGCTCACCACATCCCCTATCCCACCTACACACCTGCTCCCCACATCCCCTATCCCACCTACACACCTGCTCCCCACATCCCCTATCCCACCTACACACCTGCTCCCCACTTCCCCTATCCCACCTACACACCTGCTCCCCACATCCCCTATCCCATCTACACACCTGCTCCCCCTATCCCCCTATCCCACCTACACACCTGCTCCCCACATCCCCTATCCCACCTACACACCTGCTCCCCACATCCCCTATCCCACCTACACACCTGCTCCCCACATCCCCTATCCCACCTACACACCTGCTCCCCACATCCCCCATCCCACCTACACACCTGCTCCCCCTATCCCCCTATCCCACCTACACACCTGCTCCCCCTATCCCCCTATCCCACCTACACACCTGCTCCCCACATCCCCTATCCCACCTACACACCTGCTCCCCACATCCCCTATCCCACCTACACAACTGCTCCCCACATCCCCTATCCCACCTACACACCTGCTCCCCACATCCCCTATCCCACCTACACACCTGCTCCCCCTATCCCCCTATCCCACCTACACACCTGCTCCCCACATCCCCTATCCCACCTACACACCTGCTCCCCACATCCCCTATCCCACCTACACACCTGCTCCCCACATCCCCTATCCCACCTACACACCTGCTCCCCCTATCCCCCTATCCCACCTACACACCTGCTCCCCCTAGCCCCTATCCCACCTACACACCTGCTCCCCCTATCCCCCTATCCCAACTACACACCTGCTCCCCACATCCCCTATCCCACCTACACACCTGTTCCCCACATCCACCTATCCCACCTACACACCTGCTCCCCACATCCCCTATCCCACCTACACACCTGCTCCCCCTATCCCCCTATCACACCTACACACCTGCTCCCCATATCTCCAATACCACCTACCTACATATGCCACATGCCCCAATTCCACCTACACACCTGCTCCCCACATCCCCTATCCCACCTACACACCTGCTCCCCCTATCCCCCTATCCCACCTACACACCTGCTCCCCACATCCCCTATCCCACCTACACACCTGCTCCCCACATCCCCCTATCCCACCTACACACCTGCTCCCCACATGCCCAGTCCCACCTACACACCTGCTCCCCACATCCCCTATCCCACCTACACACCTGCTCCCCACATCCCCTATCCCACCTACACACCTGCTCCGCACATCCCCTATCCCACCTACACACCTGCTCCCCACATCCCGTATCCCACATACACACCTGCTCCCCACATCCCCTATCCCACCTACACACCTGCTCCCCACATCCCCTATCCCACCTACACATCTGCTCCCCCTATCCCCCTATCCCACCTACACACCTGCTCCCCACATCCCCCTATCCCACCTACACACCTGCTACCCCTATCCCCCTATCCCACCTACACACCTGCTCCCCACATCCCCCTATCCCACCTACACACCTGCTACCCCTATCCCCCTATCCCACCTACACACCTGCTCACCACATCCACTATCCCACCTACACACCTGCTCCCCCTATCCCCCTATCCCACCTACACACATGCTCCCCACATCCCCTATCCCACCTACACACCAGCTCCCCACATCCCCTATCCCACCTACACACCTGCTCCCCACATCCCCTATCCCACCTACACACCTGCTCCCCACATCCCCTATCCCACCTACACACCTGCTCCCCACATCCCCTATCCCACCTACACACCTGCTCCCCACATCCCCTATCCCACCTACACACCTGCTCCCCACATCCCCTATCCCACCTATACACCTGCTCCCCACATCCCCTATCCCACCTACACACCTGCTCCCCACATCCCCTATCCCACCTACACACCTGCTCCCCACATCCCCTATCCCACCTACACACCTGCTCCCCCTATCCCCCTATCCCACCTACACACCTGCTCCCCCTATCCCCCTATCCCACCTACACACCTGCTCCCCACATCCCCTATCCCACCTATACACCTGCTCCCCCTATCCCCCTATCCCACCTACACACCTGCTCCACACATCCCCTATCCCACCTACACACCTGCTCCCCCTATCCCCCTATCCCACCTACACACCTGCTCCCCACATCCCCCTATCCCACCTACACACCTGCTCCCCACATCCCCTATCCCACCTACACACCTGCTCCCCATATCTCCAATACCACCTACCTACATATGCCCCATGCCCCAATTCCACCTACACACCTGCTCCCCACATCCCCTATCCCACCTACACACCTGCTCCCCACATCCCCTATCCCACCTACACAGCTGCTCCCCACATCCCCTATCCCACCTACACTCCTGCTCCCCCTATCCCCCTATCCCACCTACACACCTGCACCCCCTATCACCCAATTACACCTACACACCTGCTCCCCACATCCCCTAACCCACCTACACACCTGCTCCCCACATCCCCTATCCCACCGACACACCTGCTCACCACATCCCCTATCCCACCTACACACCTGCTCCCCACATCCCCTATCCCACCTACACACCTGCTCCCCACATCCCCTATCCCACCTACACACCTGCTCCCCACATCCCCTATCCCACCTACACACCTGCTCCCCACATCCCCCTATCCCACCTACACACCTGCTCCCCACATCCCCTATCCCACCTACACACCTGCTCCCCACATCCCCTATCCCACCTACACACCTGCTCCCCCTATCCCCCTATCCCACCTACACACCTGCTCCCCACATCCCCTATCCCACCTACACACCTGCTCCCCACATCCCCCTATCCCACCTGCACACCTGCTCCCCACATCCCCTATCCCACCTACACACCTGCTCCCCACATCCCCTATCCCACCTACACACCTGCTCCCCACATCCCCTATCCCACCTACACACCTGCTCCCCCTATCCCCCTATCCCACCAACACATCTGCTCCCCACATCCCCTATCCCACCTACACACCTGCTCCCCACATCCCCTATCCCACCTACACACCTGTTCCCCACATCCCCCTATCCCACCTACACACCTGCTCCCCACATCCCCTATCCCACCTACACACCTGCTCCCCCTATCCCCCTATCCCACCTACACACCTGCTCCCCATATCTCCAATACCACCTACCTACATATGCCACATGCCCCAATTCCACCTACACACCTGCTCCCCACATCCCCCTATCCCACCTACACACCTGCTCCCCCTATCCCCCTATCCCACCTACACACCTGCTCCCCACATCCCCTATCCAACCTACACACCTGCTCCCCACATCCCCCTATCCCACCTACACACCTGCTCCCCACATGCCCAGTCCCACCTACACACCTGCTCCCCACATCCCCTATCCCACCTACACACCTGCTCCCCACATCCCCTATCCCACCTACACTCCTGCTCCGCACATCCCCTATCCCACCTACACACCTGCTCCCCACATCCCGTATCCCACATACACACCTGCTCCCCACATCCCCTATCCCACCTACACACCTGCTCCCCACATCCCCTATCCCACCTACACATCTGCTCCCCCTATCCCCCTATCCCACCTACACACCTGCTCCCCACATCCCCCTATCCCACCTACACACCTGCTACCCCTATCCCCCTATCCCACCTACACACCTGGTCCCCACATCCCCCTATCCCACCTACACACCTGCTCACCACATCCACTATCCCACCTACACACATGCTCCCCCTATCCCCCTATCCCACCTACACACATGCTCCCCACATCCCCTATCCCACCTACACACCTGCTCCCCACATCCCCTATCCCACCTACACACCTGCTCCCCACATCCCCTATCCCACCTACACACCTGCTCCCCACATCCCCTATCCCACCTACACACCTGCTCCCCACATCCCCTATCCCACATACACACCTGCTCCCCACATCCCCTATCCCACCTACACACCTGCTCCCCACATCCCCTATCCCACCTATACACCTGCTCCCCCTATCCCCCTATCCCACCTACACACCTGCTCCCCACATCCCCTATCCCACATACACACCTGCTCCCCCTATCCCCCTATCCCACCTACACACCTGCTCCCCACATCCCCCTATCCCACCTACACACCTGCTCCCCACATCCCCTATCCCACCTACACACCTGCTCCCCACATCCCCTATCCCACCTACACACCTGCTCCCCATATCTCCAATACCACCTACCTACATATGCCCCATGCCCCAATTCCACCTACACACCTGCTCCCCACATCCCCTATCCCACCTACACACCTGCTCCCCACATCCCCTATCCCACCTACACAGCTGCTCCCCACATCCCCTATCCCACCTACACACCTGCTCCCCCTATCCCCCTATCCCACCTACACACCTGCTCCCCCTATCACCCTATCCCACCTACACACCTGCTCCCCACATCCCCTAACCCACCTACACACCTGCTCCCCACATCCCCTATCCCACCGACACACCTGCTCACCACATCCCCTATCCCACCTACACACCTGCTCCCCACATCCCCTATCCCACCTACACACCTGCTCCCCACATCCCCTATCCCACCTACACACCTGCTCCTCACATCCCCTATCCCACCTACACACCTGCTCCCCACATCCCCCTATCCCACCTACACACCTGCTCCCCACATCCCCTATCCCACCTACACACCTGCTCCCCCTATCCCCCTATCCCACCTACACACCTGCTCCCCCTATCACCCTATCCCACCTACACACCTGCTCCCCACATCCCCTAACCCACCTACACACCTGCTCCCCACATCCCCTATCCCACCGACACACCTGCTCACCACATCCCCTATCCCACCTACACACCTGCTCCCCTCATCCCCTATCCCACCTACACACCTGCTCCCCACATCCCCTATCCCACCTACACACCTGCTCCCCACATCCCCTATCCCACCTACACACCTGCTCCCCACATCCCCCTATCCCACCTACACAACTGCTCCCCACATCCCCCTATCCCACCTACACACCTGCTCCCCACATCCCCCTATCCCACCTACACACCTGCTCCCCACATCCCCTATCCCACCTACACACCTGCTCCCCCTATCCCCCTATCCCACCTACACACCTGCTCCCCACATCCCCTATCCCACCTACACACCTGCTCCCCACATCCCCTATCCCACCTATACACCTGCTCCCCCTATCCCCCTATCCCACCTACACACCTGCTCCACACATCCCCTATCCCACCTACACACCTGCTCCCCCTATCCCCCTATCCCACCTACACACCTGCTCCCCACATCCCCCTATCCCACCTACACACCTGCTCCCCACATCCCCTATCCCACCTACACACCTGCTCCCCATATCTCCAATACCACCTACCTACATATGCCCCATGCCCCAATTCCACCTACACACCTGCTCCCCACATCCCCTATCCCACCTACACACCTGCTCCCCACATCCCCTATCCCACCTACACAGCTGCTCCCCACATCCCCTATCCCACCTACACTCCTGCTCCCCCTATCCCCCTATCCCACCTACACACCTGCACCCCCTATCACCCAATTACACCTACACACCTGCTCCCCACATCCCCTAACCCACCTACACACCTGCTCCCCACATCCCCTATCCCACCGACACACCTGCTCACCACATCCCCTATCCCACCTACACACCTGCTCCCCACATCCCCTATCCCACCTACACACCTGCTCCCCACATCCCCTATCCCACCTACACACCTGCTCCCCACATCCCCTATCCCACCTACACACCTGCTCCCCACATCCCCCTATCCCACCTACACACCTGCTCCCCACATCCCCTATCCCACCTACACACCTGCTCCCCACATCCCCTATCCCACCTACACACCTGCTCCCCCTATCCCCCTATCCCACCTACACACCTGCTCCCCACATCCCCTATCCCACCTACACACCTGCTCCCCACATCCCCCTATCCCACCTGCACACCTGCTCCCCACATTCCCTATCCCACCTACACACCTGCTCCCCACATCCCCTATCCCACCTACACACCTGCTCCCCACATCCCCTATCCCACCTACACACCTGCTCCCCCTATCCCCCTATCCCACCAACACATCTGCTCCCCACATCCCCTATCCCACCTACACACCTGCTCCCCACATCCCCTATCCCACCTACACACCTGTTCCCCACATCCCCCTATCCCACCTACACACCTGCTCCCCACATCCCCTATCCCACCTACACACCTGCTCCCCCTATCCCCCTATCCCACCTACACACCTGCTCCCCATATCTCCAATACCACCTACCTACATATGCCACATGCCCCAATTCCACCTACACACCTGCTCCCCACATCCCCCTATCCCACCTACACACCTGCTCCCCCTATCCCCCTATCCCACCTACACACCTGCTCCCCACATCCCCTATCCAACCTACACACCTGCTCCCCACATCCCCCTATCCCACCTACACACCTGCTCCCCACATGCCCAGTCCCACCTACACACCTGCTCCCCACATCCCCTATCCCACCTACACACCTGCTCCCCACATCCCCTATCCCACCTACACTCCTGCTCCGCACATCCCCTATCCCACCTACACACCTGCTCCCCACATCCCGTATCCCACATACACACCTGCTCCCCACATCCCCTATCCCACCTACACACCTGCTCCCCACATCCCCTATCCCACCTACACATCTGCTCCCCCTATCCCCCTATCCCACCTACACACCTGCTCCCCACATCCCCCTATCCCACCTACACACCTGCTACCCCTATCCCCCTATCCCACCTACACACCTGGTCCCCACATCCCCCTATCCCACCTACACACCTGCTCACCACATCCACTATCCCACCTACACACATGCTCCCCCTATCCCCCTATCCCACCTACACACATGCTCCCCACATCCCCTATCCCACCTACACACCTGCTCCCCACATCCCCTATCCCACCTACACACCTGCTCCCCACATCCCCTATCCCACCTACACACCTGCTCCCCACATCCCCTATCCCACCTACACACCTGCTCCCCACATCCCCTATCCCACATACACACCTGCTCCCCACATCCCCTATCCCACCTACACACCTGCTCCCCACATCCCCTATCCCACCTATACACCTGCTCCCCCTATCCCCCTATCCCACCTACACACCTGCTCCCCACATCCCCTATCCCACATACACACCTGCTCCCCCTATCCCCCTATCCCACCTACACACCTGCTCCCCACATCCCCCTATCCCACCTACACACCTGCTCCCCACATCCCCTATCCCACCTACACACCTGCTCCCCACATCCCCTATCCCACCTACACACCTGCTCCTCACATCCCCTATCCCACCTACACACCTGCTCCCCACATCCCCCTATCCCACCTACACACCTGCTCCCCACATCCCCTATCCCACCTACACACCTGCTCCCCCTATCCCCCTATCCCACCTACACACCTGCTCCCCCTATCACCCTATCCCACCTACACACCTGCTCCCCACATCCCCTAACCCACCTACACACCTGCTCCCCACATCCCCTATCCCACCGACACACCTGCTCACCACATCCCCTATCCCACCTACACACCTGCTCCCCACATCCCCTATCCCACCTACACACCTGCTCCCCACATCCCCTATCCCACCTACACACCTGCTCCCCACATCCCCTATCCCACCTACACACCTGCTCCCCACATCCCCCTATCCCACCTACACACCTGCTCCCCACATCCCCCTATCCCACCTACACACCTGCTCCCCACATCCCCCTATCCCACCTACACACCTGCTCCCCACATCCCCTATCCCACCTACACACCTGCTCCCCCTATCCCCCTATCCCACCTACACACCTGCTCCCCACATCCCCTATCCCACCTACACACCTGCTCCCCACATCCCCTATCCCACCTACACACCTGCTCCCCCTATCCCCCTATCCCACCTACACACCTGCTCCCCACATCCCCTATCCCACCTACACACCTGCTCCCCACATCCCCTATCCCACCTACACACCTGCTCCCCACATCCCCTATCCCACCTACACACCTGCTCCCCACATCCCCTATCCCACCTACACACCTGCTCCCCCTATCCCCCTATCCCACCTACACACCTGCTCCCCACATCCCCTATCCCACCTACACACCTGCTCCCCACATCCCCTATCCCACCTACACTCCTGCTCCCCCTATCCCCGTATCCCAACTACACACCTGCTCCCCACATCCCCTATCCCACCTACACACCTGTTCCCCACATCCCCCTATCCCACCTACACACCTGCTCCCCACATCCCCTATCCCACCTACACACCTGCGGCCCCTATCCCCCTATCCCACCTGCACACCCTTTCCCCATATCTCCAATACCACCTACCTACATATGCCCCATGCCCCAATTCCACCTACACACCTGCTCCCCACATCCCCTATCCCACCTACACACCTGCTCCCCACATCCCCCTATCCCACCTACACACCTGCTCCCCCTATCCCCTATCCCACATACACACCTGCTCCACACATCCCCTATCCCACCTACACACCTGCTCCCCACATCCCCTATCCCACCTACACACCTGCTCCCCCTATCCCCCTATCCCACCTACACACCTGCTCCCCACATCCCCCTATCCCACCTACACACCTGCTCCCCACATCCCAAGTCCCACCTACACACCTGCTCCCCACATCCCCTATCCCACCTACACACCTGCTCCCCACATCCCATATCCCACCTACACACCTGCTCCCCACATCCCCTATCCCACCTACACACCTGCTCCCCACATCCCCTATCCCACCTACACACCTGCTCCCCACATCCCCTATCCCACCTACACACCTGCTCCCCCTATCCCCCTATCCCACCAACACATCTGCTCCCCACATCCCCTATCCCACCTACACACCTGCTCCCCACATCCCCTATCCCACCTACACACCTGTTCCCCACATCCCCCTATCCCACCTACACACCTGCTCCCCACATCCCCTATCCCACCTACACACCTGCTCCCCCTATCCCCCTATCCCACCTACACACCTGCTCCCCATATCTCCAATACCACCTACCTACATATGCCACATGCCCCAATTCCACCTACACACCTGCTCCCCACATCCCCCTATCCCACCTACACACCTGCTCCCCCTATCCCCCTATCCCACCTACACACCTGCTCCCCACATCCCCTATCCAACCTACACACCTGCTCCCCACATCCCCCTATCCCACCTACACACCTGCTCCCCACATGCCCAGTCCCACCTACACACCTGCTCCCCACATCCCCTATCCCACCTACACACCTGCTCCCCACATCCCCTATCCCACCTACACTCCTGCTCCGCACATCCCCTATCCCACCTACACACCTGCTCCCCACATCCCGTATCCCACATACACACCTGCTCCCCACATCCCCTATCCCACCTACACACCTGCTCCCCACATCCCCTATCCCACCTACACATCTGCTCCCCCTATCCCCCTATCCCACCTACACACCTGCTCCCCACATCCCCCTATCCCACCTACACACCTGCTACGCCTATCCCCCTATCCCACCTACACACCTGGTCCCCACATCCCCCTATCCCACCTACACACCTGCTCACCACATCCACTATCCCACCTACACACATGCTCCCCCTATCCCCCTATCCCACCTACACACATGCTCCCCACATCCCCTATCCCACCTACACACCTGCTCCCCACATCCCCTATCCCACCTACACACCTGCTCCCCACATCCCCTGTCCCACCTACACACCTGCTCCCCACATCCCCTATCCCACCTACACACCTGCTCCCCACATCCCCTATCCCACATACACACCTGCTCCCCACATCCCCTATCCCACCTACACACCTGCTCCCCACATCCCCTATCCCACCTATACACCTGCTCCCCCTATCCCCCTATCCCACCTACACACCTGCTCCCCACATCCCCTATCCCACATACACACCTGCTCCCCCTATCCCCCTATCCCACCTACACACCTGCTCCCCACATCCCCCTATCCCACCTACACACCTGCTCCCCACATCCCCTATCCCACCTACACACCTGCTCCCCACATCCCCTATCCCACCTACACACCTGCTCCTCACATCCCCTATCCCACCTACACACCTGCTCCCCACATCCCCCTATCCCACCTACACACCTGCTCCCCACATCCCCTATCCCACCTACACACCTGCTCCCCCTATCCCCCTATCCCACCTACACACCTGCTCCCCCTATCACCCTATCCCACCTACACACCTGCTCCCCACATCCCCTAACCCACCTACACACCTGCTCCCCACATCCCCTATCCCACCGACACACCTGCTCACCACATCCCCTATCCCACCTACACACCTGCTCCCCACATCCCCTATCCCACCTACACACCTGCTCCCCACATCCCCTATCCCACCTACACACCTGCTCCCCACATCCCCTATCCCACCTACACACCTGCTCCCCACATCCCCCTATCCCACCTACACACCTGCTCCCCACATCCCCCTATCCCACCTACACACCTGCTCCCCACATCCCCCTATCCCACCTACACACCTGCTCCCCACATCCCCTATCCCACCTACACACCTGCTCCCCCTATCCCCCTATCCCACCTACACACCTGCTCCCCACATCCCCTATCCCACCTACACACCTGCTCCCCACATCCCCTATCCCACCTACACACCTGCTCCCCCTATCCCCCTATCCCACCTACACACCTGCTCCCCACATCCCCTATCCCACCTACACACCTGCTCCCCACATCCCCTATCCCACCTACACACCTGCTCCCCACATCCCCTATCCCACCTACACACCTGCTCCCCACATCCCCTATCCCACCTACACACCTGCTCCCCCTATCCCCCTATCCCACCTACACACCTGCTCCCCACATCCCCTATCCCACCTACACACCTGCTCCCCACATCCCCTATCCCACCTACACTCCTGCTCCCCCTATCTCCGTATCCCAACTACACACCTGCTCCCCACATCCCCTATCCCACCTACACACCTGTTCCCCACATCCCCCTATCCCACCTACACACCTGCTCCCCACATCCCCTATCCCACCTACACACCTGCGGCCCCTATCCCCCTATCCCACCTGCACACCTGCTCCCCATATCTCCAATACCACCTACCTACATATGCCCCATGCCCCAATTCCACCTACACACCTGCTCCCCACATCCCCTATCCCACCTACACACCTGCTCCCCACATCCCCCTATCCCACCTACACACCTGCTCCCCCTATCCCCTATCCCACATACACACCTGCTCCACACATCCCCTATCCCACCTACACACCTGCTCCCCACATCCCCTATCCCACCTACACACCTGCTCCCCCTATCCCCCTATCCCACCTACACACCTGCTCCCCACATCCCCCTATCCCACCTACACACCTGCTCCCCACATCCCAAGTCCCACCTACACACCTGCTCCCCACATCCCCTATCCCACCTACACACCTGCTCCCCACATCCCATATCCCACCTACACACCTGCTCCCCACATCCCCTATCCCACCTACACACCTGCTCCCCACATCCCATATCCCACCTACACACCTGCTCCCCACATCCCCTATCCCACCTACACACCTGCTCCCCACATCCCCTATCCCACCTACACACCTGCTCCCCCTATCCCCCTATCCCACCTACACACCTGCTCCCCACATCCCCCTATCCCACCTACACACCTGCTCCCCCTATCCCCCTATCCCACCTACACACCTGCTCCCCACATCCCCCTATCCCACCCACACACCTGCTCCCCACATCCCCTATCCCACCTACACACATGCTCCCCCTATCCCCCTTTCCCACCTACACACCTGCTCCCCACATCCCCTATCCCACCTACACACCTGCTCCCCACATCCCCTATCCCACCTACACACCTGCTCCCCACATCCGCTATCCCACCTACACACCTGCTCCCCACATCCCCTATCCCACCTACACACCTGCTCCCCACATCCCCTATCCCACCTACACACCTGCTCCCCACATCCCCTATCCCACCTACACACCTGCTCCCCCTATCCCCCATCCCACCTACACACCTGCTCCCCACATCCCCTATCCCACCTACACACCTGCTCCCCACATCCCGTATCCCACCTACACACCTGCTCCCCCTATCCCCCTATCCCATCTGCACACCTGCTCCCCACATCCCCCTATCCCACCTACACACCTGCTCCCCACATCCACTATCCCACCTACACACCAGCTCCCCCTATCCCCCTATCCCGCCTAAACACCTGCTCCCCACATCCCCTATCCCAGCTACACACCTGCTCCCCACATCCCCTATCCCACCTACACACCTGCTCCCCACATCCCCCTATCCCACCTATACACCTGCTCCCCACATCCCCTATCCCACCTACACAACTGCCCCCACATCCCCCATCCCACCTACACACCTGCTCCCCACATCCCCCTATCCCACCTACACACCTGCTCCCCCTATACCCCTATCCCACCTAAACAGCTGCTCCCCACATCCCCTATCCCACCTACACACCTACTCCCCACATCCCCTATCCCACCTACACACCTGCTCCCACTATCCCCCTATCCCACCTACACACCTGCTCCCCCTATCCACTATCCCACCTACACACCTGCTCACCCTATCCCCCTATCCCACCTACACACCTGCTCCCCACATCCCCTATCCCACCTACACACCTGCTCCCCACATCCCCTATCCCACCTACACACCTGGCCCCCTATCCCCCTATCCCACCTACACACCTGCTCCCCACATCCCCTATCCCACCTACATACCTGCTCCCCACATCCCCTATCCCACCTACACACCTGCTCCCCCTATCCCCCTATCCCACCTACACACCTGCTCCCCACATCCCCTATCCCACCGACACACCTGCTCCCCACATCCCCTATCCCACCTACACACCTGCTCCCCACATCCCCTATCCCACCTACACACCTGCTCCCCACATCCCCTATCCCACCTACACACCTGCTCCCCACATCCCCTATCCCACCTACACACCTGCTCCCCCTATCCCCCTATCCCACCTACACACCTGCTCCCCACATCCCCTATCCCACCTACACACCTGCACCCCCTATCCCCCATCCCACCTACACACCTGCTCCCCACATCCCCTATCCCACCTACACACCTGCTCCCCACATCCCCTATCCCACCTACACACCTGCTCCCCACATCACCCTATCCCACCTATACACCTGCTCCCCACATCCCCTATCCCACCTACACACCTGCCCCCACATCCCCAATCCCACCTACACACCTGCTCCCCACATCCCCTATCCCACCTACACACCTGCTCCCCCTATCCCCCTATCCCACCTACACAGCTGCTCCCCACATCCCCTATCCCACCTACACACCTGCTCCCCACATCCCCTATCCCACCTACACACCTGCTCCCCACATCCCCTATCCCACCTACACACCTGCTCCCCACATCCCCTATCCCACCTACACACCTGCTCCCCACATCCCCTATCTCACCTACACACCTGCTCCCCACATCCCCTATCCCACCTACACACCTGCTCCCCACTACCCCTATCCCACCTACACACCTGCTCCCCCTATCCCCCTATCCCACCTACACACCTGCTCCCCACATCCCCTATCCCACCTACACACCTGCTCCCCACATCCCCTATCCCACCTACACACCTGCTCCCCCTATCCCCCTATCCCACCTACACACCTGCTCCCCACATCCCCCTATCCCACCTACACACCTGCTCCCCCTATCCCCCTATCCCACCTACACACCTGCTCCCCACATCCCCCTATCCCACCTACACACCTGCTCCCCACATCCCCTATCCCACCTACACACATGCTCCCCCTATCCCCCTTTCCCACCTACACACCTGCTCCCCACATCCCCTATCCCACCTACACACCTGCTCCCCACATCCCCTATCCCACCTACACACCTGCTCCCCACATCCGCTATCCCACCTACACACCTGCTCCCCACATCCCCTATCCCACCTACACACCTGCTCCCCACATCCCCCTATCCCACCTACACACCTGCTCCCCACATCCCCTATCCCACCTACACACCTGCTCCCCACATCCCCTATCCCACCTACACACCTGCTCCCCCTATCCCCCATCCCACCTACACACCTGCTCCCCACATCCCCTATCCCACCTGCACACCTGCTCCCCACATCCCGTATCCCACCAACACACCTGCTCCCCCTATCCCCCTATCCCACCTGCACACCTGCTCCCCACATCCCCCTATCCCACCTACACACCTGCTCCCCACATCCACTATCCCACCCACACACCAGCTCCCCCTATCCCCCTATCCCGCCTAAACACCTGCTCCCCACATCCCCTATCCCAGCTACACACCTGCTCCCCACATCCCCTATCCCACCTACACACCTGCTCCCCACATCCCCCTATCCCACCTATACACCTGCTCCCCACATCCCCTATCCCACCTACACACCTGCTCCCCACTACCCCTATCCCACCTACACACCTGCTCCCCCTATCCCCCTATCCCACCTACACACCTGCTCCCCACATCCCCTATCCCACCTACACACCTGCTCCCCCTATCCCCCTATCCCACCTACACAGCTGCTCCCCACATCCCCTATCCCACCTACACACCTGCTCCCCACATCCCCTATCCCACCTACACACCTGCTCCCCACATCCCCTATCCCACCTACACACCTGCTCCCCACATCCCCTATCCCACCTACACACCTGCTCCCCACATCCCCTATCTCACCTACACACCTGCTCCCCACATCCCCTATCCCACCTACACACCTGCTCCCCACTACCCCTATCCCACCTACACACCTGCTCCCCCTATCCCCCTATCCCACCTATACACCTGCTCCCCCTGTCCACTATCCCACCTGCGCACCTGCTCACCATATCCCCCTATCCCAACTACACACCTGCTCCCCACATCCCCTATCCCACCTACACACCTGCTCCCCACATCCCCTATCCCACCTACACACCTGCTCCCCCTATCCCCCTATCCCATCCTACACACCTGCTCCCCACATCCCCCTATCCCACCTACACACCTGCTCCCCCTATCCCCCTATCCCACCTACACACCTGCTCCCCACATCCCCCTATCCCACCTACACACCTGCTCCCCACATCCCCTATCCCACCTACACACCTGCTCCCCCTATCCCCCTATCCCACCTACACACCTGCTCCCCACATCCCCTATCCCACCTACACACCTGCTCCCCACATCCCCTATCCCACCTACACACCTGCTCCCCACATCCCCTATCCCACCTACACACCTGCTCCCCCTATCCCCCTATCCCACCTACACACCTGCTCCACACATCCCCTATCCCACCTACACACCTGCTCCCAACATCCACTATCCCACCTACACACCTGCTCCCCACATCCCCTATCCCACATACACACCTGCTCCCCACATCCCCTATCCCACCTACACACCTGCTCCCCACATCCCCTATCCCACCTACACACCTGCTCCCCACATCCCCTATCGCACCTACACACCTGCTCCCCACATCCCCTATCCCACCTACACACCTGCTCCCCCTATCCCCCTTTCCCACCTACACACCTGCTCCCCACATCCCCTATCCCACCTACACACCTGCTCCCCCTATCCCCCTATCCCACCTACACACCTGCTCCCCACATCCCCTTATCCCACCTACACACCTGCTCCCCACATTCCCTATCCCACCTACACACCTGCTCCCCATATCTCCAATACAACCTACCTACATATGCCCCATGCCCCAATTCCACCTACACACCTGCTCCCCACATCCCCCTATCCCACCTACACAGCTGCTCCCCACATCCCCTATCCCACCTACACACCTGCTCCCCACATCCCCTATCCCACCTACACACCTGCTCCCCACATCCCCTATCCCACCTACACACCTGCTCCCCACATCCCCTATCCCACCTACACACCTGCTCCCCACATCCCCTATCCCACCTACACACCTGCTCCCCATATCCCCTATCCCACCTACACACCTGCTCCCTACATCCCCCTATCCCACCTACACACCTGCTCCCCCTATCCCCCTATCCCTCCTACACACCTGCTCCCCACATCCCCTATCCCACCTACACACCTGCTCCCCACATCCCCTATCCCACCTACACACCTGCTCCCCATATCCCCTATCCCACCTACACACCTGCTCCTCACATCCCCTATCCCACCTACACACCTGCTCCCCCTATCCCCCTATCCCACCTACACACCTTCTCCACACATCCCCTATCCCACCTACACACCTGCTCCCAACATCCACTATCCCATCTACACACCTGCTCCCCACATCCCCTATCCCACATACACACCTGCTCCCCACATCCCCTATCCCACCTACACACCTGCTCCCCACATCCCCTATCCCACCTACACACCTGCTCCCCACATCCCCTATCGCACCTCCACACCTGCTCCCCACATCCCCTATCCCACCTACACAACTGCTCCCCCTATCCCCCTATCCCACCTACACACCTGCTCCCCACATCCCCTATCCCACCTACACACCTGCTCCCCCTATCCCCCTATCCCACCTACACACCTGCTCCCCACATTCCCTATCCCACCTACACACCTGCTCCCCAAATCTCCAATACAACCTACCTACATATGCCCCATGCCCCAATTCCACCTACACACCTGCTCCCCACATCCCCCTATCCCACCTACACAGCTGCTCCCCACATCCCCTATCCCACCGACACACCTGCTCCCCACATCCCCTATCCCACCGACACACCTGCTCCCCACATCCCCTATCCCACCTGCACACCTGCTCCCCACATCCCCTATCCCACCTACACACCTGCTCCCCACATCCCCTATCCCACCTACACACCTGCTCCCCATATCCCCTATCCCACCTACACACCTGCTCCCCACATCCCCCTATCCCACCTACACACCTGCTCCCCCTATCCCCCTATCCCACCTACACACCAGCTCCCCCTATCCCCCTATCCCACCTACACACCTGCTCCCCACATCCCCTATCCCACCTACACACCTGCTCCCCACATCCCCTATCCCACCTACACACCTGCTCCCCACATCCCCTATCCCACCTACACACCTGCTCCCCACATCCCCTATCCCACCTACACACCTGCTCCCCACATCCCCTATCCCACCTACACACCTGCTCCCCACATCCCCTATCCCACCTACACACATGCTCCCCACATCCCCTATCCCACCTACACACCTGCTCCCCACATCCCCCTATCCCACCTACACACCTGCTCCCCACATCACCTATCCCACCTACACACCTGCTCCCCACATCCCCTATCCCACCTACACACCTGCTCCCCCTAACACCCTATCCCACCTACACACCTGCTCCCCACATCCCCCTATCCCACCTACACACCTGCTCCCCCTATCCCCCTATCCCACCTACACACCTGCTCCCCACATCCCCCTATCCCACCGACACACCTGCTCCCCACATCCCCTATCTCACCTACACCCCTGCTCCCCCTATCCCCCTATCCCACCTACACACCTGCTCCCCACATCCCCTATCCCACCTACACAACTGCTCCCCACATCCCCTATCCCACCTACACACCTGCTCCCCACATCCCCTATCCCACCTACACACCTGCTCCCCACATCCCCTATCCCACCTTCACACCTGCTCCCCCTATCCCCCTATCCCACCTACACACCTGCTCCCCACATCCCCTATCCCACCTACACACCTGCTCCCCACAACCCCTATCCCACCTACACACCTGCTCCCCACATCCACATATCCCACCTACGCACCTGCTCCCCACATCCCCTATCCCACCTACACACCTGCTCCCCACATCCCCTATCCCACCTGCTCCCCACATCCCCTATCCCACCGACACACATGCTCCCCACATCCCCTATCCCACCTACACACCTGCTCCCCACATCCCCTATCCCACCTACACACCTGCTCCCCACATCCCCTATCCCACCTACACACCTGCTCCCCACATCCCCTATCCCACCTACACACCTGCTCCCCACATCCCCTATCCCACCTACACACCTGCTCCCCACATCCCCTATGCCTCCTACAAACCTGCTCCCCACATCCCCTATCCCACCTACACACCTGCTCCCCACATCCCCTATCCCACCTACACACCTGCTCACCCTATCCCCTATCCCACATTCACACCTGCTCCCCACATCCCCTATCCCACCTACACACCTGCTCCCCACATCCCCTATCCCACCTACACACCTGCTCCCCACATCCCCCTATCCCACCTACACACCTGCTCCCCACATCCCCCTATCCCACCTACACACCTGCTCCCCACATCCCCTATCCCACCTACACACCTGCTCCCCACATCCCCTATCCCACCTACACACCTGCTCCCCACATCCCCTATCCCACCTACACACCTGCTCCCCCTATCCCCCTCTCCCACCTACACACCTGCTCCCCTCATCCCCTATCCCACCTACACACCTGCTCCCCACATCCCCTATCCCACCTGCACACCTGCTCCCCACATCCCCTATCCCACCTACACACCTGCTCCCCACATCCCCTATCCCACCTACACACCTGCTCCCCACATCCCCTATCCCACCTACACACCTGCTCCCCACATCCCCTATCCCACCTACACACCTGCTCCCCACATCCCCCTATCCCACCTACACACCTGCTCCCCACATGCCCTATCCCACCTACACACCTGCTCCCCACATCCCCTATCCCACCTACACACCTGCTCCCCCTATCCCCCTATCCCACCTACACACCTGCTCCCCACATCCCCTATCCCACCTACACACCTGCTCCCCACATCCCGTATCCCACCTACACACCTGCTCCCCACATCCCCTATCCCACCTACACACCTGCTCCCCACATCCCCCTATCCCACCTACACACCTGCTCCCCCTATCCCCCTATCCCACCTACACACCTGCTCCCCACATCCCCTATCCCACCTACACACCTGCTCCCCCTATCCCCCTATCCCACCTACACACCTGCTCCCTACATCCCCTATCCCACCTACACACCAGCTCCCCACATCCCCTATCCCACCTACACACCTGCTCCCCACATCCCCTATCCCACCTACACACCTGCTCCCCACATCCCCCTATCCCACCTACACACCTGCTCCCCACATCCCCTATCCCACCTACACACCTGCTCCCCACATCCCCTATCCCACCTACACACCTGCTCCGCACATCCCCTATCCCACCTACACACCTGCTCCCCCTATCCCCCTATCCCACCTACACACCTGCTCCCCACATCCCCTATCCCACCTACACACCTGCTCCCCACATCCCCTATCCCACCTACACACCTGCTCCCCACATCCCCTATCCCACCTACACACCTGCTCCCCACATCCCCTATCCCACCTACACACCTGCTCCCCCTATCCCCCTATCCCACCTACACACCTGCTCCCCCTATCCCCTATCCCACCTACACACCTGCTCCCCCTATCCCCCTATCCCACCTACACACCTGCTCCCCACATCCCCCTATCCCACCTACACACCTGCTCCCCACATCCCCTATCCCACCTACACACCTGCTCCCCACATCCCCTATCCCACCTACACACCTGCTCCCCACATCCCCTATCCCACCTACACACCTGCTCCCCCTATCCCCCTATCCCACCTACACACCTGCTCCCCACATCCCCTATCCCACCTACACACCTGCTCCCCCTATCCCCCTCTCCCACCTACACACCTGCTCCCCACATCCCCTATCCCACCTACACACCTGCTCCCCCTATCCCCCTATCCCACCTACACACCTGCTCCCCACATCCCCTATCCCACCTACACACCTGCTCCCCACATCCCCTATCCCACCTACACACCTGCTCCCCACATCCCCTATCCCACCTACACACCTGCTCCCCACATCCCCTAACCCACCTACACACCTGCTCCCCCTATCCCCCTATCGCACCTAAACACCTGCTCCCCACATCCCCTATCCCACCTACACACCTGCTCCCCACATCCCCCTATCCCACCTACACACCTGCTCCCCACATCCCCTATTCCACCTACACACCTGCTCCCCACATCCCCTATCCCACCTACACACCTGCTCCCCCTATCCCCCTATCCCTCCTACACACCTGCTCCCCACCTCCCCCTATCCCACCTACACACCTGCCCCCCCCATCCCCCTATCCCACCTACACACCTGCTCCCCACATCCCCCTATCCCACCTACACACCTGCTCCCCACATCCCCTATCCCACCTACACACCTGCTCCCCCTATCCCCCTATCCCACCTACACACCTGCTCCCCACATCCCCTATCCCACCTACACACCTGCTCCCCACATCCCCTATCCCACCTACACACCTGCTCCCCACATCCCCTATCCCACCTACACACCTGCTCCCCACATCCCCTATCCCACCTACACACCTGCTCCCCCTATCCCCCTATCCCACCTACACACCTGCTCCCCACATCCCCTATCCCACCTACACACCTGCTCCCCCTATCCCCCTCTCCCACCTACACACCTGCTCCCCACATCCCCTATCCCACCTACACACCTGCTCCCCACATCCCCTATCCCACCTACACACCTGCTCCCCACATCCCCTATCCCACCTACACACCTGCTCCCCACATCCCCTATCCCACCTACACACCTGCTCCCCACATCCCCTATCCCACCTACACACCTGCTCCCCACATCCCCTATCCCACCTACACACCTGCTCCCCCTATCCCCCTATCCCACCTACACACCTGCTCCCCACATCCCCTATCCCACCTACACACCTGCTCCCCACATCCCCTATCCCACCTACACACCTGCTCCCCACATCCCCTATCCCACCTACACACCTGCTCCCCACATCCCCTATCCCACCTACACACCTGCTCCCCACATCCCCTATCCCACCTAAACACCTGCTCCCCACATCCCCTATCCCACCTACACACCTGCTCCCCACATCCCCTATCCCACCTACACACCTACTCCCCGTATCCCCCTATCCCACCTACACACCTGCTCCCCACATCCCCTATCCCACCTACACACCTGCTCCCCACATCCCCTATCCCACCTACACACCTGCTCCCCACATCCCCTATCCCACCTACACACCTTCTCCCCACATCCCCTATCCCACCTACACACCTGCTCCCCCTCTCCCCCTATCCCACCTACACACCTGCTCCCCACATCCCCTATCCCACCTACACACCTGCTCCCCATATCTCCAATACCACCTACCTACATATGCCCCATGCCCCAATTCCACCTACACACCTGCTCTCCACATCCCCTATCGCACCTACACACCTGCTCCCCACATCCCCTATCCCACCTACACACCTGCTCCCCCTATCCCCCTTTCCCACCTACACACCTGCTCCCCACATCCCCTATCCCACCTACACACCTGCTCCCCCTATCCCCCTATCCCACCTACACACCTGCTCCCCACATCCCCTTATCCCACCTACACACCTGCTCCCCACATTCCCTATCCCACCTACACACCTGCTCCCCATATCTCCAATACAACCTACCTACATATGCCCCATGCCCCAATTCCACCTACACACCTGCTCCCCACATCCCCCTATCCCACCTACACAGCTGCTCCCCACATCCCCTATCCCACCTACACACCTGCTCCCCACATCCCCTATCCCACCGACACACCTGCTCCCCACATCCCCTATCCCACCTACACACCTGCTCCCCACATCCCCTATCCCACCTACACACCTGCTCCCCACATCCCCTATCCCACCTACACACCTGCTCCCCATATCCCCTATCCCACCTACACACCTGCTCCCTACATCCCCCTATCCCACCTACACACCTGCTCCCCCTATCCCCCTATCCCTCCTACACACCTGCTCCCCACATCCCCTATCCCACCTACACACCTGCTCCCCACATCCCCTATCCCACCTACACACCTGCTCCCCATATCCCCTATCCCACCTACACACCTGCTCCTCACATCCCCTATCCCACCTACACACCTGCTCCCCCTATCCCCCTATCCCACCTACACACCTTCTCCACACATCCCCTATCCCACCTACACACCTGCTCCCAACATCCACTATCCCACCTACACACCTGCTCCCCACATCCCCTATCCCACATACACACCTGCTCCCCACATCCCCTATCCCACCTACACACCTGCTCCCCACATCCCGTATCCCACCTACACACCTGCTCCCCACATCCCCTATCGCACCTCCACACCTGCTCCCCACATCCCCTATCCCACCTACACACCTGCTCCCCACATCCCCTATCCCACCTACACACCTGCTCCCCACATCCCCTATCCCACCTACACACCTGCTCCCCCTATCCCCCTATCCCACCTACACACCTGCTCCCCACATCCCCTATCCCACCTACACACCTGCTCCCCCTATCCCCCTATCCCACCTACACACCTGCTCCCCACATTCCCTATCCCACCTACACACCTGCTCCCCAAATCTCCAATACAACCTACCTACATATGCCCCATGCCCCAATTCCACCTACACTCCTGCTCCCCACATCCCCCTATCCCACCTACACAGCTGCTCCCCACATCCCCTATCCCACCGACACACCTGCTCCCCACATCCCCTATCCCACCGACACACCTGCTCCCCACATCCCCTATCCCACCTGCACACCTGCTCCCCACATCCCCTATCCCACCTACACACCTGCTCCCCACATCCCCTATCCCACCTACACACCTGCTCCCCATATCCCCTATCCCACCTACACACCTGCTCCCCACATCCCCCTATCCCACCTACACACCTGCTCCCCCTATCCCCCTATCCCACCTACACACCTGCTCCCCACATCCCCTATCCCACCTACACACCAGCTCCCCCTATCCCCCTATCCCACCTACACACCTGCTCCCCACATCCCCTATCCCACCTACACACCTGCTCCCCACATCCCCTATCCCACCTACACACCTGCTCCCCACATCCCCTATCCCACCTACACACCTGCTCCCCACATCCCCTATCCCACCTACACACCTGCTCCCCACATCCCCTATCCCACCTACACACCTGCTCCCCACATCCCCTATCCCACCTACACACATGCTCCCCACATCCCCTATCCCACCTACACACCTGCTCCCCACATCCCCCTATCCCACCTACACACCTGCTCCCCACATCACCTATCCCACCTACACACCTGCTCCCCACATCCCCTATCCCACCTACACACCTGCTCCCCCTAACCCCCTATCCCACCTACACACCTGCTCCCCACATCCCCCTATCCCACCTACACACCTGCTCCCCCTATCCCCCTATCCCACCTACACACCTGCTCCCCACATCCCCCTATCCCACCGACACACCTGCTCCCCACATCCCCTATCCCACCTACACCCCTGCTCCCCCTATCCCCCTATCCCACCTACACACCTGCTCCCCACATCCCCTATCCCACCTACACACCTGCTCCCCACATCCCCTATCCCACCTACACACCTGCTCCCCACATCCCCTATCCCACCTACACACCTGC
Source organism: Isurus oxyrinchus (assembly GCA_026770705.1). Classification (NCBI taxonomy): domain Eukaryota; kingdom Metazoa; phylum Chordata; class Chondrichthyes; order Lamniformes; family Lamnidae; genus Isurus; species Isurus oxyrinchus. Next base: position 190,396,199 of record JANJGN010000006.1, on the reverse strand, counting down.
TCCCCACATCCCCTATCCCACCTTCACACCTGCTCCCCCTATCCCCCTATCCCACCTACACACCTGCTCCCCACATCCCCTATCCCACCTACACACCTGCTCCCCACAACCCCTATCCCACCTACACACCTGCTCCCCACATCCACATATCCCACCTACGCACCTGCTCCCCACATCCCCTATCCCACCTACACACCTGCTCCCCACATCCCCTATCCCACCTGCTCCCCACATCCCCTATCCCACCGACACACATGCTCCCCACATCCCCTATCCCACCTACACACCTGCTCCCCACATCCCCTATCCCACCTACACACCTGCTCCCCACATCCCCTATCCCACCTACACACCTGCTCCCCACATCCCCTATCCCACCTACACACCTGCTCCCCACATCCCCCTATCCCACCTACACACCTGCTCCCCACATCCCCTATCCCACCTACACACATGCTCCCCACATCCCCTATCCCACCTACACACCTGCTCCCCACATCCCCCTATCCCACCTACACACCTGCTCCCCACATCACCTATCCCACCTACACACCTGCTCCCCACATCCCCTATCCCACCTACACACCTGCTCCCCCTAACCCCCTATCCCACCTACACACCTGCTCCCCACATCCCCCTATCCCACCTACACACCTGCTCCCCCTATCCCCCTATCCCACCTACACACCTGCTCCCCACATCCCCCTATCCCACCGACACACCTGCTCCCCACATCCCCTATCCCACCTACACCCCTGCTCCCCCTATCCCCCTATCCCACCTACACACCTGCTCCCCACATCCCCTATCCCACCTACACACCTGCTCCCCACATCCCCTATCCCACCTACACACCTGCTCCCCACATCCCCTATCCCACCTACACACCTGCTCCCCACATCCCCTATCCCACCTTCACACCTGCTCCCCCTATCCCCCTATCCCACCTACACACCTGCTCCCCACATCCCCTATCCCACCTACACACCTGCTCCCCACAACCCCTATCCCACCTACACACCTGCTCCCCACATCCACATATCCCACCTACGCACCTGCTCCCCACATCCCCTATCCCACCTACACACCTGCTCCCCACATCCCCTATCCCACCTGCTCCCCACATCCCCTATCCCACCGACACACATGCTCCCCACATCCCCTATCCCACCTACACACCTGCTCCCCACATCCCCTATCCCACCTACACACCTGCTCCCCACATCCCCTATCCCACCTACACACCTGCTCCCCACATCCCCTATCCCACCTACACACCTGCTCCCCACATCCCCCTATCCCACCTACACACCTGCTCCCCACATCCCCTATCCCACCTACACACCTGCTCCCCACATCCCCTATGCCTCCTACAAACCTGCTCCCCACATCCCCTATCCCACCTACACACCTGCTCCCCACATCCCCTATCCCACCTACACACCTGCTCACCCTATCCCCTATCCCACATGCACACCTGCTCCCCACATCCCCTATCCCACCTACACACCTGCTCCCCACATCCCCTATCCCACCTACACACCTGCTCCCCACATCCCCCTATCCCACCTACACACCTGCTCCCCACATCCCCCTATCCCACCTACACACCTGCTCCCCACATCCCCTATCCCACCTACACACCTGCTCCCCACATCCCCTATCCCACCTACACACCTGCTCCCCACATCCCCTATCCCACCTACACACCTGCTCCCCCTATCCCCCTCTCCCACCTACACACCTGCTCCCCACATCCCCTATCCCACCTACACACCTGCTCCCCACATCCCCTGTCCCACCTGCACACCTGCTCCCCACATCCCCTATCCCACCTACACACCTGCTCCCCACATCCCCTATCCCACCTACACACCTGCTCCCCACATCCCCTATCCCACCTACACACCTGCTCCCCACATCCCCTATCCCACCTACACACCTGCTCCCCACATCCCCCTATCCCACCTACACACCTGCTCCCCACATGCCCTATCCCACCTACACACCTGCTCCCCACATCCCCTATCCCACCTACACACCTGCTCCCCCTATCCCCCTATCCCACCTACACACCTGCTCCCCACATCCCCTATCCCACCTACACACCTGCTCCCCACATCCCGTATCCCACCTACACACCTGCTCCCCACATCCCCTATCCCACCTACACACCTGCTCCCCACATCCCCCTATCCCACCTACACACCTGCTCCCCCTATCCCCCTATCCTACCTACACACCTGCTCCCCACATCCCCTATCCCACCTACACACCTGCTCCCCCTATCCCCCTATCCCACCTACACACCTGCTCCCCACATCCCCTATCCCACCTACACACCTGCTCCCCACATCCCCTATCCCACCTACACACCTGCTCCCCACATCCCCTATCCCACCTACACACCTGCTCCCCACATCCCCCTATCCCACCTACACACCTGCTCCCCACATCCCCTATCCCACCTACACACCTGCTCCCCACATCCCCTATCCCACCTACACACCTGCTCCGCACATCCCCTATCCCACCTACACACCTGCTCCCCCTATCCCCCTATCCCACCTACACACCTGCTCCCCACATCCCCTATCCCACCTACACACCTGCTCCCCACATCCCCTATCCCACCTACACACCTGCTCCCCACATCCCCTATCCCACCTACACACCTGCTCCCCACATCCCCTATCCCACCTACACACCTGCTCCCCCTATCCCCCTATCCCACCTACACACCTGCTCCCCCTATCCCCTATCCCACCTACACACCTGCTCCCCCTATCCCCCTATCCCACCTACACACCTGCTCCCCACATCCCCCTATCCCACCTACACACCTGCTCCCCACATCCCCTATCCCACCTACACACCTGCTCCCCACATCCCCTATCCCACCTACACACCTGCTCCCCACATCCCCTATCCCACCTACACACCTGCTCCCCCTATCCCCCTATCCCACCTACACACCTGCTCCCCACATCCCCTATCCCACCTACACACCTGCTCCCCCTATCCCCCTCTCCCACCTACACACCTGCTCCCCACATCCCCTATCCCACCTACACACCTGCTCCCCACATCCCCTATCCCACCTACACACCTGCTCCCCACATCCCCTATCCCACCTACACACCTGCTCCCCACATCCCCTATCCCACCTACACACCTGCTCCCCACATCCCCTATCCCACCTACACACCTGCTCCCCCTATCCCCCTATCGCACCTAAACACCTGCTCCCCACATCCCCTATCCCACCTACACACCTGCTCCCCACATCCCCTATCCCACCTACACACCTGCTCCCCACATCCCCCTATCCCACCTACACACCTGCTCCCCACATCCCCTATCCCACCTACACACCTGCTCCCCACATCCCCTATTCCACCTACACACCTGCTCCCCACATCCCCTATCCCACCTACACACCTGCTCCCCCTATCCCCCTATCCCTCCTACACACCTGCTCCCCACCTCCCCCTATCCCACCTACACACCTGCCCCCCCCATCCCCCTATCCCACCTACACACCTGCTCCCCACATCCCCCTATCCCACCTACACACCTGCTCCCCACATCCCCTATCCCACCTACACACCTGCTCCCCCTATCCCCCTATCCCACCTACACACCTGCTCCCCACATCCCCTATCCCACCTACACACCTGCTCCCCACATCCCCTATCCCACCTACACACCTGCTCCCCACATCCCCTATCCCACCTACACACCTGCTCCCCACATCCCCTATCCCACCTACACACCTGCTCCCCCTATCCCCCTATCCCACCTACACACCTGCTCCCCACATCCCCTATCCCACCTACACACCTGCTCCCCCTATCCACCTCTCCCACCTACACACCTGCTCCCCACATCCCCTATCCCACCTACACACCTGCTCCCCACATCCCCTATCCCACCTACACACCTGCTCCCCACATCCCCTATCCCACCTACACACCTGCTCCCCACATCCCCTATCCCACCTACACACCTGCTCCCCACATCCCCTATCCCACCTACACACCTGCTCCCCACATCCCCTATCCCACCTACACACCTGCTCCCCCTATCCCCCTATCCCACCTACACACCTGCTCCCCACATCCCCTATCCCACCTACACACCTGCTCCCCACATCCCCTATCCCACCTACACACCTGCTCCCCACATCCCCTATCCCACCTACACACCTGCTCCCCACATCCCCTATCCCACCTACACACCTGCTCCCCACATCCCCTATCCCACCTAAACACCTGCTCCCCACATCCCCTATCCCTCCTACACACCTGCTCCCCACATCCCCTATCCCACCTACACACCTACTCCCCGTATCCCCCTATCCCACCTACACACCTGCTCCCCACATCCCCTATCCCACCTACACACCTGCTCCCCACATCCCCTATCCCACCTACACACCTGCTCCCCACATCCCCTATCCCACCTACACACCTTCTCCCCACATCCCCTATCCCACCTACACACCTGCTCCCCCTCTCCCCCTATCCCACCTACACACCTGCTCCCCACATCCCCTATCCCACCTACACACCTGCTCCCCATATCTCCAATACCACCTACCTACATATGCCCCATGCCCCAATTCCACCTACACACCTGCTCCCCACATCCCCTATCCCACCGACACACCTGCTCCCCACATCCCCTATCCCACGTACACACCTGCTCCCCACATCCCCTATCCCACCTACACACCTGCTCCGCACATCCCCTATCCCACCTACACACCTGCTCCCCCTATCCCCCTATCCCACCTACACACCTGCTCCCCACATCCCCTATCCCACCTACACACCTGCTCCCCACATCCCCTATCCCACCTACACACCTGCTCCCCACATCCCCTATCCCACCTACACACCTGCTCCCCACATCCCCTATCCCACCTACACACCTGCTCCCCCTATCCCCCTATCCCACCTACACACCTGCTCCCCCTATCCCCTATCCCACCTACACACCTGCTCCCCCTATCCCCCTATCCCACCTACACACCTGCTCCCCACATCCCCCTATCCCACCTACACACCTGCTCCCCACATCCCCTATCCCACCTACACACCTGCTCCCCACATCCCCTATCCCACCTACACACCTGCTCCCCACATCCCCTATCCCACCTACACACCTGCTCCCCCTATCCCCCTATCCCACCTACACACCTGCTCCCCACATCCCCTATCCCACCTACACACCTGCTCCCCCTATCCCCCTCTCCCACCTACACACCTGCTCCCCACATCCCCTATCCCACCTACACACCTGCTCCCCACATCCCCTATCCCACCTACACACCTGCTCCCCACATCCCCTATCCCACCTACACACCTGCTCCCCACATCCCCTATCCCACCTACACACCTGCTCCCCACATCCCCTATCCCACCTACACACCTGCTCCCCCTATCCCCCTATCGCACCTAAACACCTGCTCCCCACATCCCCTATCCCACCTACACACCTGCTCCCCACATCCCCTATCCCACCTACACACCTGCTCCCCACATCCCCCTATCCCACCTACACACCTGCTCCCCACATCCCCTATCCCACCTACACACCTGCTCCCCACATCCCCTATTCCACCTACACACCTGCTCCCCACATCCCCTATCCCACCTACACACCTGCTCCCCCTATCCCCCTATCCCTCCTACACACCTGCTCCCCACCTCCCCCTATCCCACCTACACACCTGCCCCCCCCATCCCCCTATCCCACCTACACACCTGCTCCCCACATCCCCCTATCCCACCTACACACCTGCTCCCCACATCCCCCTATCCCACCTACACACCTGCTCCCCACATCCCCTATCCCACCTACACACCTGCTCCCCACATCCCCTATCCCACCTACACACCTGCTCCCCACATCCCCTATCCCACCTACACACCTGCTCCCCCTATCCCCCTATCCCACCTACACACCTGCTCCCCACATCCCCTATCCCACCTACACACCTGCTCCCCCTATCCCCCTCTCCCACCTACACACCTGCTCCCCACATCCCCTATCCCACCTACACACCTGCTCCCCACATCCCCTATCCCACCTACACACCTGCTCCCCACATCCCCTATCCCACCTACACACCTGCTCCCCACATCCCCTATCCCACCTACACACCTGCTCCCCACATCCCCTATCCCACCTACACACCTGCTCCCCCTATCCCCCTATCGCACCTAAACACCTGCTCCCCACATCCCCTATCCCACCTACACACCTGCTCCCCACATCCCCTATCCCACCTACACACCTGCTCCCCACATCCCCCTATCCCACCTACACACCTGCTCCCCACATCCCCTATCCCACCTACACACCTGCTCCCCACATCCCCTATTCCACCTACACACCTGCTCCCCACATCCCCTATCCCACCTACACACCTGCTCCCCCTATCCCCCTATCCCTCCTACACACCTGCTCCCCACCTCCCCCTATCCCACCTACACACCTGCCCCCCCCATCCCCCTATCCCACCTACACACCTGCTCCCCACATCCCCCTATCCCACCTACACACCTGCTCCCCACATCCCCTATCCCACCTACACACCTGCTCCCCCTATCCCCCTATCCCACCTACACACCTGCTCCCCACATCCCCTATCCCACCTACACACCTGCTCCCCACATCCCCTATCCCACCTACACACCTGCTCCCCACATCCCCTATCCCACCTACACACCTGCTCCCCACATCCCCTATCCCACCTACACACCTGCTCCCCCTATCCCCCTATCCCACCTACACACCTGCTCCCCACATCCCCTATCCCACCTACACACCTGCTCCCCCTATCCACCTCTCCCACCTACACACCTGCTCCCCACATCCCCTATCCCACCTACACACCTGCTCCCCACATCCCCTATCCCACCTACACACCTGCTCCCCACATCCCCTATCCCACCTACACACCTGCTCCCCACATCCCCTATCCCACCTACACACCTGCTCCCCACATCCCCTATCCCACCTACACACCTGCTCCCCACATCCCCTATCCCACCTACACACCTGCTCCCCCTATCCCCCTATCCCACCTACACACCTGCTCCCCACATCCCCTATCCCACCTACACACCTGCTCCCCACATCCCCTATCCCACCTACACACCTGCTCCCCACATCCCCTATCCCACCTACACACCTGCTCCCCACATCCCCTATCCCACCTACACACCTGCTCCCCACATCCCCTATCCCACCTAAACACCTGCTCCCCACATCCCCTATCCCTCCTACACACCTGCTCCCCACATCCCCTATCCCACCTACACACCTACTCCCCGTATCCCCCTATCCCACCTACACACCTGCTCCCCACATCCCCTATCCCACCTACACACCTGCTCCCCACATCCCCTATCCCACCTACACACCTGCTCCCCACATCCCCTATCCCACCTACACACCTTCTCCCCACATCCCCTATCCCACCTACACACCTGCTCCCCCTCTCCCCCTATCCCACCTACACACCTGCTCCCCACATCCCCTATCCCACCTACACACCTGCTCCCCATATCTCCAATACCACCTACCTACATATGCCCCATGCCCCAATTCCACCTACACACCTGCTCCCCACATCCCCTATCCCACCGACACACCTGCTCCCCACATCCCCTATCCCACGTACACACCTGCTCCCCACATCCCCTATCCCACCTACACACCTGCTCCGCACATCCCCTATCCCACCTACACACCTGCTCCCCCTATCCCCCTATCCCACCTACACACCTGCTCCCCACATCCCCTATCCCACCTACACACCTGCTCCCCACATCCCCTATCCCACCTACACACCTGCTCCCCACATCCCCTATCCCACCTACACACCTGCTCCCCACATCCCCTATCCCACCTACACACCTGCTCCCCCTATCCCCCTATCCCACCTACACACCTGCTCCCCCTATCCCCTATCCCACCTACACACCTGCTCCCCCTATCCCCCTATCCCACCTACACACCTGCTCCCCACATCCCCCTATCCCACCTACACACCTGCTCCCCACATCCCCTATCCCACCTACACACCTGCTCCCCACATCCCCTATCCCACCTACACACCTGCTCCCCACATCCCCTATCCCACCTACACACCTGCTCCCCCTATCCCCCTATCCCACCTACACACCTGCTCCCCACATCCCCTATCCCACCTACACACCTGCTCCCCCTATCCCCCTCTCCCACCTACACACCTGCTCCCCACATCCCCTATCCCACCTACACACCTGCTCCCCACATCCCCTATCCCACCTACACACCTGCTCCCCACATCCCCTATCCCACCTACACACCTGCTCCCCACATCCCCTATCCCACCTACACACCTGCTCCCCACATCCCCTATCCCACCTACACACCTGCTCCCCCTATCCCCCTATCGCACCTAAACACCTGCTCCCCACATCCCCTATCCCACCTACACACCTGCTCCCCACATCCCCTATCCCACCTACACACCTGCTCCCCACATCCCCCTATCCCACCTACACACCTGCTCCCCACATCCCCTATCCCACCTACACACCTGCTCCCCACATCCCCTATTCCACCTACACACCTGCTCCCCACATCCCCTATCCCACCTACACACCTGCTCCCCCTATCCCCCTATCCCTCCTACACACCTGCTCCCCACCTCCCCCTATCCCACCTACACACCTGCCCCCCCCATCCCCCTATCCCACCTACACACCTGCTCCCCACATCCCCCTATCCCACCTACACACCTGCTCCCCACATCCCCTATCCCACCTACACACCTGCTCCCCCTATCCCCCTATCCCACCTACACACCTGCTCCCCACATCCCCTATCCCACCTACACACCTGCTCCCCACATCCCCTATCCCACCTACACACCTGCTCCCCACATCCCCTATCCCACCTACACACCTGCTCCCCACATCCCCTATCCCACCTACACACCTGCTCCCCCTATCCCCCTATCCCACCTACACACCTGCTCCCCACATCCCCTATCCCACCTACACACCTGCTCCCCCTATCCCCCTCTCCCACATACACACCTGCTCCCCACATCCCCTATCCCACCTACACACCTGCTCCCCACATCCCCTATCCCACCTACACACCTGCTCCCCACATCCCCTATCCCACCTACACACCTGCTCCCCACATCCCCTATCCCACCTACACACCTGCTCCCCACATCCCCTATCCCACCTACACACCTGCTCCCCACATCCCCTATCCCACCTACACACCTGCTCCCCCTATCCCCCTATCCCACCTACACACCTGCTCCCCACATCCCCTATCCCACCTACACACCTGCTCCCCACATCCCCTATCCCACCTACACACCTGCTCCCCACATCCCCTATCCCACCTACACACCTGCTCCCCACATCCCCTATCCCACCTACACACCTGCTCCCCACATCCCCTATCCCACCTAAACACCTGCTCCCCACATCCCCTATCCCTCCTACACACCTGCTCCCCACATCCCCTATCCCACCTACACACCTACTCCCCGTATCCCCCTATCCCACCTACACACCTGCTCCCCACATCCCCTATCCCACCTACACACCTGCTCCCCACATCCCCTATCCCACCTACACACCTGCTCCCCACATCCCCTATCCCACCTACACACCTTCTCCCCACATCCCCTATCCCACCTACACACCTGCTCCCCCTCTCCCCCTATCCCACCTACACACCTGCTCCCCACATCCCCTATCCCACCTACACACCTGCTCCCCATATCTCCAATACCACCTACCTACATATGCCCCATGCCCCAATTCCACCTACACACCTGCTCCCCACATCCCCTATCCCACCGACACACCTGCTCCCCACATCCCCTATCCCACGTACACACCTGCTCCCCACATCCCCTATCCCACCTACACACCTGCTCCCCACATCCCCTATCCCACCGACACACCTGCTCCCCACATCCCCTATCCCACCTACACACCTGCTCCCCACATCCCCTATCCCACCTACACACCTGCTCCCCCTATTCCCCTATCCCACCTACACACCTGCTCCCCACATCCCTATCCCACCTACACACCTGCTCCCCACATCCCCTATCCCACCTACACACCTGCTCCCCACATCCCCTATCCCACCTACACTCCTGCTCCCCCTATCCCCCTATCCCACCTACACACCTGCTCCCCACATCCCCTATCCCACCTACACACCTGCTCCCCACATCCCCTAACCCACCTACACACCTGCTCCCCACATCCCCTATCCCACCTACACACCTGCTCCCCACATCCCCCTCTCCCACCTACACACCTGCTCCCCACATCCCCTATCCCACCTACACACCTGCTCCCCACATCCCCTATCCCACCTACACACCTGCTCCCCACATCCCCCTATCCCACCTACACACCTGCTCCCCACATCCCCTATCCCACCTACACACCTGCTCCCCACATCCCCTATCCCACCTACACACCTGCTCCCCCTATCCCCCTATCCCACCTACACACCTGCTCCCCACATCCCCTATCCCACCTACACTCCTGCTCCCCCTATCCCCCTATCCCACCTACACACCTGCTCCCCACATCCCCTATCCCACCTACACACCTGCTCCCCACATCCCCTAACCCACCTACACACCTGCTCCCCACATCCCCTATCCCACCTACACACCTGCTCCCCACATCCCCTATCCCACCTACACACCTGCTCCCCACATCCCCTATCCCACCTACACACCTGCTCCCCCCATCCCCCTATCCCACCTACACACATGCTCCCCCTATCCCCCTATCCCACCTACACACCTGCTCCCCACATCCCCTATCCCACCTACACACCTGCTCCCCACATCCCCTATCCCACCTACACACCTGCTCCCCACATCCCCAGTCCCACCTACACACCTGCTCCCCACATCCCCTATCCCACCTACACACCTGCTCCCCACATCCCCAGTCCCACCTACATACCTGCTCCCCACATCCCCTATCCCACCTACACACCTGCTCCCCACATCCCCTATCCCACCTACACACCTGCTCCCCACATCCCCTATCCCACCTACACACCTGCTCCCCACATCCCCTATCCCACCTACACACCTGCTCCCCACATCCCCTATCCCACCTACACACCTGCTCCCCACATCCCCTATCCCACCTACACACCTGCTCCCCACATCCCCTATCCCACCTACACACCTGCTCCCCCTATCCCCCTATCCCACCTACACACCTGCTCCCCCTATCCGCCAATCCCACCTACACACCTGCTCCCCACATCCCCAGTCCCACCTTCATACCTTCCCCCCAATCCCCAATCGTACATGCCCATCTGCTCCGCATGTCCCGAATCCCAGCCACCCACCTGCTCCCCATATCCCCAACCTTACATACCAACCTGCTCCCCTTATCCCCAACCTTACATACCAACCTGCTCCCCATATCCCCAACCCCACATACCCACCTGCTCCCCATATCCCCAACCCCACATACCCACCTGCACCCCATATCCCCAATCCCACCTACCCACCTGCACTCCAGATCCACAATCGCACTCACCCACCTTCTCCCCATATCCCCAATCCTACCTACCCACCTTCTCCCCATAACCCCAATCCCCCATACCAACCTGCTCCCCAAACACCCCACTCCCACCCACCCACCTGCTCCCAATATCCCCGCCTAACAAACTGCTCCCCATATCCCCAATCCCACATACACACCAGCTCCCCATTTCCCCAATCCCACATACACACCAGCTCCCCATATCCCCAATCCCACCTACCCACATGCTCGCCAAATCCCCAATCCCTCCCACCCACCTGTTCCCCATATCTCCAACACAACCTACCCACGTATGCCCCATGCCCCAATCCTACCTACCCAACTGCTCCCCATATCCTCAATCCCAATTTCCTACCTGCTCCCAATATCCCCCTATCCCACCTACAAACCTGCTCCCAATATCCCCCTATCCCACCTACACACCTGCTCCCCACATCCCCAGTCCCACCTACCTACCTTCCCCCAATCCCCAATCGTACATGTCCATCTGCTCCGCATATCCTGAATCCCACCCACCCACATGCTCCCCATATCCCCAATCCCACCTGCCCACCTGTTCCCCACATCCCCAATCCCACCTGCCCACCTGTTCCCCATATCCCCAATCCCACCTGCCCACCTGATCCCCATTTCCCCAATCACACCTACCCACCTGCCCCCCAGATACCCACTCCCACCTACAGACCTGCTCTCCATGTCCCCCAATCCCACCTACCCACCTGCTCCCCATATAGCAAATCCCACCTACCTACCTTCTCCCCATATCCCCAAACCCACCAACCACCTTCTCCCCATATCCCCAATCCAACTATCCCCCTTCTCCCCTTATCTCCAATCAACCTACCCAACTGCTTCCCATATCCTGGGATCCCACCTTCCACCTGCTCCCCATATCCCCAATCCCACCTTTCCACATGCTCCCAATATCCCCAATTCCACCTTCCCACCTGCTCCCCATATCCCCAATCCCACCTTCCCACCTGCTCCCAATATCCCCAATTCCACCTTCCCACCTGCTCCCCATATCCCCAATCCCACCTTCCCATCTGATCCCAATATCCCCAATCCCACTTGCCCACCTGCTCCCCATATCTCCAATCCAAATATCCACCTTCTCCCCTTATCCCCAACCCCACATACCCACAGTTCTGCATATGCCAGGATCCCACCTACCACCTTCTCCACATATCCCCAATCCCACCTACCCCTATGCTCCCCATATCCCCCTATCCCACCTAAACACCTGATCCCCATATCCAAAATCCCACCTACCAACCTGCTCCCCTTATCCCCCAATCCCACCTACACACCTGATCCCCATATCCAAAATCCTACCTACCCACCTTCTCCACATATCCCCAATCCAACCTACCCCTCTGCTCCCCTTATCCCCCAATCCCACCTACCCACCTGCTACCCATGTACCCTGATCCCACCTACCAAATTTCAGCCCATATCCACAGTGCCACCCACCTACCCTCTCCCCAGATCTCCAATCCTACATACCCATCTGCTCACCAAAACCCCAATCCCAGACACCCATCCGCTCCCCATATCCCCAATCCCACCTAACTACCTGATCCCCATATCCCCAATCCCACCCATCCACCTGCTCCCAATATCCCCAATCCCACCTACCCACATGCCACCCATATCCCCAATCCCACCTCCCCAGCAGCTCCCAATATCCTCAATCCCACCTCCCCACCTGCTCCCAATATCCCCAATTCCACCTCCCCACCTGCTCCCAATATCCCCAATCCCACCTACCCACATGCCGCCCATATCCCTAATCCCACCTCCCCACCTGCTCCCAATATCCCCAATCCCACCCATCCACCTGCTCCCAATATCCCCAATATCACCTCCCACATGCTCCCAATATGCCCAATCCCACCTCCCCAACTGCTCCCAATATCCCCAATCCCACCCATCCACATGCTCCCAATATCCCCAATCCCACCTCCCCACCTGCTCCCCATATTCCCAATCCCACCTCCCCACCTGCTCCCAATATCCCCAATCCCACCTCCCCACATGCCCCCCATATCCCCAATCCCACCCATCCACCTGCTCCCAATATCCCCAATCCCACCTCCCCATCTGTTCCCAATATCCCCACTCCTATCTGCAGACCTGCTCTCCATGTCCCCCAATCACACCTACCCACATGCCCTTCATATCCCTCAATCCCACCTCCCCACCTGCACCCAATATCCCCAATCCCACCTCCCCACCTGCTCCCAATATCCCCAATCCCACCTCCCCACCTGCTCCCAATATCCCCAATCCCACCTCCCCACCTGCTCCCAATATCCCCAATCCCACCTCCCCACCTGTTTCCAATATCTCCAATCCCACCTCCCCACCTGCTCCCAATATCTCCAATCACACCTACCCACATGCCCCCCATATCCCTCAATCCCACCTCCCCACCTGCTCCCAATATCCCCAATCCCACCTCCCCAACTGCTCCCAATATCCCCAATCCCACCTCCCCACATGCCCCCCATATCCCTAATCCCACCTCCCCACCTGCTCCCAATATCCCCAATCCCACCTCCCCATCTGATCCCAATATCCCCACTCCTATCTGCAGACCTGCTCTCCATGTCCCCCAATCACACCTACCCACATGCCCCCCATATCCCTCAATCCCACCTCCCCACCTGCACCCAATATCCCCAATCCCACCTCCCCACCTGCTCCCAATATCCCCAATCCCACCTCCCCAACTGCTCCCAATATCCACAATCCCACCTCCCCACATGCCCCCCATATCCCTCAATCCCACCTCCCCACATGCCCCCATATCCCCAATCCCACCTACCTACCTGCTCCCCATATCCCCAATCCCTCATACCCACCTGCTCCCCATATCCCCAACCCCACATACCTACCTGCTGCCCATATCCCCAATCCCACCTACCCACCTGCACTCCAGATCCACAATCGCACTCACCCACCTTCTCCCCATATCCCCAACCCCACATACCCACCTTCTCCCCATATCCCCAACCCCACATACCCAAATTCTCCCCATATCCCCAATCCCACCTTCTCACCTGCTCCCCATATCCCCAATCCCAACTTCCCACCTGCTCCCCATATCCCCAATCCCACCTTCCCACCTGCTCCCCATATCCCCCAATCCCACCTGCCCACCTGCTCCCAATATAGCAAATCCCACTTACCCACCTGCTCCCCATATCTCCAATCCAAATTCCACATTCTCCCCTTATCCCCAACCCCACATACCCACCTGCTTCCCATATCCCCAACCCCACATACCCACCTGCTCCCCATATCCCCAATCCCACCTTCCCACCTGCTCCCCATATCCCCAATCCCACCCTCCCACCTGCTCCCAATATCCCCAATCCCACCTTCCCACCTGCTCCCCATATCCCCAATCCCACCTTCCCATCTGATCCCAATATCCCCAATCCCACTTGCCCACCTGCTCCCCATATCTCCAATCCAAATATCCACCTTCTCCCCTTATCCCAAACCCCACATACCCACCTGCTTCCAATATCCCCAACCCCACATACCCACCTGCTTCCCATATTCCCAACCTCACATACACACCTGCTCCTCATATCTCCAATCCACCTATCCACCTTCTCCCCTTATCTCCAACAAACCTACCCACTGTTCTGCATATGCCACGATCCTACCTACCACCTTCTCCACATATCCCCAATCCCACCTACCCCTCTGCTCCCCATATCCCCCAATCCCACCTACACACCTGATCCCCATATCCAAAATCCTACCTACCCACCTTCTCCACATATCCCCAATCCCACACATCCACCTGCTCCCAATATCCCCAATATCACCTCCCACCTGCTCCCAATATGCCCAATCCCACCTCCCCACCTGATCTCAATATCCCCAATCCCACCTCCCCACCTGCTCCCAATATCCCCAATCCCACCTCCCCACCTGCTCCCAATATGCCCAATCCCACCTCCCCACCTGCTCCCCATATCCCCAATCACACCTCCCCATCTGTTCCCAATATCCCCAATCCCACCTCCCCATCTGTTCCCAATATCCCCACTCCTATCTGCAGACCTGCTCTCCATGTCCCCCAATCACACCTACCCACATGTCCCCCATATCCCTCAATCCCACCTCCCCACCTGTACCCAATATCCCCAATCCCACCTCCCCACATGCCCCCCATATCCCTCAATCCCACCTCCCCACCTGCTCCCAATATCCCCAAACCCACCCATCCACCTGCTCCCAATATCCCCAATCCCACCTCCCCACCTGCTCCTAATATCCCCAATCCCACCTCCCCACCTGCTCCCAATATCCCCAAACCCACCCATCCACCTGCTCCCAATATCCCCAATCCCACCTACCCACATGCCCCCCATATCCCTAATCCCACCTCCCCACCTGCTCCCAATATCCCCAATCCCACCTACCCACATGCCCCCATATCCCTAATCCCACCTCCCCACCTGCTCCCAATATCCCCAATCCCACCTCCCCACCTGCTCCCAATATCCCCAATCCCACCCATCCACCTGCTCCCAATATCCCCAATCCCACCTCCCCACCTGCTCCCAATATCCCCAATCCCACCTCCCCACCTGCTCCCAATATCCCCAATCCCACCTCCCCACCTGCTCCCAATATCCCCAATCCCACCTCCCCACCTGCTCCCAATATCCCCAATCCCACCCATCCACCTGCTCCCAATATCCCCAATCCCACCTCCCCACCTGCTCCCAATATCCCCTATCCCACCTCCCCACCTGCTCCCAATATCCCCAATCCCACCTCCCCACCTGCTCCCAATATCCCCAATCCCACCTCCCCACCTGCTCCCAATATCCCCAAACCCACCCATCCACCTGCTCCCAATATCCCCAATCCCACCTCCCCACCTGCTCCTAATATCCCCAATCCCACCTACCCACCTGCTCCCAATATCCCCAATCCCACCTCCCCACCTGCTCCCAATATCCCCAATCCCACCTCCCCACCTGCTCCCAATATCCCCAATCCCACCTCCCCACCTGCTCCCAATATCCCCAATCCCACCCATCCACCTGCTCCCAATATCCCCAATCCCACCTCCCCACCTGCTCCCAATATCCCCAATCCCACCTCCCCACCTGCTCCCCATATCCCTAATCCCACCTCCCCACCTGCTCCCCATATCCCCAATCCCACCTCCCCACCTGCTCCCAATATCCCCAATCCCACCTCCCCACCTGCTCCCCATATCCCCAATCCCACCTCCCCACCTGCTCCCAATATCCCCAATCCCACCTACCCACATGCCCCCCATATCTCCAATCCCACCTCCCCACCTAGTATATTCCCTTATTCCATCCACCCACCTTCTCAGAATACCCGTTGATCCCTCCCGCCCTTCATCTCTCCAGCTATACCCTGAGAACAAAATGCAGCACAAATCAGTTCAGTCAATTACAGTTTCATCAATAGACTCTTAATCATCAGCAAAGTGTTGTAAGGGGTCATCAACAGCGCTATCAAGCAGCACTTACACAACAATAACCTGCCCACTGACGCCCAGTTTGGGTTCTGCCAGGGCCACTCAGCTCCTGACCTCATTACAGCCTTGGTTTAAACATGGACAAAAGAGCTGAACTCCCGAGGTGAGGTGAGAGTGACTGCCCTTGACATCAAGACAGCATTTGACCGAGTGTGGCATCAAGGAGCCCGAAGAAAACTGGAGTCAATGGGAATCAGGGGGAAAACTCTCCGCTGGTTGGAGTCATACCCAGCACAAAGGAAGACGGTTGTGGTTGTTGGAGGTCAGTCATCTCAGCTCCAGGACATCACTGCAGGAGTTCCTCAGGGTAGTGTCCTCGGCCCAACCATCTTCAGCTGCCTCATCAATGACCTTCCTTCCATCATAAGGTCAGAAGTGGGGATGTTCGCTGATGATTGCACAATGTTCAGCAACATTCGCGACCAGCAAAAGGTCCATTGACTTTGGGTGGGATCTTCTGGTCCCGTGATGGGTGGAAGCATAAAATCTCACCATTTGTGCGGACCTTTTCTCAGCACAGAAACTTGCAGCATTTTAAATCAACGCCAATTGATCCGAAACTATTTAGTTCCTCACTCAAATCCTTTCCCATGCTAATATGCTAGTCCCTACATATTGTGCCCAGATCTTATGTGGCATCTTATTCAGTGAGTTCTGGAAATTCAGGAACACCACATCTACAGGTTCCACTTTATCCACCTCACTCGTTACTAGCTTCAAAACCTCTACTAAACTTCTCTTTCACAAAACCATGTTGACTCTGCCTGATTACCTTATGAGTTTTCTTTAAATCCTCAATAATCAACTCTAACATTTTTCTCTGTGACAAATGTTAGGCTAACTGCCTGTAGTTTCCTACGGTTTGCCTCCCTCCTCTCTTGAATAAAGATGTTACATTAGCTATTTTCCAATTGGCTGGGACCCCTCCAGAATCTAAGGAATTGTTGAAGATTATAACCAAAACATCTACCATCTCAACAGCCAATTCTTGTAAGAGCCTCAGATACAGGTCATCTGGTCCTGGGAACTGTCAGCCTTGAAGTCTAGTGGCTCTGCCAGCACCTTTTCCCTAGTGATGGTGATAGTTTGAAGTTCCTCGCTTTCACCTCTTGAGTTTCAAGTATATTTAGGAAGTTCCTCCACAGTGAAGACAGACACAAAAAAACCTGTTCAACGCCTCGGCCATTTCCTTGTTTTCCATTATCAGTTCCCCGTACTCACACTCTAGAAGACCAATACAGGTTTAGTTAATTTTTTCCCATTGAAATACTTGGAGAAACTCTTACTTTCCATGTTTATATTACTAGCAAGCTATCTCATACCGTCCTTTCTCCATATTTTTCATGTTAGACGTTCTTACGAAGGAATCTCTCACACACTCTCTCTCAGAAGATGTTCAGTGCTCAACGTTCACTAACTCATTCACTGTATCTCACAACAACACCAACAGCCACCAGCCCCTGCCCTGCACACTTCTCAACCTCGTTCATGTGTGAAGATGGAGCTTTACTCTGTATCTAACCCCGTGCTGTACCTGTCCTGGGAGTGTTTGATAGGGACAATGTAGAGGGAGCTTTACTCTGTATCTAACCCCGTGCTGTACCTGTCCTGGGAGTGTTTGATAGGGACAATGTAGAGGGAGCTTTACTCTGTATCTAACCCCGTGCTGTACCTGTCCTGGGAGTGTTTGATGTGGACAGTGTAGAGGGAGCTTTACTCTGTATCTAACCCCGTGCTGTACCTGTCCTGGGAGTGTTTGATGGGGACAGTGTAGAGGGAGCTTTACTCTGTATCTAACCCCGTGCTGTACCTGTCGTGGGAGTGTTTGATGGGGACAGTATAGAGGGAGATTTACTCTGTATCTAACCCCGTGCTGTACCTGTCCTGGGAGTGTTTGATGAGGACAGTGTAGAGGTAGCTTTACTCTGTATCTAACCCCGTGCTGTACCTGTCCTGGGAGTGTTTGATGGGGACAGTGTAGAGGGAGCTTTACTCTGTATCTAACCTCGTGCTGTACCTGTCCTGGGAGTGTTTGATGGGGACAGTGTAGAGGGAGCTTTACTCTGTATCTAACCCCGTGCTGTACCTGTCCTGGGAGTGTTTGATGAGGACAGTGTAGAGGTAGCTTTACTCTGTATCTAACCCCGTGCTGTACCTGTCCTGGGAGTGTTTGATGGGGACAGTGTAGAGGGAGCTTTACTCTGTATCTAACCCCGTGCTGTACCTGTCCTGGGAGTGCTTGATGGGACAGTGTAGAGGGAGCTTTACTCTGTATCTAACCCCGGGCTGTACCTGTCCTGGGAGTGTTTGATGGGGACGGTGTAGAGAGAGCTTTACTCTGTATCTAACCCCGGGCTGTACCTGTCCTGGGAGTGTTTGATGGGGACAATGTAGAGGGAGATTTACTCTGTATCTAACCCCGTGCTGTACCTGTCCTGGGAGTGTTTGATGGGGACAATGTAGAGGGAGCTTTACTCTGTATCTAACCCCGTGCTGTACCTGTCCTGGGAGTGTTTGATGGGGACAATGTAGAGGGAGATTTACTCTGTATCTAACCCTGTGCTGTACCTGTCCTGGGAGTGTTTGATGGGGACAATGTAGAGGGAGCTTTACTCTGTATCTGACCCCGTGCTGTACCTGTCCTGGGAGTGTTTGATGGGGACAGTGTAGAGGGAGCTTTACTCTGTATCTAACCCCGTGCTGTACCTGTCCTGGGAGTGTTTGATGGGGACAGTGTAGAGGGAGATTTACTCTGTATCTAACCCCGTGCTGTACCTGTCCTGGGAGTGTTTGATGGGGACGGTGTAGAGAGAGCTTTACTCTGTATCTAACCCCGGGCTGTACCTGTCCTGGGAGTGTTTGATGGGGACAATGTAGAGGGAGATTTACTCTGTATCTAACCCCGTGCTGTACCTGTCCTGGGAGTGTTTGATGGGGACAATGTAGAGGGAGCTTTACTCTGTATCTAACCCCGTGCTGTACCTGTCCTGGGAGTGTTTGATGGGGACAATGTAGAGGGAGATTTACTCTGTATCTAACCCCGTGCTGTACCTGTCCTGGGAGTGTTTGATGGGGACAATGTAGAGGGAGCTTTACTCTGTATCTGACCCCGTGCTGTACCTGTCCTGGGAGTGTTTGATGGGGACAGTGTAGAGGGAGCTTTACTCTGTATCTAACCCCGTGCTGTACCTGTCCTGGGAGTGTTTGATGGGGACAGTGTAGAGGGAGATTTACTCTGTATCTAACCCCGTGCTGTACCTGTCCTGGGAGTGTTTGATGGGGACAATGTAGATGGAGCTTTACTCTGTATCTAACCCCGTGCTGTACCTGTCCTGGGAGTGTTTGATGGGGACAGTGGAGAGGGAGCTTTACTCTGTATCTAACCCCGTGCTGTACCTGTCCTGGGAGTGTTTGATGGGGACAGTGTAGAGGGAGCTTTACTCTGTATCTAACCCCGTGCTGTACCTGTCCTGGGAGTGTTTGATGGGGACAGTATAGAGGGAGATTTACTCTGTATCTAACCCCGTGCTGTACCTGTCCTGGGAGTGTTTGATGAGGACAGTGTAGAGGTAGCTTTACTCTGTATCTAACCCCGTGCTGTACCTGTCCTGGGAGTGTTTGATGGGGACAGTGTAGAGGGAGCTTTACTCTGTATCTAACCCCGTGCTGTACCTGTCCTGGGAGTGTTTGATGGGGACAGTGTAGAGGGAGCTTTACTCTGTATCTAACCCCGTGCTGTACCTGTCCTGGGAGTGTTTGATGAGGACAGTGTAGAGGTAGCTTTACTCTGTATCTAACCCCGTGCTGTACCTGTCCTGGGAGTGTTTGATGGGGACAGTGTAGAGGGAGCTTTACTCTGTATCTAACCCCGTGCTGTACCTGTCCTGGGAGTGCTTGATGGGACAGTGTAGAGGGAGCTTTACTCTGTATCTAACCCCGGGCTGTACCTGTCCTGGGAGTGTTTGATGGGGACGGTGTAGAGGGAGCTTTACTCTGTATCTAACCCCGTGCTGTACCTGTCCTGGGAGTGTTTGATGGGGACAATGTAGAGGGAGATTTACTCTGTATCTAACCCCGTGCTGTACCTGTCCTGGGAGTGTTTGATGGGGACAATGTAGAGGGAGCTTTACTCTGTATCTAACCCCGTGCTGTACCTGTCCTGGGAGTGTTTGATGGGGACAATGTAGAGGGAGATTTACTCTGTATCTAACCCTGTGCTGTACCTGTCCTGGGAGTGTTTGAATGGGACAATGTAGAGGGAGCTTTACTCTGTATCTGACCCCGTGCTGTACCTGTCCTGGGAGTGTTTGATGGGGACAGTGTAGAGGGAGCTTTACTCTGTATCTAACCCCGTGCTGTACCTGTCCTGGGAGTGTTTGATGGGGACAGTGTAGAGGGAGATTTACTCTGTATCTAACCCCGTGCTGTACCTGTCCTGGGAGTGTTTGATGGGGACAATGTAGAGGGAGATTTACTCTGTATCTAACCCCGTGCTGTACCTGTCCTGGGAGTGTTTGATGGGGACAGTGTAGAGGGAGATTTACTCTGTATCTAACCCCGTGCTGTACCTGTCCTGGGAGTGTTTGATGGAGACGGTGTAGAGGGAGCTTTACTCTGTATATAACATCGTGCTGTACCTGTCCTGGGAGTGTTTGATGGGGACAATGTAGAGGGAGCTTTACTCTGTATCTAACCCCGTGCTGTACATGTCCTGGGAGTGTTTGATAGGGACGGTGTAGAGGGAGCTTTATTCTGTATCTAACCCCATGCTGTACCTGCCCTGGGAGTGTTTGATGGGGACAGTGTAGAGGGAGATTTGCTCTGTATCTAACCCCATGCTGTGCCTGTCCTGGGAGTGTTTGATGGGGATAGTGTACAGTGAGCTTTACTCTGTATCTCATCCCGTGCTGTACCTGTCCTGCGAGTGTTTGATGAGGACAGCGCAGAGGGAGCTTTATTCTGTAACTAACCCTGTGCTGTACCTGCCCTGCGAGTGTTTAATGGGGATGTCACAGAGGGAGCTTTACTGTGTATCTAACCCCATGCTGTACCTGCCCTGGGAGTGTTTGATGTGGACAGTGTAGAGGGAGTTTTACTCTGTATCTAACAGTGTGCTGTACCTGTCCTGGGAGTGTTTGATGGGGACAGTGTAGAGGGAGCTTTACTCTGTATCTAACCCCGTGCTGTACCTGTCCTGGGAGTGTTTAATGGGGACAGTGTGGAGGAACATTTACTCTGTATCTAACCCCGGGCTGTACCTGTCCTGGGAGTGTTTAATGAGGACAGTGTAGAGGGAGATTTACTCTGTATCTAACCCCGTGCTGTACCTGTCCTGGGAGTGTTTGATGGGGACAGTGTAGAAGGTGTTTTACTCTATATCTAACCCCGTGCAGTACCTGTCCTGGGAGTGTTTGATGCAGACAGTATAGAGGGAGCTTTACTCTGTATCTAACCCTGTGCTGTACCTGTCCTGGGAGTGTTTGATGGGGACAGTGTAGAGGAACCTTTATTCTGTATCTAACCTCGTGCTGTACCTGTCCTGGGAGTGTTTGATGCAGACAGTATAGAGGGAGGTTTAAAATAAAGACAGAATTACCTGGAAAAACTCAGCAGGTCGGGCAGCATCGGCGGAGAAGAAAAGAGTTGACGTTTCGATTCCTCATGACCCTTCGACAGAGCAAGGTGAATCCAAGGAAGGGGTAAAATATAAGCTGGTTTAAGGTGTGTGTGTGTGTGTGTGGGGGGGGGGAGAGGTTGGGGTTGGGTTGGGTGGGGGAAGTGAAGTGGAGGGGGTTGGTGTGGTTGTAGGGACAAATAAGCAGTGATAGAAGCAGATCATCAAAAGATGTCAGCGACAATGGTACAATAGGACACATAGGTGTTAAAGTTAAAGTTGGTGATATTATCTAAACGAATGTGCTAATTAAGAATGGATGGTAGGGCACTCAAGGTACAGCTCTAGTGGGGGTGGAGGGAGCATAAAAGATTTTAAAATATTTAAAAATAATGGAAATAGGTGGGAAAAGAAAAATCTATATAATTTATTGGAAACAAAAAACAAAAGGAAGGGGGAAACAGAAAGGGGGTGGGGATGGGGGAGGGAGCTCACGATCTAAAGTTATTGAATTCAATATTCAGTCCGGAAGGCTGTAAGGTGCCTAGTCGGAAGATGAGGTGTTGTTCCTCCAGTTTGCGTTGGGCTTCACTGGAACAATGCAGCAAGCCAAGGACAGACATGTGGGCAAGAGAGCAGGGTGGAGTGTTAAAATGGCAAGCCACAGGGAGGTTTGGGTCATTCTTGCGGACAGACTGCAGGTGTTCTGCAAAGCGGTCGCCCAGTATACGTTTGGTCTCTCCAATGTAGAGGAGACCACATTGGGAGCAGCGAATGCAGTAGACTAAGTTGGGGGAAATGCAAGTGAAATGCTGCTTCACTTGAAAGGAGTGTTTGGGCCCTTGGACGGTGAGGAGAGAGGAAGTGAAGGGGCAGGTGTTACATCTTTTGCGTGGGCATGGGGTGGTGCCATAGGAGGGGGTTGAGGAGTAGGGGGTGATGGAGGAGTGGACCAGGGTGTCCCGGAGGGAGCGATCCCTACGGAATGCCGATAAGGGGGGTGAAGGGAAGATGTGTTTGGTGGTGGCATCATGCTGGAGTTGGCGGAAATGGTGGAGAATGATCCTTTGAATGCGGAGGCTGGTGGGGTGATAAGTGAGGACAAGGGGGACCCTATCATGTTTCTGGGAGGGAGGAGAAGGCGTGAGGGCGGATGCGCGGGAGATGGGCCAGACAGGGTTGAGGGCCCTGTCAACAACCATGGGTGGAAAACCTCGGTTAAGGAAGAAGGAGGACATGTCAGAGGAACTGTTTTTGAAGGTAGCATCATCAGAACAGATGCGACGGAGGAGAAGGAACTGAGAGAATGGGATGGAGTCCTTACAGGAAGCGGGGTGTGAGGAGCTGTAGTCGAGGTAGCTGTGGGAGTTGGTAGGCTTGTAATGGATATTGGTGGACAGTCTATCACCAGAGATTGAGACAGAGAGGTCAAGGAAGGGAAGGGAAGTGTCAGAGATGGACCACGTGAAAATGATGGAGGGGTGGAGATTGGAAGCAAAATTAATAAATTTTTCCAAGTCCCGACGAGAGCATGAAGCGGCACCGAAGTAATCATCGATGTACCGGAGAAAGGGTTGTGGAAGGGGGCCGGAGTAGGACTGGAACAAGGAATGTTCCACATACCCCATAAAGAGACAGGCATAGCTGGGGCCCATGCGGGTACCCATAGCCACACCTTTTATTTGGAGGAAGTGAGAGGAGTTGAAGGAGAAATTGTTCAGCGTGAGAACAAGTTCAGCCAGACGGAGGAGAGTAGTGGTGGATGGGGATTGTTCGGGCCTCTGTTCAAGGAAGAAGCTAAGGGCCCTCAGACCATCCTGGTGGGGGATGGAGGTGTAGAGGGATTGGACGTCCATGGTGAAGAGGAAGCGGTTGGAGCCAGGGAACTGGAAATTGTTGATGTGACGTAAGGTGTCAGAGGAATCACGGATGTAGGTGGGAAGGGACTGGACAAGGGGAGAGAGAAGGGAGTCAAGATAACGAGAAATGAGTTCCGTGGGGCAGGAGCAAGCTGAGATGATCGGTCTACCAGGGCAGTTCTGTTTGTGGATTTTGGGTAGGAGATAGAAGCGGGCCGTCCGAGGTTGGGCGACTATCAGGTTGGAAGCTGTGGAAGGGAGATCCCCAGAGGAGATGAGGTCAGTGACAGTCTTGGAAACAATGGCTTGATGTTCAGTGGTGGGGTCATGGTCCAGGGAGAGGTAGGAGGAAGTGTCTGCGAGTTGACGCTCAGCCTCCGCGAGGTAGAGGTCAGTGCGCCAGACAACAACAGCACCACCCTTGTCAGCGGGTTTGATGACAATGTCAGGGTTGGACCTGAGAGAATGGAGTGCAGTAAGTTCAGAGAGAGACAGGTTAGAATGGGTGAGAGGAGCAGAGAAATTGAGACGACTGATGTCGCGCCGACAGTTCTCAATGAAAAGATCAAGAGAAGGTAAGAATCCAGAGGGAGGGCTCCAGGTGGAGGGAGAATATTGGAGATGGGTGAAAGGATCCGTTGAACTGGCAGAGGACTCCTGCCCAAAGAAGTGAGTCCGGAGACGAAGACGGCGGAAGAAAAATTTGGTTTACTCTGTATCTAACCCCGTGCTGTACCTGTCCTGGGAGTGTTTGATGGGGACAGTGTAGAGGGAGATTTTCTCTGTATCTAACCCCGTGCTGTACCTGTCCTGGGAGTGTTTGATGGGGACAGTGCAGATGGAGATTTACTCTGTATCTAACCCCGTGCTGTACCTGTCCTGGGAGTGTTTGATGGGAAAAGTGTAGAGGGAAATTTAATCTGTATCTAACCCTGTGCTGTACTGTCCTGGGAGTTTTGTTTTTGAAAGTATAGTGGGAGCTTTTCCTTTATCTAACACCGTGCTCCACTTTTCCAGGGAGTATTTGATGGGTACAGAATATATGGAGATTTAATCTCTATCTCACCCTGTGCTGTACCTGCCCTGGGAATCTTTGATGGGCACAGTGTAGACAGAGTTTTACTCTGTATCTAACTCAGTGCTGTA
This sequence comes from Isurus oxyrinchus, assembly GCA_026770705.1. Lineage (NCBI taxonomy): Eukaryota > Metazoa > Chordata > Chondrichthyes > Lamniformes > Lamnidae > Isurus > Isurus oxyrinchus. The sequence goes on along the minus strand of JANJGN010000006.1, from coordinate 190,370,414 downwards.
CCTGTCCTGGGAGAGATTGATGGGGACAGTGTAGAAGGAGATTAAGTCTATATCTAACCCCCTGCTGTACCTGTCCTGGGAGTGTTTGATTGGGACAGTGTAGGGGGAGCTTTACTCAGTATCTAAGCCCGTGCTGTACCTGTCATGGGAGTGTTTGATGGGGACAGTGACGAGGGAGCTTTACTCTGTGTCTAACCCCGTGCTGTACCTGTCCTGGGAGTGTTTGATGGGGACAGTGTCGATGGAGCATTAATCTGTATCTAACCCCGTGCTGTAGCTGTCCTGGGAGTGTTTGATGCAGACAGTGTAGTTGGACCATTACCCTGTATCTAACCCCGTGCTGTACCTGTCCTGGGAGTGTTTGATTGGGACAGTGTAGAGGCAAATTTACTCTGTATCTAACCCCGTGCTGTACTGTCCTGGGAGTGTTTGATGGAGACAGTGTAGACGGAGTTTTATTCTGTATCAATCCCGTGCTGTACCTGTCTTGTGAGTGTTTGATGGGGACGTTGTAGAGGGAGCTTTACTCTGTACCTAACCCCGTGCTGTAACTGTCCTGGGAGTGTTAGATGTGGACAGTGTAGAGGGAATTTAACTCTGTATCTAACCCCGTGCTGTACCTGTCCTGGGAGTGTTTGATGGGGACAGTGTAGAGGGAACTTTACTCTGTATCTAACCACGTGCTGTACCTGTCCTGGGAGTGTTTGATGGGGATGGTGTAAAGGGAGCTTTACTCTGTATCTAACCCCGTGCTGTACCTGTCCTGGGAGTGTTTGATGGGGACAATGTAGAGGGAGCTTTACTCTGTATCTAACCCCGTGCTGTACCTGTCCTGGGAGTGTTTAATGGGGACAGTGTAGAGGGAGCTTTACTCTGTATCTAACAGCCTGTTGTGCTGTCCTGGGAGTGATTGATGGGGACAGTGTAGAGGGAGCTTTACTCTGTATCTAACCCGGTGCTGTACCTGTCCTGGGAGTGTTTGATGCGGTCAGCGTAGAGGGAGATTCACTCTGTATCTAACCCTGTGATGTACCTGTCCTGGGAGTGTTTGATGGGGACAGTGCAGATGGAGATTTACTCTGTATCTAACCCCGTGCTGTAACTGTCCTGGGAGTGTTTGATGGGAAAAGTGTAGAGGGAAATTTAATCTGTATCTAACCCTGTGCTGTACTGTCCTGGGAGTTTTGTTTTTGAAAGTATAGTGGGAGCTTTTCCTTTATCTAACACCGTGCTCCACTTTTCCAGGGAGTATTTGATGGGTACAGAATATATGGAGATTTAATCTCTATCTCACCCTGTGCTGTACCTGCCCTGGGAATCTTTGATGGGGACAGTGTAGACAGAGTTTTACTCTGTATCTAACACCGTGCTGTACCTGTCCTGGGAGAGATTGATGGGGACAGTGTAGAAGGAGATTAAGTCTATATCTAACCCCCTGCTGTACCTGTCCTGGGAGTGTTTGATTGGGACAGTGTAGGGAGAGCTTTACTCAGTATCTAAGCCCGTGCTGTACCTGTCATGGGAGTGTTTGATGGGGACAGTGACGAGGGAGCTTTACTCTGTGTCTAACCCCGTGCTGTACCTGTCCTGGGAGTGTTTGATGGGGACAGTGTCGATGGAGCATTAATCTGTATCTAACCCCGTGCTGTAGCTGTCCTGGGAGTGTTTGATGGGGACAGTGTAGAGGTAGCTTTACTCTGTATCTAACCCCGTGCTGTACCAGTCCTGGGAGTGTTTGATGGGGACAGTGTAGAGGAAGATTTACTCTGTATCTAACCCCGTGCTGTACCTGTCCTGGGAGTGTTTGATGGGGACGGTGTAGAGGGAGCTTTACTCTGTATCTAACCCCGTGCTGTACCTGTCCTGGGAGTGTTTGTTGGGAACAGTGTAGAGTAAGCTTTACTCTGTATCTAACCCCGTGCTGTACCTGTCCTGGGAGTGTTCGATGGGAACAGTGTAGAGGGAGATTTACTCTGTATCTCACCCCGTGCTGTACCTGTCCTGGGAGTGTTTGATGGGGACAGTGTAGAGGGAGCTTTACTCTGTATCTAACCCCGTGCTGTACCTGTCCTGGGAGTGTTAGATGTGGACAATGAAGAGGGAGCTTTACTCTGTATCAAAACCTGTGCTGTAACGTTCCTGGGGGTGTTTGATTGGGACAGTGTAGAGAGAAATTTACTCTGTATCTAACCCCGTGCTGTACTGTCCTGGGAGTGTTTGATGGGGACGTTGTAGAGGGAGGTTTGCTCTGTACCTAACCCCGTGCTGTACCTGTCCTGTAAGTGTTTGATGGGGACAGTGAAGAGGGAGCTTTACTCTGTACCTAACCCCGTGCTGTACCTGTCCTGGGAGTGTTTGATGGGGACAGTGTAGAGGAAGATTTACTCTGTATCTAACCTGTGCTGTACCTGTCCTGGGAGAGTTTGATGGTGAGTGTGTAGAGGGGGCTTTACTCTGTATCTAACCCCGTGCTGTACCTGTCCTGGGTGTGTTTGATGGGGAGTGTGTAGAGGGGGCTTTACTCCGTATCTGACCCCGTGCTGTAGTTATCCTGGGTGTGTTTGATGCGGACTGTGTAGAGGGAGATTTATCCAGTATCTGAATCTGTTTTGTACCTGCCCAAAGAGTGTTTGATGGGGACAGTGTAGAGGGAGCTTTACTCTGCATCTAACCCCGTGCTGTACCTGTCCTGAGAGTGTTTGATGGGCACGGTGCTGGTGGACCATTGCCCTGTATCTAACCCCGAGCTGTCCCTGTCCTGGGAGTGTTTGATGGGGTCAGTGTAGATGGAGATATACTCTGTATCTAACCACGTGCTGTACCTGTCCTGGGAGTGTTTGATGGGGATAGTGTAGAGGGAGCTTTACTCTGTATCTAACCCCGTGCTGTACCTGTCCTGGGAGTGTTTGATGGGGACAGTGTAGAGGGAGCTTTACTCTGTATCTAACCCCGTGCTGTACCTGTCCTGGGACTGTTTGATGGGGACTTTGAAGTGGGAGCTTTACTCTGTATCTAACCCCGTGCTGTACCTGTCCTGGGAGTGTTTGATGGGGACGGTGTAGAGGGAGCTTTACTCTGTATCTATTCCTGTGCTGTACCTGTCCTGGGAGTGTTTGATGGGGACGGTGTAGAGGGAGCTTTACTCTGTATCTAACCCCGTGCTGTACCTGTCCTGGGAGTGTTTGATGGGGACGGTGTAGAGGGAGCATTACTCTGTATCTAACCCTGTGCTGTACCTGTCCTGGGACTGTTTGATGGGGACTTTGAAGTGGGAGCTTTACTCTGTATCTAACCCCGTGCTGTACCTGTCCTGGGAGTGTTTGATGGGGACGGTGTAGAGGGAGCTTTACTCTGTATCTAACCCCGTGCTGTACCTGTCCTGGGAGTGTTTGATGGGGACAGTGTAGAGGGAGCATTACTCTGTATCTAACCCCGGGCTGTACCTGTCCTGGGAGTGTTTGATGGGGACAGTGTAGAGGGAGCATTACTCTGTATCTAACCCCGTGCTGTACCTGTCCTGGGAGTGTTTGATGAAGACAGTTTAGATGGAGTTTTACTTTGTATCTAACCCCGTGATGTACCTGTCCTGGGTGTGTTTGATGGGGACGGTGTAGAGGGAGATTTACTCTGTATCTAACCCCGTGCTGTACCTGTCCTGGGTGTGTTTGATGGGGATGGTGTAGAGGGAGATTTACTCTGTATCTAACCCCGTGCTGTACCTGTCCTGGGTGTGTTTGATGGGGACGGTGTAGAGGGAGATTTACTCTGTATCTAACCCCGTGCTGTACCTGTCCTGGGAGTGTTTGATGGGGACAGTGTCGAGGGAGCTTTACTCTGTATCTAGCACCATGCAGTACCTGTCCCTGGAGTGTTTGATGCGGACAGTGTAGAGGATTCTTTAATCTGTGACTAACCTCGTGCTGCACCTGTCTTTGGAGTGTCTGATGCGGACAGTATAGAAGGAGCTTTACTCTGTATCAGATCCCATGCTGTACCTGTCCTGGGAGTGTTTGATGGGGACAGTATAGAGGTAGATTTACTCGGTATCTAACCCCGTGCTGTACCTGTCCTGGGAGTGTTTGATGGGGACAGTGTAGTGGGAGCTTTACTCTGTATCTAACCCTGTGCTGTACCTGTCCTGGGAGTGTTTGATGGGGACGGTGTAGAGGGAGCTTTACTCTATATCTAACCCTGTCCTGTACCTTTCCTTGGAGTGTTTGATGGGGACGATGTAGAGGGAGCTTTACTCTGTATCTGACCCTGTGCAGTACCTGTCCTGGGAGTGTTTGATGGGGACGGTGTAGAGGGAGCTTTACTCTATATCTAACCCCGTGCTGTACTTGTCCTGGGAGTGTGGGGACAGTGTAGAAGGAGATTTACTCTGTATCTGACCCCATCCTTAACCTGCTCTGAGAGTGTTTGATGGGGACAGTGTAGAGGGAGTGTTACCCTATGTCTAACCCCGTGCTGTACTTGTCCTGGGAGTGTCTGATGGGGACAATGTAGAGGGAGCTTTACTCTGTATCTAACCCCGTGCTGTACCTGTCCTGGGAGTGTTTGATGGGGACAGTGTAGAGGGAGCTTTACTCTGTATCTAACCCCGTGCTGTACCTGTCCTGGGAGTGTTTGATGGGGACAGTGCAGAGGGAGCTTTACTCTGTATCTAACCCCGTGCTGTACCTGTCCTGGGAGTGCTTGATGCAGACAGCATAGAGGGAGATTTACTCTGTATCTAACCCCGTGCTCTATCTGTCCTGTGAGTGTTTGATGATGACAGTGTAGAGGAAGCTTTACTGTGCATCTTACCCCGTGCTGTACATTTCCTGGGAGTGTTTAATTGCGACAGTGTAGAAGGAGCTTTACTCTGTATCTAACCCCGTGCTGTACCTGTCCTGGGAGTGTTTGATGGGGATGGTGTAGAGGGAGCTTTACTCTGTATCTAACCCCGTGCTGTACCTGTCCTGGGTGTGTTTGATGGGAACAGTGTAGAGGGAGCTTTACTCTGTATCTAACCCCGTGCTGTACCTGTCCTGGGTGTGTTTCATGGGAACAGTGTAGAGGGAACTTTACTCTGTATCAAATCCAGTGCTGTACCTGTCCTGGGAGTGTTCGATGGGGACAGTGTAGAGGGAGCTTTAAGCCTTATCGAACCCCTTACTGTACCTGTCCTGGGAATGTTTGAAGGTAACAGTGTGGAGGGAGCTTTATTCTGCAACTAACCCCGTGCTGTGCCTTTCCTGAGAGTCTTTGATGGGGACGGTGTAGTGGGAGACTTACTGTGTATCTAACCCCGTGCTGTAACTGTCCTGGGAGTATTTGATGGGGACTGTGTAGGGGGAGATTTATTCTGTATCAAATCCTGTGCTGTACCTTTCCTGGGAGTGTTTGATTGTGACAGTGCAGAGGGATCTTTACTCTGTATCTAACCCCGTGCTGTACCTGTCCTGGGACTGTTTGATGGGGACTTTGAAGTGGGAGCTTTACTCTGTATCTAACCCTGTGCTGTACCTGTCCTGGGAGTGTTTGATGGGGACGGTGTAGAGGGAGCTTTACTCTATATCTAACACTGTCCTGTACCTGTCCTGGGAGTGTTTGATGGGGACGGTGTAGAGGGAGCTTTACTCTGTATCTGACCCTGTGCAGTAGCTATCCTGGGAGTGTTTGATGGGGACGGTGTAGAGGGAGCTTTACTCTATATCTAACCCCGTGCTGTACTTGTCCTGGGAGTGTGGGGACAGTGTAGAAGGAGATTTACTCTGTATCTGACCCCGTCCTTAACCTGCTCTGAGAGTGTTTGATGGGGACAGTGTAGAGGGAGTGTTACCCTATGTCTAACCCCGTGCTGTACTTGTCCTGGGAGTGTCTGATGGGGACAATGTAGAGGGAGCTTTACTCTGTATCTAACCCCGTGCTGTACCTGTCCTGGGAGTGTTTGATGGAGACAGTGTAGAGGGAGCTTTACTCTGTATCTAACCCCGTGCTGTACCTGTCCTGGGAGTGTTTGATGGGGACAGTGCAGAGGGAGCTTTACTCTGTATCTAACCCCGTGCTGTACCTGTCCTGGGAGTGCTTGATGCAGACAGCATAGAGGGAGATTTACTCTGTATCTAACCCCGTGCTCTATCTGTCCTGTGAGTGTTTGATGATGACAGTGTAGAGGAAGCTTTACTGTGCATCTTACCCCGTGCTGTACATTTCCTGGGAGTGTTTAATTGCGACAGTGTAGAAGGAGCTTTACTCTGTATCTAACCCCGTGCTGTACCTGTCCTGGGAGTGTTTGATGGGGATGGTGTAGAGGGAGCTTTACTCTGTATCTAACCCCGTGCTGTACCTGTCCTGGGTGTGTTTCATGGGAACAGTGTAGAGGGAGCTTTACTCTGTATCAAATCCAGTGCTGTACCTGTCCTGGGAGTGTTCGATGGGGACAGTGTAGAGGGAGCTTTAAGCCTTATCGAACCCCTTACTGTACCTGTCCTGGGAATGTTTGAAGGTAACAGTCTGGAGGGAGCTTTATTCTGCAACTAACCCCGTGCTGTGCCTTTCCTGAGAGTCTTTGATGGGGACGGTGTAGTGGGAGACTTACTGTGTATCTAACCCCGTGCTGTAACTGTCCTGGGAGTGTTTGATGGGGACTGTGTAGGGGGAGATTTATTCTGTATCAAATCCTGTGCTGTACCTTTCCTGTGAGTGTTTGATTGTGACAGTGTAGAGGGAGTGTTACCCTGTATCTAACCCCATGTTGTACCTGTCCTGGGAGTGTTTGATGGGAACAGTGTAGGGGGAACTTTACTCTGTATCTAACCCCGTGCTGTGCTTTTCCTGATAGTCTTTGATGGGGACGGTGTAGAGGGAGCTTTACTCTGTATCTCACCCTGTGCTGTGCCTGTCCTTGGAGTGTTTGATGTGGACTGTGTAGAAGGAACTGTAGATTTCCAGGGAGTGTCTGATTGAGACAGTTTAGAGGAAGAATTACTCTGTAAATAACCCGGTGCTTTAACTGCCCTCGGAGAGTTTGATGGGGACTGTGTAGGGGAAGATTTACACTGTATCTAACCCCGTGCTATACCTGTTCTGGGAGTGTTTGATGGGGACGGTGTAGAAATAGATTTACTCTGTATCTAACCCCGTGCTGTACCTGTCCTGGGAGTGTTTGATGGGGACAGTGTAGAGGGAGCTTTACTCTGTATCTAACACCGTGCTGTACCTGTCCTGGGAGTGTTTGATGGGGACAGTGCAGAGGGAGATTTACTCTGTATCTAACCCTGTGCTGTACATGTACTGGGAGTGTTTGATGGGGACAGTGCAGACGGAGCTTTACTCTGTATCTAACCCCGTGCTGTACCTGTCCTGGGAGTGTTTGATGGGGACAGTGCAGAGGGAGATTTACTCTGTATCTAACCCCGTGCTTTACTGCCCTGTGAGTGCATGATGGGGACAGTGTAGAGGTAGAGTTACTCTATATCGAACCTCGTGCTGTGCCTGTCCAGGAGTGTTTGATGTGGACAGTGTAGAGGGAGTGTTACCCTGTATCTAACCCCATGATGTACCTGTCCTGGGAGTGTTTGATGGGAACATTGTAGAGGGAGCTTTACTCTGTATCTAACCCCGTGCTGTGCGTTTCCTGATAGTCTTTGATGGGGACGGTGTAGAGGGAGCTTTACTCTGTATCTCACCCTGTGCTGTGCCTGTCCTTGGAGTGTTTGATGTGGACTGTGTAGAAGGAACTGTAGATTTCCAGGGAGTGTCTGATTGTGACAATTTAGAGGAAGAATTACTCTGTAAATAACCCGGTGCTGTAACTGCCCTCGGAGAGTTTGATGGGGACTGTGTAGGGGGAGATTTACACTGTATCTAACCCCGTGCTATACCTGTTCTGGGAGTGTTTGATGGGGACAATGTAGAGGGAGCTAAACTCTGTATGTTACCCGTGCTGTACCTGTCCTGGGAGTGTTTGATGGGGACAGTGTAGAGGGAGCTTTACTCTGTGTCTAACCCTGTGCTGTACCTGTCCTGGGAGTGTTTGATGGGGACGGTGTAGAGGGAGCTTTACTCTGTATCTAACCCCGTGCTGTACCTGTCCTGGGAGTGTTTGATGGGGACAGTGTAGAGGGAGCATTACTCTGTATCTAACCCCGTGCTGTACCTGTCCTGGGAGTGTTTGATGGGGACAGTGTAGAGGGAGCATTACTCTGTATCTAACCCCGTGCTGTACCTGTCCTGGGAATGTTTGATGGGGACAGTGTAGGGGGAGATTTACTCTGTATCTAACCCCGTGCTGTACCTGTCCTGGGAGCGTTTGATGAAGACAGTTTAGATGGAGTTTTACTTTGTATCTAACCCCGTGATGTACCTGTCCTGGGTGTGTTTGATGGGGACGGTGTAGAGGGAGATTTACTCTGTATCTAACCCCGTGCTGTACCTGTCCTGGGTGTGTTTGATGGGGATGGTGTAGAGGGAGATTTACTCTGTATCTAACCCCGTGCTGTACCTGTCCTGGGAGTGTTTGATGGGGACAGTGTCGAGGGAGCTTTACTCTGTATCTAGCACCATGCAGTACCTGTCCCTGGAGTGTTTGATGCGGACAGTGTAGAGGATTCTTTAATCTGTGACTAACCTCGTGCTGCACCTGTCCTTGGAGTGTCTGATGCGGACAGTATAGAAGGAGCTTTACTCTGTATCAGATCCCATGCTGTACCTGTCCTGGGAGTGTTTGATGGGGACAGTATAGAGGTAGATTTACTCGGTATCTAACCCCGTGCTGTACCTGTCCTGGGAGTGTTTGATGGGGACAGTGTAGAGGGAGCTTTACTCTGTATCTAACCCTGTGCTGTACCTGTCCTGGGAGTGTTTGATGGGGACGGTGTAGAGGGAGCTTTACTCTATATCTAACCCTGTCCTGTACCTTTCCTTGGAGTGTTTGATGGGGACGATGTAGAGGGAGCTTTACTCTGTATCTGACCCTGTGCAGTACCTGTCCTGGGAGTGTTTGATGGGGACGGTGTAGAGGGAGCTTTACTCTATATCTAACCCCGTGCTGTACTTGTCCTGGGAGTGTGGGGACAGTGTAGAAGGAGATTTACTCTGTATCTGACCCCATCCTTAACCTGCTCTGAGAGTGTTTGATGGGGACAGTGTAGAGGGAGTGTTACCCTATGTCTAACCCCGTGCTGTACTTGTCCTGGGAGTGTCTGATGGGGACAATGTAGAGGGAGCTTTACTCTGTATCTAACCCCGTGCTGTACCTGTCCTGGGAGTGTTTGATGGGGACAGTGCAGAGGGAGCTTTACTCTGTATCTAACCCCGTGCTGTACCTGTCCTGGGAGTGCTTGATGCAGACAGCATAGAGGGAGATTTACTCTGTATCTAACCCCGTGCTCTATCTGTCCTGTGAGTGTTTGATGATGACAGTGTAGAGGAAGCTTTACTGTGCATCTTACCCCGTGCTGTACATTTCCTGGGAGTGTTTAATTGCGACAGTGTAGAAGGAGCTTTACTCTGTATCTAACCCCGTGCTGTACCTGTCCTGGGAGTGTTTGATGGGGATGGTGTAGAGGGAGCTTTACTCTGTATCTAACCCCGTGCTGTACCTGTCCTGGGTGTGTTTGATGGGAACAGTGTAGAGGGAGCTTTACTCTGTATCTAACCCCGTGCTGTACCTGTCCTGGGTGTGTTTCATGGGAACAGTGTAGAGGGAACTTTACTCTGTATCAAATCCAGTGCTGTACCTGTCCTGGGAGTGTTCGATGGGGACAGTGTAGAGGGAGCTTTAAGCCTTATCGAACCCCTTACTGTACCTGTCCTGGGAATGTTTGAAGGTAACAGTGTGGAGGGAGCTTTATTCTGCAACTAACCCCGTGCTGTGCCTTTCCTGAGAGTCTTTGATGGGGACGGTGTAGTGGGAGACTTACTGTGTATCTAACCCCGTGCTGTAACTGTCCTGGGAGTATTTGATGGGGACTGTGTAGGGGGAGATTTATTCTGTATCAAATCCTGTGCTGTACCTTTCCTGGGAGTGTTTGATTGTGACAGTGCAGAGGGATCTTTACTCTGTATCTAACCCCGTGCTGTACCTGTCCTGGGACTGTTTGATGGGGACTTTGAAGTGGGAGCTTTACTCTGTATCTAACCCTGTGCTGTACCTGTCCTGGGAGTGTTTGATGGGGACGGTGTAGAGGGAGCTTTACTCTATATCTAACACTGTCCTGTACCTGTCCTGGGAGTGTTTGATGGGGACGGTGTAGAGGGAGCTTTACTCTGTATCTGACCCTGTGCAGTACCTATCCTGGGAGTGTTTGATGGGGACGGTGTAGAGGGAGCTTTACTCTATATCTAACCCCGTGCTGTACTTGTCCTGGGAGTGTGGGGACAGTGTAGAAGGAGATTTACTCTGTATCTGACCCCGTCCTTAACCTGCTCTGAGAGTGTTTGATGGGGACAGTGTAGAGGGAGTGTTACCCTATGTCTAACCCCGTGCTGTACTTGTCCTGGGAGTGTCTGATGGGGACAATGTAGAGGGAGCTTTACTCTGTATCTAACCCCGTGCTGTACCTGTCCTGGGAGTGTTTGATGGAGACAGTGTAGAGGGAGCTTTACTCTGTATCTAACCCCGTGCTGTACCTGTCCTGGGAGTGTTTGATGGGGACAGTGCAGAGGGAGCTTTACTCTGTATCTAACCCCGTGCTGTACCTGTCCTGGGAGTGCTTGATGCAGACAGCATAGAGGGAGATTTACTCTGTATCTAACCCCGTGCTCTATCTGTCCTGTGAGTGTTTGATGATGACAGTGTAGAGGAAGCTTTACTGTGCATCTTACCCCGTGCTGTACATTTCCTGGGAGTGTTTAATTGCGACAGTGTAGAAGGAGCTTTACTCTGTATCTAACCCCGTGCTGTACCTGTCCTGGGAGTGTTTGATGGGGATGGTGTAGAGGGAGCTTTACTCTGTATCTAACCCCGTGCTGTACCTGTCCTGGGTGTGTTTCATGGGAACAGTGTAGAGGGAGCTTTACTCTGTATCAAATCCAGTGCTGTACCTGTCCTGGGAGTGTTCGATGGGGACAGTGTAGAGGGAGCTTTAAGCCTTATCGAACCCCTTACTGTACCTGTCCTGGGAATGTTTGAAGGTAACAGTGTGGAGGGAGCTTTATTCTGCAACTAACCCCGTGCTGTGCCTTTCCTGAGAGTCTTTGATGGGGACGGTGTAGTGGGAGACTTACTGTGTATCTAACCCCGTGCTGTAACTGTCCTGGGAGTATTTGATGGGGACTGTGTAGGGGGAGATTTATTCTGTATCAAATCCTGTGCTGTACCTTTCCTGGGAGTGTTTGATTGTGACAGTGCAGAGGGAGCTTTACTCTGTATCTAACCCCGTGCTGTACCTGTCCTGGGACTGTTTGATGGGGACTTTGAAGTGGGAGCTTTACTCTGTATCTAACCCTGTGCTGTACCTGTCCTGGGAGTGTTTGATGGGGACGGTGTAGAGGGAGCTTTACTCTATATCTAACACTGTCCTGTACCTGTCCTGGGAGTGTTTGATGGGGACGGTGTAGAGGGAGCTTTACTCTGTATCTGACCCTGTGCAGTAGCTATCCTGGGAGTGTTTGATGGGGACGGTGTAGAGGGAGCTTTACTCTATATCTAACCCCGTGCTGTACTTGTCCTGGGAGTGTGGGGACAGTGTAGAAGGAGATTTACTCTGTATCTGACCCCGTCCTTAACCTGCTCTGAGAGTGTTTGATGGGGACAGTGTAGAGGGAGTGTTACCCTATGTCTAACCCCGTGCTGTACTTGTCCTGTGAGTGTCTGATGGGGACAATGTAGAGGGAGCTTTACTCTGTATCTAACCCCGTGCTGTACCTGTCCTGGGAGTGTTTGATGGAGACAGTGTAGAGGGAGCTTTACTCTGTATCTAACCCCGTGCTGTACCTGTCCTGGGAGTGTTTGATGGGGACAGTGCAGAGGGAGCTTTACTCTGTATCTAACCCCGTGCTGTACCTGTCCTGGGAGTGCTTGATGCAGACAGCATAGAGGGAGATTTACTCTGTATCTAACCCCGTGCTCTATCTGTCCTGTGAGTGTTTGATGATGACAGTGTAGAGGAAGCTTTACTGTGCATCTTACCCCGTGCTGTACATTTCCTGGGAGTGTTTAATTGCGACAGTGTAGAAGGAGCTTTACTCTGTATCTAACCCCGTGCTGTACCTGTCCTGGGAGTGTTTGATGGGGATGGTGTAGAGGGAGCTTTACTCTGTATCTAACCCCGTGCTGTACCTGTCCTGGGAATGTTTGATGGGGATGGTGTAGAGGGAGCTTTACTCTGTATCTAACCCCGTGCTGTACCTGTCCTGGGTGTGTTTCATGGGAACAGTGTAGAGGGAGCTTTACTCTGTATCAAATCCAGTGCTGTACCTGTCCTGGGAGTGTTCGATGGGGACAGTGTAGAGGGAGCTTTAAGCCTTATCGAACCCCTTACTGTACCTGTCCTGGGAATGTTTGAAGGTAACAGTGTGGAGGGAGCTTTATTCTGCAACTAACCCCGTGCTGTGCCTTTCCTGAGAGTCTTTGATGGGGACGGTGTAGTGGGAGACTTACTGTGTATCTAACCCCGTGCTGTAACTGTCCTGGGAGTGTTTGATGGGGACTGTGTAGGGGGAGATTTATTCTGTATCAAATCCTGTGCTGTACCTTTCCTGTGAGTGTTTGATTGTGACAGTGTAGAGGGAGTGTTACCCTGTATCTAACCCCATGTTGTACCTGTCCTGGGAGTGTTTGATGGGAACAGTGTAGGGGGAACTTTACTCTGTATCTAACCCCGTGCTGTACCAGTCCTGGGAGTATTTGATGGGAACAGTGTAGAGGGAGCTTTACTCTGTATCTAACCCCGTGCTGTGCTTTTCCTGATAGTCTTTGATGGGGACGGTGTAGAGGGAGCTTTACTCTGTATCTCACCCTGTGCTGTGCCTGTCCTTGGAGTGTTTGATGTGGACTGTGTAGAAGGAACTGTAGATTTCCAGGGAGTGTCTGATTGTGACAGTTTAGAGGAAGAATTACTCTGTAAATAACCCGGTGCTGTAACTGCCCTCGGAGAGTTTGATGGGGACTGTGTAGGGGAAGATTTACACTGTATCTAACCCCGTGCTATACCTGTTCTGGGAGTGTTTGATGGGGACGGTGTAGAAATAGATTTACTCTGTATCTAACCCCGTGCTGTACCTGTCCTGGGAGTGTTTGATGGGGACAGTGTAGAGGGAGCTTTACTCTGTATCTAACACCGTGCTGTACCTGTCCTGGGAGTGTTTGATGGGGACAGTGCAGAGGGAGATTTACTCTGTATCTAACCCTGTGCTGTACATGTACTGGGAGTGTTTGATGGGGACAGTGCAGACGGAGCTTTACTCTGTATCTAACCCCGTGCTGTACCTGTCCTGGGAGTGTTTGATGGGGACAGTGCAGAGGGAGATTTACTCTGTATCTAACCCCGTGCTTTACTGCCCTGTGAGTGCATGATGGGGACAGTGTAGAGGTAGAGTTACTCTATATCGAACCTCGTGCTGTGCCTGTCCAGGAGTGTTTGATGTGGACAGTGTAGAGGGAGTGTTACCCTGTATCTAACCCCATGATGTACCTGTCCTGGGAGTGTTTGATGGGAACATTGTAGAGGGAGCTTTACTCTGTATCTAACCCCGTGCTGTGCGTTTCCTGATAGTCTTTGATGGGGACGGTGTAGAGGGAGCTTTACTCTGTATCTCACCCTGTGCTGTGCCTGTCCTTGGAGTGTTTGATGTGGACTGTGTAGAAGGAACTGTAGATTTCCAGGGAGTGTCTGATTGTGACAATTTAGAGGAAGAATTACTCTGTAAATAACCCGGTGCTGTAACTGCCCTCGGAGAGTTTGATGGGGACTGTGTAGGGGGAGATTTACATTGTATCTAACCCCGTGCTATACCTGTTCTGGGAGTGTTTGATGGGGACAATGTAGAGGGAGCTAAACTCTGTATGTTACCCGTGCTGTACCTGTCCTGGGAGTGTTTGATGGGGACAGTGTAGAGGGAGCTTTACTCTGTGTCTAACCCTGTGCTGTACCTGTCCTGGGAGTGTTTGATGGGGACGGTGTAGAGGGAGCTTTACTCTGTATCTAACCCCGTGCTGTACCTGTCCTGGGAGTGTTTGATGGGGACAGTGTAGAGGGAGCATTACTCTGTATCTAACCCCGTGCTGTACCTGTCCTGGGAGTGTTTGATGGGGACAGTGTAGAGGGAGCATTACTCTGTATCTAACCCCGTGCTGTACCTGTCCTGGGAGCGTTTGATGAAGACAGTTTAGATGGAGTTTTACTTTGTATCTAACCCCGTGATGTACCTGTCCTGGGTGTGTTTGATGGGGACGGTGTAGAGGGAGATTTACTCTGTATCTAACCCCGTGCTGTACCTGTCCTGGGTGTGTTTGATGGGGATGGTGTAGAGGGAGATTTACTCTGTATCTAACCCCGTGCTGTACCTGTCCTGGGTGTGTTTGATGGGGACGGTGTAGAGGGAGATTTACTCTGTATCTAACCCCGTGCTGTACCTGTCCTGGGAGTGTTTGATGGGGACAGTGTCGAGGGAGCTTTACTCTGTATCTAGCACCATGCAGTACCTGTCCCTGGAGTGTTTGATGCGGACAGTGTAGAGGATTCTTTAATCTGTGACTAACCTCGTGCTGCACCTGTCCTTGGAGTGTCTGATGCGGACAGTATAGAAGGAGCTTTACTCTGTATCAGATCCCATGCTGTACCTGTCCTGGGAGTGTTTGATGGGGACAGTATAGAGGTAGATTTACTCGGTATCTAACCCCGTGCTGTACCTGTCCTGGGAGTGTTTGATGGGGACAGTGTAGAGGGAGCTTTACTCTGTATCTAACCCTGTGCTGTACCTGTCCTGGGAGTGTTTGATGGGGACGGTGTAGAGGGAGCTTTACTCTATATCTAACCCTGTCCTGTACCTTTCCTTGGAGTGTTTGATGGGGACGATGTAGAGGGAGCTTTACTCTGTATCTGACCCTGTGCAGTACCTGTCCTGGGAGTGTTTGATGGGGACGGTGTAGAGGGAGCTTTACTCTATATCTAACCCCGTGCTGTACTTGTCCTGGGAGTGTGGGGACAGTGTAGAAGGAGATTTACTCTGTATCTGACCCCATCCTTAACCTGCTCTGAGAGTGTTTGATGGGGACAGTGTAGAGGGAGTGTTACCCTATGTCTAACCCCGTGCTGTACTTGTCCTGGGAGTGTCTGATGGGGACAATGTAGAGGGAGCTTTACTCTGTATCTAACCCCGTGCTGTACCTGTCCTGGGAGTGTTTGATGGGGACAGTGCAGAGGGAGCTTTACTCTGTATCTAACCCCGTGCTGTACCTGTCCTGGGAGTGCTTGATGCAGACAGCATAGAGGGAGATTTACTCTGTATCTAACCCCGTGCTCTATCTGTCCTGTGAGTGTTTGATGATGACAGTGTAGAGGAAGCTTTACTGTGCATCTTACCCCGTGCTGTACATTTCCTGGGAGTGTTTAATTGCGACAGTGTAGAAGGAGCTTTACTCTGTATCTAACCCCGTGCTGTACCTGTCCTGGGAGTGTTTGATGGGGATGGTGTAGAGGGAGCTTTACTCTGTATCTAACCCCGTGCTGTACCTGTCCTGGGTGTGTTTGATGGGAACAGTGTAGAGGGAGCTTTACTCTGTATCTAACCCCGTGCTGTACCTGTCCTGGGTGTGTTTCATGGGAACAGTGTAGAGGGAACTTTACTCTGTATCAAATCCAGTGCTGTACCTGTCCTGGGAGTGTTCGATGGGGACAGTGTAGAGGGAGCTTTAAGCCTTATCGAACCCCTTACTGTACCTGTCCTGGGAATGTTTGAAGGTAACAGTGTGGAGGGAGCTTTATTCTGCAACTAACCCCGTGCTGTGCCTTTCCTGAGAGTCTTTGATGGGGACGGTGTAGTGGGAGACTTACTGTGTATCTAACCCCGTGCTGTAACTGTCCTGGGAGTATTTGATGGGGACTGTGTAGGGGGAGATTTATTCTGTATCAAATCCTGTGCTGTACCTTTCCTGGGAGTGTTTGATTGTGACAGTGCAGAGGGATCTTTACTCTGTATCTAACCCCGTGCTGTACCTGTCCTGGGACTGTTTGATGGGGACTTTGAAGTGGGAGCTTTACTCTGTATCTAACCCTGTGCTGTACCTGTCCTGGGAGTGTTTGATGGGGACGGTGTAGAGGGAGCTTTACTCTATATCTAACACTGTCCTGTACCTGTCCTGGGAGTGTTTGATGGGGACGGTGTAGAGGGAGCTTTACTCTGTATCTGACCCTGTGCAGTACCTATCCTGGGAGTGTTTGATGGGGACGGTGTAGAGGGAGCTTTACTCTATATCTAACCCCGTGCTGTACTTGTCCTGGGAGTGTGGGGACAGTGTAGAAGGAGATTTACTCTGTATCTGACCCCGTCCTTAACCTGCTCTGAGAGTGTTTGATGGGGACAGTGTAGAGGGAGTGTTACCCTATGTCTAACCCCGTGCTGTACTTGTCCTGGGAGTGTCTGATGGGGACAATGTAGAGGGAGCTTTACTCTGTATCTAACCCCGTGCTGTACCTGTCCTGGGAGTGTTTGATGGAGACAGTGTAGAGGGAGCTTTACTCTGTATCTAACCCCGTGCTGTACCTGTCCTGGGAGTGTTTGATGGGGACAGTGCAGAGGGAGCTTTACTCTGTATCTAACCCCGTGCTGTACCTGTCCTGGGAGTGCTTGATGCAGACAGCATAGAGGGAGATTTACTCTGTATCTAACCCCGTGCTCTATCTGTCCTGTGAGTGTTTGATGATGACAGTGTAGAGGAAGCTTTACTGTGCATCTTACCCCGTGCTGTACATTTCCTGGGAGTGTTTAATTGCGACAGTGTAGAAGGAGCTTTACTCTGTATCTAACCCCGTGCTGTACCTGTCCTGGGAGTGTTTGATGGGGATGGTGTAGAGGGAGCTTTACTCTGTATCTAACCCCGTGCTGTACCTGTCCTGGGTGTGTTTCATGGGAACAGTGTAGAGGGAGCTTTACTCTGTATCAAATCCAGTGCTGTACCTGTCCTGGGAGTGTTCGATGGGGACAGTGTAGAGGGAGCTTTAAGCCTTATCGAACCCCTTACTGTACCTGTCCTGGGAATGTTTGAAGGTAACAGTGTGGAGGGAGCTTTATTCTGCAACTAACCCCGTGCTGTGCCTTTCCTGAGAGTCTTTGATGGGGACGGTGTAGTGGGAGACTTACTGTGTATCTAACCCCGTGCTGTAACTGTCCTGGGAGTATTTGATGGGGACTGTGTAGGGGGAGATTTATTCTGTATCAAATCCTGTGCTGTACCTTTCCTGGGAGTGTTTGATTGTGACAGTGCAGAGGGAGCTTTACTCTGTATCTAACCCCGTGCTGTACCTGTCCTGGGACTGTTTGATGGGGACTTTGAAGTGGGAGCTTTACTCTGTATCTAACCCTGTGCTGTACCTGTCCTGGGAGTGTTTGATGGGGACGGTGTAGAGGGAGCTTTACTCTATATCTAACACTGTCCTGTACCTGTCCTGGGAGTGTTTGATGGGGACGGTGTAGAGGGAGCTTTACTCTGTATCTGACCCTGTGCAGTAGCTATCCTGGGAGTGTTTGATGGGGACGGTGTAGAGGGAGCTTTACTCTATATCTAACCCCGTGCTGTACTTGTCCTGGGAGTGTGGGGACAGTGTAGAAGGAGATTTACTCTGTATCTGACCCCGTCCTTAACCTGCTCTGAGAGTGTTTGATGGGGACAGTGTAGAGGGAGTGTTACCCTATGTCTAACCCCGTGCTGTACTTGTCCTGTGAGTGTCTGATGGGGACAATGTAGAGGGAGCTTTACTCTGTATCTAACCCCGTGCTGTACCTGTCCTGGGAGTGTTTGATGGAGACAGTGTAGAGGGAGCTTTACTCTGTATCTAACCCCGTGCTGTACCTGTCCTGGGAGTGTTTGATGGGGACAGTGCAGAGGGAGCTTTACTCTGTATCTAACCCCGTGCTGTACCTGTCCTGGGAGTGCTTGATGCAGACAGCATAGAGGGAGATTTACTCTGTATCTAACCCCGTGCTCTATCTGTCCTGTGAGTGTTTGATGATGACAGTGTAGAGGAAGCTTTACTGTGCATCTTACCCCGTGCTGTACATTTCCTGGGAGTGTTTAATTGCGACAGTGTAGAAGGAGCTTTACTCTGTATCTAACCCCGTGCTGTACCTGTCCTGGGAGTGTTTGATGGGGATGGTGTAGAGGGAGCTTTACTCTGTATCTAACCCCGTGCTGTACCTGTCCTGGGAATGTTTGATGGGGATGGTGTAGAGGGAGCTTTACTCTGTATCTAACCCCGTGCTGTACCTGTCCTGGGTGTGTTTCATGGGAACAGTGTAGAGGGAGCTTTACTCTGTATCAAATCCAGTGCTGTACCTGTCCTGGGAGTGTTCGATGGGGACAGTGTAGAGGGAGCTTTAAGCCTTATCGAACCCCTTACTGTACCTGTCCTGGGAATGTTTGAAGGTAACAGTGTGGAGGGAGCTTTATTCTGCAACTAACCCCGTGCTGTGCCTTTCCTGAGAGTCTTTGATGGGGACGGTGTAGTGGGAGACTTACTGTGTATCTAACCCCGTGCTGTAACTGTCCTGGGAGTGTTTGATGGGGACTGTGTAGGGGGAGATTTATTCTGTATCAAATCCTGTGCTGTACCTTTCCTGTGAGTGTTTGATTGTGACAGTGTAGAGGGAGTGTTACCCTGTATCTAACCCCATGTTGTACCTGTCCTGGGAGTGTTTGATGGGAACAGTGTAGGGGGAACTTTACTCTGTATCTAACCCCGTGCTGTACCAGTCCTGGGAGTATTTGATGGGAACAGTGTAGAGGGAGCTTTACTCTGTATCTAACCCCGTGCTGTGCTTTTCCTGATAGTCTTTGATGGGGACGGTGTAGAGGGAGCTTTACTCTGTATCTCACCCTGTGCTGTGCCTGTCCTTGGAGTGTTTGATGTGGACTGTGTAGAAGGAACTGTAGATTTCCAGGGAGTGTCTGATTGTGACAGTTTAGAGGAAGAATTACTCTGTAAATAACCCGGTGCTGTAACTGCCCTCGGAGAGTTTGATGGGGACTGTGTAGGGGAAGATTTACACTGTATCTAACCCCGTGCTATACCTGTTCTGGGAGTGTTTGATGGGGACGGTGTAGAAATAGATTTACTCTGTATCTAACCCCGTGCTGTACCTGTCCTGGGAGTGTTTGATGGGGACAGTGTAGAGGGAGCTTTACTCTGTATCTAACCCCGTGCTGTACCTGTCCTGGGAGTGTTTGATGGGGACAGTGCAGAGGGAGATTTACTCTGTATCTAACCCTGTGCTGTACATGTACTGGGAGTGTTTGATGGGGACAGTGCAGACGGAGCTTTACTCTGTATCTAACCCCGTGCTGTACCTGTCCTGGGAGTGTTTGATGGGGACAGTGCAGAGGGAGATTTACTCTGTATCTAACCCCGTGCTTTACTGCCCTGTGAGTGCATGATGGGGACAGTGTAGAGGTAGAGTTACTCTATATCGAACCTCGTGCTGTGCCTGTCCAGGAGTGTTTGATGTGGACAGTGTAGAGGGAGTGTTACCCTGTATCTAACCCCATGATGTACCTGTCCTGGGAGTGTTTGATGGGAACATTGTAGAGGGAGCTTTACTCTGTATCTAACCCCGTGCTGTGCGTTTCCTGATAGTCTTTGATGGGGACGGTGTAGAGGGAGCTTTACTCTGTATCTCACCCTGTGCTGTGCCTGTCCTTGGAGTGTTTGATGTGGACTGTGTAGAAGGAACTGTAGATTTCCAGGGAGTGTCTGATTGTGACAATTTAGAGGAAGAATTACTCTGTAAATAACCCGGTGCTGTAACTGCCCTCGGAGAGTTTGATGGGGACTGTGTAGGGGGAGATTTACACTGTATCTAACCCCGTGCTATACCTGTTCTGGGAGTGTTTGATGGGGACAATGTAGAGGGAGCTAAACTCTGTATGTTACCCGTGCTGTACCTGTCCTGGGAGTGTTTGATGGGGACAGTGTAGAGGGAGCTTTACTCTGTGTCTAACCCTGTGCTGTACCTGTCCTGGGAGTGTTTGATGGGGACAGTGTAGAGGGAGCTAAACTCTGTATGTCAGCCTGTGCTGTTCCTGCCCTGGGAGTGTTTGATGGGGACCGTGTATATGGAGCTTTACTCTGTATCTTACCCTGTGCTGTGCCTGTCCTGGGAGTGTTTGATGGGAATAGTGTAGAGGGAGCTTTACTCTGTATCTAACCCTGTGCTGTACCTGTCCTTGGAGTGTTTGATGGGGACAATGTAGAGGGAGCTTTACTCTGTATGTAACACTGTGCTGTGCCTGCCCTGGGAGTGTCTGATGACGATTTAGAGGGAGCTTTACTCTATATCTAACTCTGTGCTGTGCCTGCCCTTGGAATGTTTGATGAGGACGGTGTAGAGGGATCTATACACTGTATCTTACGCCTTGCTGTACCTGTCCTGGGAGTGTTTGATTGGGACAGTGCAGATTGAGATTTACTCTTTATATTACCCCGTGCTATATCTGTCCTGGGAATGTTTGGTGGGGCAGTGCAGAAGGATATTTACCCTGTATTTAACCCTGTGCTGTAGTTGACCATGGTGATTTTCATTGTGACAGTGCAGAGGGAGTTTTACTCTGTACCTGACCCCGTGCTGTACCTGCCCTGGGAGTGTTTGATGGGGAAAGTGTAGAGGGAGCTTTACTCTGTATCTAACTCAGTGCTGGACCTGCTCTGGGAGTGTTTGATGGGGACAGTGTAAATGGAGTTTTACCCTGTATCTAACCTGATGCTCTACCTGCCTGCGAGTGTTTGATGAGGACGATTTAGAGGGAGATTTACTCTATATCGAACCCCGTGCTGTACCTGTCCTGGGTGTGTTTGATGGGGATGGTATAGAGGGGGATTTAAACTGTATCGAATCCCATGCTGTAACTGTCCTGGGAGTGTTTGATGGTGCGGTGTAGAGGGAGCTTTACTCTGTATCTAACCCATGCTTTACTGCCCTCTGAGTGCATGATGGGGATGGTGTAGAGGTAGCTTTACTCTGTATCTAATCCCGTGCTGTACCTGTCCTGGGAGTGTTTGATGGGGACAGTGTAGAGGGAGCTTTACTCTGTATCTAACCCCATGCTGTACCTGTCCTGGGAGTATTAGATGGAGACGGTGTAGACGGAGCTTTACCCTATATCTAAACCCATGCTCTACCTGTCCTGGGAGTGTTTGATGGGCAGAGTGTAGAGGGAGCTTTATTCTGTATCTAACCCCGTGCTGTACCCATCCTGGGAGTGTTTGATGGGGACAGTGTAAATGGAGTTTTACCCTGTATCTAACCCAGTGCTGTACCTGTCCTGGGAATGTTTGATGAGGACAGTGTAGAGGGAGATTTACTCTGTATCTAACCCCGTGCTGTACCTGTCCTGGGAGTGTTTGATGGGGACAGTGCAGAGGGAGCTTTACTCTGCAACTAACCCCCTACTGTACCTGTCCTGGGAGTGTTTGATGGGGACAGTGTAGAGGGAGCTTTACTCTGTATCTAACCCCGTGCTGTACCTGTCCTGGGAGTGTTTGATGGGGACAGTGTAGAGGGACCTTTAATCTGTATCTAACCCCATACTGAACCTGTCTTGGGAGTGTCTGATTGGGAAAGTGTAGAGTGAGCATTACTCTGTATCTAACCCCATGCTCTACCTGTCCTGGGAGTGTTTGATGGGGACAGTGTAGCGGGAGCTTTACTCTGTATCTAACACTGTTACTGTACCTGTCCTGGGAGTGTTTGATGGGGACTGTTTAAAGGGGGCTTTACTCTGTTACTAACGCCATGCTGTACCTGTCCTGGGAGTGTTTGATGGGGACAGTGTAGAGGGAGCTTTACTCTGCACCTAACCCCGTACTGTGCCCTTCCTGAGAGTCTTTGATGGGGATGGTGTAGAGGGAGTTTTACTCAGTATCTAACCCCGTGCTGTACCTGTCCTGGGAGTGTTTGATGGGGACAGTGTAGAGGGAGCTTTACTCTGTATCTAACCCCGTGCTGTACCTGTCCTGGGAGTGTTTGATGGGGACAGTGTAGGGGGAACTTTACTCTATATCTAACACCGTCCTGTACTGTCCTGGGAGTGTTTGATGGGGAAAGTGTAGAATGAGCTTTACTCTGTATCTAACCCTGTGATGTACCTGTCCTGGGTGTGTTTAATGTGGACAGTGTAGAGGGAGCTTTACTCTGTATTTAACCCTGTCCTGTACCTGTCCTGGGAGTGTTTGATGGGGACAGTGTAGAGGGAGATTTACTCTGTATCCCCCGTGCTGTACCTGTCCTGGGTTTGTTTGATGCGGACAGTGTAGAGGGATATTTAATCTGTATCTAACCCTATGCTGTACAATCCTGGGAGTTTTGTATGGGAAAGTATATCAGGTGCTTTTACCATTATCTAACACCGTGCTCCACCTTTCCAGGGAGTATTTGATGGGGACAGTATAGATGGTGATTTAGTGTGTATCTGACAGCGTGCTTTACCTGCCCAGGGAGTGTTTGATGGGGGCAGTGTAGAGGGAGCTTTACTCTGTACCTAACCCTGTGCTGTAGCTGTCCTGGGAGTGTTTGATGGGGACAGTGTGGAGGGAGCTTTACTCTGTATCTAACCCCGTGCTGTACCTGTCCTGGGAGTGTTTGATGGGGACAGTGTAGAGGGAGCTTTACTCTGTATCTAACCCTGTGCTGTACCTGTCCTGGGAGTGTTTGATGGGGACAGTGTAGAGGGAGATTTACTCTGTATCTAACCCTGTGCTGTACCTGTCCTGGGAGTGTTTGATGGGGACAGTGTAGAGGGAGCTTTACTCTGTATCTAACCCCGTGCTGTACCTGTCCTGGGAGTGTTTGATGGGGACAGTGTAGCGGGAGCTTTACTCTGTATGTAACCCCGTGCTGTACCTGTCCTGGGAGTGTTTGATGGGGACAGTGTAGAGGTAGCTTTACTCTGTATCTAACCCCGTGCTGTACCAGTCCTGGGAGTGTTTGATGGGGACAGTGTAGAGGAAGATTTACTCTGTATCTAACCCCGTGCTGTACCTGTCCTGGGAGTGTTTGATGGGGACGGTGTAGAGGGAGCTTTACTCTGTATCTAACCCCGTGCTGTACCTGTCCTGGGAGTGTTTGTTGGGAACAGTGTAGAGTAAGCTTTACTCTGTATCTAACCCCGTGCTGTACCTGTCCTGGGAGTGTTCGATGGGAACAGTGTAGAGGGAGATTTACTCTGTATCTCACCCCGTGCTGTACCTGTCCTGGGAGTGTTTGATGGGGACAGTGTAGAGGGAGCTTTACTCTGTATCTAACCCCGTGCTGTACCTGTCCTGGGAGTGTTTGATGGGGACAGTGTAGAGGGAGCTTTACTCTGTATCTAACCCCGTGCTGTACCTGTCCTGGGAGTGTTTTATGGGAACGGTGTAGAAGGAGATTTATTCTGCATCTAACCCTGTGCTGTACCTGTCCTGGGTCTGTTTGATGGGGATGGTGTAGATGGACTATTACCCTGTATCTAACCCTGTGCTCTAGCTGTGCTGGGAGTGTCCTGGGATTTGGACAGTATAGATGGAGATTTACTCTGTATCTCACCACGTGCTTAACTGCCCTGTGAGTGTATGATGGGGAGGGAGTAGAGGTAGCTTTACTCTGTATTGAACCCAGTGCTGTACCTATCCTGGGAGTGTTTGATGGGGACAGTTAAGAGGGAGCTTTACTCTGTATCTAACCCCGTGCTGTACCTGTCCTGGGAGTGTTTGATGGGGACAGTGTAGCGGGAGCTTTACTCTGTATGTAACCCCGTGCTGTACCTGTCCTGGGAGTGTTTGATGGGGACAGTGTAGAGGTAGCTTTACTCTGTATCTAACCCCGTGCTGTACCAGTCCTGGGAGTGTTTGATGGGGACAGTGTAGAGGAAGATTTACTCTGTATCTAACCCCGTGCTGTACCTGTCCTGGGAGTGTTTGATGGGGACGGTGTAGAGGGAGCTTTACTCTGTATCTAACCCCGTGCTGTACCTGTCCTGGGAGTGTTTGTTGGGAACAGTGTAGAGTAAGCTTTACTCTGTATCTAACCCCGTGCTGTACCTGTCCTGGGAGTGTTCGATGGGAACAGTGTAGAGGGAGATTTACTCTGTATCTCACCCCGTGCTGTACCTGTCCTGGGAGTGTTTGATGGGGACAGTGTAGAGGGAGCTTTACTCTGTATCTAACCCCGTGCTGTACCTGTCCTGGGAGTGTTTGATGGGGACAGTGTAGAGGGAGCTTTACTCTGTATCTAACCCCGTGCTGTACCTGTCCTGGGAGTGTTTTATGGGAACGGTGTAGAAGGAGATTTATTCTGCATCTAACCCTGTGCTGTACCTGTCCTGGGTCTGTTTGATGGGGATGGTGTAGATGGACTATTACCCTGTATCTAACCCTGTGCTCTAGCTGTGCTGGGAGTGTCCTGGGATTTGGACAGTATAGATGGAGATTTACTCTGTATCTCACCACGTGCTTAACTGCCCTGTGAGTGTATGATGGGGAGGGAGTAGAGGTAGCTTTACTCTGTATTGAACCCAGTGCTGTACCTATCCTGGGAGTGTTTGATGGGGACAGTTAAGAGGGAGCTTTACTCTGTATCTAATCCCGTGCTGTACCTGTCCTGGGAGTGTTTGATGGGGACTGTTTAAAGGGGGCTTTACTCTGTTACTAACGCCATGCTGTACCTGTCCTGGGAATGTTTGATGGGGACAGTGTAGAGGGAGCTTTACTCTGCACCTAACCCCGTACTGTGCCCTTCCTGAGAGTCTTTGATGGGGATGGTGTAGAGGGAGTTTTACTCAGTATCTAACCCCGTGCTGTACCTGTCCTGGGAGTGTTTGATGGGGACAGTGTAGGGGGAACTTTACTCTATATCTAACACCGTTCTGTACTGTCCTGGGAGTGTTTGATGGGGAAAGTGTAGAATGAGCTTTACTCTGTATCTGACCCTGTGATGTACCTGTCCTGGGTGTGTTTAATGTGGACAGTGTAGAGGGAGCTTTACTCTGTATTTAACCCTGTCCTGTACCTGTCCTGGGAGTGTTTGATGGGGACAGTGTAGAGGGAGATTTACTCTGTATCCCCCGTGCTGTACCTGTCCTGGGTTTGTTTGATGCGGACAGTGTAGAGGGAAATTTAATCTGTATCTAACCCTATGCTGTACAATCCTGGGAGTTTTGTATGGGAAAGTATATCAGGTGCTTTTACCATTATCTAACACCTTGCTCCACCTTTCCAGGGAGTATTTGATGGGGACAGTATAGATGGTGATTTAGTGTGTATCTGACAGCGTGCTTTACCTGCCCAGGGAGTGTTTGATGGGGGCAGTGTAGAGGGAGCTTTACTCTGTACCTAACCCTGTGCTGTAGCTGTCCTGGGAGTGTTTGATGGGGACAGTGTGGAGGGAGCTTTACTCTGTATCTAACCCCGTGCTGTACCTGTCCTGGGAGTGTTTGATGGGGACAGTGTAGAGGGAGCTTTACTCTGTATCTAACCCTGTGCTGTACCTGTCCTGGGAGTGTTTGATGGGGACAGTGTAGAGGGAGATTTACTCTGTATCTAACCCTGTGCTGTACCTGTCCTGGGAGTGTTTGATGGGGACAGTGTAGCGGGAGCTTTACTCTGTATGTAACCCCGTGCTGTACCTGTCCTGGGAGTGTTTGATGGGGACAGTGTAGAGGTAGCTTTACTCTGTATCTAACCCCGTGCTGTACCAGTCCTGGGAGTGTTTGATGGGGACAGTGTCGAGGAAGATTTACTCTGTATCTAACCCCGTGCTGTACCTGTCCTGGGAGTGTTTGATGGGGACGGTGTAGAGGGAGCTTTACTCTGTATCTAACCCCGTGCTGTACCTGTACTGGGAGTGTTTGTTGGGAACAGTGTAGAGTAAGCTTTACTCTGTATCTAACCCCGTGCTGTACCTGTCCTGGGAGTGTTCGATGGGAACAGTGTAGAGGGAGATTTACTCTGTATCTCACCCCGTGCTGTACCTGTCCTGGGAGTGTTTGATGGGGACAGTGTAGAGGGAGCTTTACTCTGTATCTAACCCCGTGCTGTACCTGTCCTGGGAGTGTTTGATGGGGACAGTGTAGAGGGAGCTTTACTCTGTATCTAACCCCGTGCTGTACCTGTCCTGGGAGTGTTTTATGGGAACGGTGTAGAAGGAGATTTATTCTGCATCTAACCCTGTGCTGTACCTGTCCTGGGTCTGTTTGATGGGGATGGTGTAGAGGGAGCTTTACTCTGTATCTAACCCTGTGCTGTACCTGTCCTGGGTCTGTTTGATGGGGATGGTGTAGATGGACTATTACCCTGTATCTAACCCTGTGCTCTAGCTGTGCTGGGAGTGTCCTGGGATTTGGACAGTACAGATGGAGATTTACACTGTATCTCACCACGTGCTTAACTGCCCTGTGAGTGTATGATGGGGAGGGAGTAGAGGTAGCTTTACTCTGTATTGAACCCAGTGCTGTACCTATCCTGGGAGTGTTTGATGGGGACAGTTAAGAGGGAGCTTTACTCTGTATCTAATCCCGTGCTGTACCTGTCCTGGGAGTGTTTGATGGGGACAGTGTAGAGGGAGCTTTACTCTGTATCTAATCCCGTGCTGTACCTGTCCTGGGAGTGTTTGATGGGGACAGTGTAGAGGGAGCTTTACTCTGTATCTAATCCCGTGCTGTACCTGTCCTGGGAGTGTTTGATGGGGACAGTGTAGAGGGAGCTTTACTCTGTATCTAACCCCATGCTGTACCTGTCCTGGGAGTATTAGATGGAGACGGTGTAGACGGAGCTTTACCCTATATCTAAACCCATGCTCTACCTGTCCTGGGAGTTTCTGATGGGCAGAGTGTAGAGGGAGCTTTATTCTGTATCTAACCCCGTGCTGTACCCATCCTGGGAGTGTTTGATGGGGACAGTGTAAATGGAGTTTTACCCTGTATCTAACCCAGTGCTGTACCTGTCCTGGGAATGTTTGATGAGGACAGTGTAGAGGGAGATTTACTCTGTATCTAACCCCGTGCTGTACCTGTCCTGGGAGTGTATGATGGGGACAGTGCAGAGGGAGCTTTACTCTGCAACTAACCCCCTACTGTACCTGTCCTGGGAGTGTTCGATGGGGACAGTGTAGAGGGAGCTTTACTCTGTATCTAACCCCGTGCTGTACCTGTCCTGGGAGTGTTTGATGGGGACAGTGTAGAGGGACCTTTAATCTGTATCTAACCCCATACTGAACCTGTCTTGAGAGTGTCTGATTGGGAAAGTGTAGAGTGAGCATTACTCTGTATCTAACCCCATGCTCTACCTGTCCTGGGAGTGTTTGATGGGGACAGTGTAGCGGGAGCTTTACTCTGTATCTAACACTGTTACTGTACCTGTCCTGGGAGTGTTTGATGGGGACTGTTTAAAGGGGGCTTTACTCTGTTACTAACGCCATGCTGTACCTGTCCTGGGAGTGTTTGATGGGGACAGTGTAGAGGGAGCTTTACTCTGCACCTAACCCCGTACTGTGCCCTTCCTGAGAGTCTTTGATGGGGATGGTGTAGAGGGAGTTTTACTCAGTATCTAACCCCGTGCTGTACCTGTCCTGGGAGTGTTTGATGGGGACAGTGTAGGGGGAACTTTACTCTATATCTAACACCGTTCTGTACTGTCCTGGGAGTGTTTGATGGGGAAAGTGTAGAATGAGCTTTACTCTGTATCTGACCCTGTGATGTACCTGTCCTGGGTGTGTTTAATGTGGACAGTGTAGAGGGAGCTTTACTCTGTATTTAACCCTGTCCTGTACCTGTCCTGGGAGTGTTTGATGGGGACAGTGTAGAGGGAGATTTACTCTGTATCCCCCGTGCTGTACCTGTCCTGGGTTTGTTTGATGCGGACAGTGTAGAGGGAAATTTAATCTGTATCTAACCCTATGCTGTACAATCCTGGGAGTTTTGTGTGGGAAAGTATATCAGGTGCTTTTACCATTATCTAACACCGTGCTCCACCTTTCCAGGGAGTATTTGATGGGGACAGTATAGATGGTGATTTAGTGTGTATCTGACAGCGTGCTTTACCTGCCCAGGGAGTGTTTGATGGGGGCAGTGTAGAGGGAGCTTTACTCTGTACCTAACCCTGTGCTGTAGCTGTCCTGGGAGTGTTTGATGGGGACAGTGTGGAGGGAGATTTACTCTGTATCTAACCCCGTGCTGTACCTGTCCTGGGAGTGTTTGATGGGGACAGTGTAGAGGGAGCTTTACTCTGTATCTAACCCTGTGCTGTACCTGTCCTGGGAGTGTTTGATGGGGACAGTGTAGAGGGAGATTTACTCTGTATCTAACCCTGTGCTGTACCTGTCCTGGGAGTGTTTGATGGGGACAGTGTAGCGGGAGCTTTACTCTGTATGTAACCCCGTGCTGTACCTGTCCTGGGAGTGTTTGATGGGGACAGTGTAGAGGGAGCTTTACTCTGTATCTAACCCCGTGCTGTACCAGTCCTGGGAGTGTTTGATGGGGACAGTGTCGAGGAAGATTTACTCTGTATCTAACCCCGTGCTGTACCTGTCCTGGGAGTGTTTGATGGGGACGGTGTAGAGGGAGCTTTACTCTGTATCTAACCCCGTGCTGTACCTGTCCTGGGAGTGTTTGTTGGGAACAGTGTAGAGTAAGCTTTACTCTGTATCTAACCCCGTGCTGTACCTGTCCTGGGAGTGTTCGATGGGAACAGTGTAGAGGGAGATTTACTCTGTATCTCACCCCGTGCTGTACCTGTCCTGGGAGTGTTTGATGGGGACAGTGTAGAGGGAGCTTTACTCTGTATCTAACCCCGTGCTGTACCTGTCCTGGGAGTGTTTGATGGGGACAGTGTAGAGGGAGCTTTACTCTGTATCTAACCCCGTGCTGTACCTGTCCTGGGAGTGTTTTATGGGAACGGTGTAGAAGGAGATTTATTCTGCATCTAACCCTGTGCTGTACCTGTCCTGGGTCTGTTTGATGGGGATGGTGTAGATGGACTATTACCCTGTATCTAACCCTGTGCTCTAGCTGTGCTGGGAGTGTCCTGGGATTTGGACAGTATAGATGGAGATTTACACTGTATCTCACCACGTGCTTAACTGCCCTGTGAGTGTATGATGGGGAGGGAGTAGAGGTAGCTTTACTCTGTATTGAACCCAGTGCTGTACCTATCCTGGGAGTGTTTGATGGGGACAGTTAAGAGGGAGCTTTACTCTGTATCTAACCCCGTGCTGTACCTGTCCTGGGAGTGTTTGATGGGGACAGTGTAGAGTGAGCTTTACTCTGTATCTAATCCCGTGCTGTACCTGTCCTGGGAGTGTTTGATGGGGACGGTGTAGAGGGAGCTTTACTCTGTATCTAACCCCGTGCTGTACCTGTCCTGGGAGTGTTTGTTGGGAACAGTGTAGAATAAGCTTTACTCTGTATCTAACCCCGTGCTGTACCTGTCCTGGGAGTGTTCGATGGGAACAGTGTAGAGGGAGATTTACTCTGTATCTCACCCCGTGCTGTACCTGCCCTGGGAGTGTTTGATGGGGACAGTGTAGCGGGAGCTTTACTCTGTATCTAACCCTGTGCTGTACCTGTCCTGGGAGTGTTTGATGGGGACAGTGTAGAGGGAGCTTTACTCTGTATCTAACCCCGTGCTGTACCTGTCCTGGGAGTGTTTGATGGGGACAGTGTAGCAGGAGCTTTACTCTGTATGTAAACCCGTGCTGTACCTGTCCTGGGAGTGTTTGATGGGGACAGTGTAGAGGGAGCTTTACTCTGTATCTAACCCCGTGCTGTACCTGTCCTGGGAGTGTTTGATGGAGACAGTGTCGAGGGAGCTTTATTCTGTATCTAACCCCATGCTGTACCTTTCCTGGGAGTGTTTGATGGGGACAGTGTAGGGGGAGCTTTACTCTATATCTTACACCGTTCTGTACTGTCCTGGGAGTGTTTGATGGGGACAGTGTAGAATGAGCTTTACTCTGTATTTAACCCTGTGCTGTACCTGTCCTGGGAGTGTTTGATGGGGACAGTGTAGAGGGAGATTTACTCTGTATCTAACCCTGTGCTGTACCTGTCCTGGGAGTGTTTGATGGGGACAATGTAGAGGGAGCTTTACTCTGTACCTAACGCTGTGCTGTAGCTGTCCTGGGAGTGTTTGACGGGGACAATGTAGAGGGAGCTTTACTCTGTGTCTAACCCCGTGCTGTACCTGTCCTGGGAGTGTTTGATGGAGACAGTGTAGAGGGAGCTTTATTCTGTATCTGACCCCATGCTGTACCTGTCCTGGGAGTGTTTGATGGGGACAGTGTAGAGGGAGCTTTACTCTGTATCTAACTCCTTGTTCTACCTGTCCTGGGATTGTTTGATGGGAACAGTGTAGAGGGAGATTTACTCTGTATCTAAACGCATGCTGTACCTGTCCTGGGAATGTTTGATGGGGACAGTGTAGAGGGAGCTTTACTCTGTACCTAACGCTGTGCTGTAGCTGTCCTGGGAGTGTTTGACGGGGACAATGTAGAGGGAGCTTTACTCTGTGTCTAACCCCGTGCTGTACCTGTCCTGGGAGTGTTTGATGGAGACAGTGTAGAGGGAGCTTTATTCTGTATCTGACCCCATGCTGTACCTGTCCTGGGAGTGTTTGATGGGGACAGTGTAGAGGGAGCTTTACTCTGTATCTAACTCCTTGTTCTACCTGTCCTGGGATTGTTTGATGGGAACAGTGTAGAGGGAGATTTACTCTGTATCTAAACGCATGCTGTACCTGTCCTGGGAATGTTTGATGGGGACAGTGTAGAGGGAGCTTTATTCTGTATCCAACCCCATGCTGTACCTGTCCTGGGAGTGTTTGATGGGGACGGTGTAGAGGGTGCTTTACTCTGTATCTAACCCCGTGCTGTACCTGTCCTGGGAGTGTTTGATGGGGACAGTGTAGAAGGAGCTTTACTCTGTATCTAACCCCGTGCTGTATCTGTCCTGGGAGTGTTTGATGGGGACAGTGTAGAGGGAGCTTTACTCTGTATCTAACACCGTGCTGTGCCTGCCCTGGGAGTGTCTGATGCCGATTAAGAGGGAGCTTTATTCTATATCTAACTCTGTGCTGTGCCTGCCCTTGGAATGTTTGATGAGGGCAGTGTAGAGGGATCTATACACTGTATCTTACGCCTTGCTGTACCTGTCCTGGGAGTGTTTGATTGGGACAGTGCAGATTGAGATTTACTCTTTATATTACCCCGTGCTATATCTGTCCTGGGAATGTTTGATGGGGCAGTGCAGAAGGATATTTACCCTGTATTTAACCCTGTGCTGTACTTGACCTTGGTGAGTTTCATTGTGACAGTGTAGAGGGAGTTTTACTCTTTAACTAACCCTGTGCTGTACCTGCCCTGGGAGTGTTTGTTGGGGACTGTGTAGAGGGTGCTTTACTCTGTATCTAACCCTGTGCTGGACCTGCAATGGGAGTGTTTGATGGGGACAGTGTAAATGGAGTTTTATCCTGTATCTAACCCGATGCTCTACCTGCCTGCGAGTGTTTGATGGGGATGATTTAGAGGGAGATTTACTCTATATCGAACCCCGTGCTGTACCTGTCCTGGGAATGTTTGATGGGGACAGTGTAGAAGGACCATTACCCTGTATCTAACCCCGTGCTGTACCTGTCCTGGGAGTCTTAGATAGGGACAGTGTTGAGTGATCTTTGCTCTGTATCTAACCCCGTGCTGTACCTGTCCTGCGAGAGTTTGATGGGAACAGTGTAGAGTGAGCTTTACTCTGTACCTAACCCCATGCTATAACTGTCCTTGCAGTGTTTGATGTTAACATCGCAGTGGGAGATTTACTCTGTACCTAACCATGTGCTGTACCTCACCTGGGAGTGTTTGATGGAGATGGTGTAGAGGGAGCTTTATTCTGTATCTGACCCCGTGCTGTACCTGTCCTGGGAGTGTTTGATGGGGACAGTGTAGAAGGAGATTTACTCTGTATCTAACCCCGTGCTGTACCTGTCCTGGGAGTGTTTGATGGGGACATTGTAGAGGGAGCTTTACT
Source organism: Isurus oxyrinchus (assembly GCA_026770705.1). Taxonomy (NCBI): domain Eukaryota; kingdom Metazoa; phylum Chordata; class Chondrichthyes; order Lamniformes; family Lamnidae; genus Isurus; species Isurus oxyrinchus. Next base: position 190,338,229 of record JANJGN010000006.1, on the reverse strand, counting down.
CTGTATCTCACACCGTGCTGTACAGTCCTGGGAGTGTTTGATGGGGACAGTGTAGTAGGAGCTTTATTCTGTATCTAACCCCGTGCTGTACCTGTCCTGGGAGTGTTTGATGGAGACAGTGCAGAGGGAGCTTTATTCTGTATCTAACCCCGTGTTGTACCTCTCGTGGGAGTGTTTGTTGGGGACATTGTACAGGGAGCTTTACTGTGTATCTTACCCCATGCTGTAACTGCCCTGGGACTGTTTGATGGAGACATTATAGAGGATGCTTTACGCTGTTTCTAACACCCTGTGCTCTACCTGTCCTTGGAGTGTTTGATGGGGAGAGTGTAGATTGAGCTTTATGCTTTATCTAACCCCGAGCTGTACGGTCCTGGGAGTGTTTGATAGGGATAGTGTTGAGGGAGATTTACTCTGTATCTAACACCGTGCTGTACTGTCCTTGGAGAGTTTGATGGGGACAGTGTGAAGGGAGATTTACTCTGTATCTAATCCCGTGCTGTACCTGTCCTGCGAGAGTTTGATGGGAACTGTCTGGAGTGAGATTTACTCTGTATCTAACCCCGTGCTATACCTGTCCTTGCAGTGTTCAATATTAACAGTGCAGTGGGAGATTTACTCTGTATCTAACCATGTACTGTACCTGTCCTGGGAGTGTTTGATGGGAACAGTGTAGAGGGAGTTTACTGTGCATCTCACCGACTACTGTAACTGCCCTGGGATTGTTTGATGGGGACAGTGTAGAGGGAGCATTACTATATATCTAAACACCGTGCTGTAACTGTCCTAGGAATGTTTAACGGTGACAGTGTAGAGGGAGCGTTATTGAGTATCTAACCCCATGATGTACCTGCCCTGGGAGTGTTTGATGTGGACATTGTTGAGTAGTTCCTACACTGTAGCTAACCCCGTGGTGTCCCTGTTCTGGAAGTGTTTGATGGGGACAGTGTAGAGGGAGATTTACTCTGTATATAACTCCGTGCTGTAGCTGTCCTGGGAGTGTTTGATGGGGACAGTGTAGAGGGAGCTTTGCTCTGTATCTAACCCTGTGCTGTACCTGTCCTTTGAGTGTTTGATGGGAACAGTGTCGAGGGAGAATTACTATATATCGAAACATCGTGCTGTAAATGTCCTGGGAATGTTTAATGTTGACACGGTAGCGGGAGCATTATTCTGTATCTAACTCCAGGATGTACCTGTCCTGGGAGTGTTTGATGGGAACAGTGTAGTGGGAGATTTACTCTGTATCTAACCCCGTGCTGGGTGTGTTTGGTCGGGACACTGTAGAGAGAGCTTTACTCTGTATCCTACGCTGTGCTGTGCCTGTCCAGGGAGTGTTTGATCAGGACATTGTAGAGGGAAATTTACTGTGTATATAACCCCGTGCTGTACCTGTCCTGAGATGTTTTGATAGAGATAGTGTTGAGGGAGCTTTACTCTGTATCTAACCCCATGCTATACCTGTCCTTGCAGTGTTCGATATTAACAGTGCAGTGGGAGATTTACTCTGTATCTAACCATGTGCTGTACCTGTCCTGGGAGTGTTTGTTGGGAACAGTGTAGAGGGAGATTACTGTGCATCTAACTGACTACTGTACCTGTCCTGGGATTGTTTGATGGGAACAGTGTAGAGGGAGCATTACTATATATCTAAACACTGTGCTGTAACTGTCCTGGGAATGTTTAACGGTGACAGTGTAGAGAGAATGTTATTCAGTATCTAACCCCATGATGTACCTGCCCTGGGAGTGTTTGATGTGGACATTGTTGAGTAGTGCCTACACTGTAGCTAACCCCGTGGTGTCCCTGTTCTGGAAGTGTTTGATGGGGACAGTGTAGAGGGAGATTTACTCTGTATATAACTCCGTGCTGTAGCTGTCCTGGGAGTGTTTGATGGGGACAGTGTAGAGGGATCTTAACTCTGTATCTAACCCCGTGCTGTACCTGTCCTGGGAGTGTTTGATGGAGACAGTGTAGAGGGAACTTTACTCTGTATCTAACCCCGTGCTGTACCTGTCCTGGGAGTGTTTGTTGGGGACATTGTAGAGGGAACTTTACTCTGTATCTAACCCCGTGCTGTACCTGTCCTGGGAGTGTTTGATGGAGACAGTGTAGAGGGAACTTTACTCTGTATCTAACCCCGTGCTGAACCTGTCCTGGGAGTGTTTGTTGGGGACAGTGTAGAGGGAGCTTTACTCTGTATCTAACCCCGTGCTGTACCTGTCCTGGGAGTGTTTGATGGGGACAGTGTAGAGGGAACTTTACTCTGTATCTAACCCCGTGCTGTACCTGTCCTGGGAGTGTTTGTTGGGGACATTGTACAGGGAGATTTACTGTGTAATTTACCCATGCTGTAACTGCCCAGGGACTGTTTGATGGAGAGATTATAGAGGAAGCTTAATACTGTTTCTAACACCCTTGCTGTGCCTGTCCTTGGAGTGTTTGATATGGACAGTGTAGAAGGAGCTTTACGCTGTATCTAACCCCGAGCTGTACGGTCCTGGGAGTGTTTGATAGGGATAGTGCAGAGGGAGCTTTACTATATATCTAAACACCGTGCTGTAACTGTCCTGGGAATGTTTAATGGTAACAGTGTAGAGGGAGCGTTACTCAGTATCTAACCCCATGATGTACCTGCCCTGGGAGTGATTGATGTGGACATTGTTGAGTAGTGCTTAAACTGTTGCTAACTCAGCGCTATACCTGTCCTGGGAGTGTTTGATGGGGACAGTGTAGAAATTGATTTACTCTGTATCTAACCCCGTGCTGTACATGTCCTGGGAGTTTTTGATGGGAACAGTGTATAGTGTGATTTACTCTGTATCTAAACCCATGTTGTACCTGTCCTGGGAGTGTTTGATGGGGACAGTGTAGAGGGAGCTTTACTCTGTATCTAACCCCGTGCTGTACCTGCCCTGGGAGTGTTTGATGGGGACAGTGTAGCGGGAGCTTTACTCTGTATCTAACCCTGTGCTGTACCTGTCCTGGGAGTGTTTGATGGGGACAGTGTAGAGGGAGCTTTACTCTGTATCTAACCCCGTGCTGTACCTGTCCTGGGAGTGTTTGATGGGGACAGTGTAGAGGGAGCTTTACTCTGTATCTAACCCCGTGCTGTACCTGTCCTGGGAGTGTTTGATGGAGACAGTGTCGAGGGAGCTTTATTCTGTATCTAACCCCATGCTGTACCTTTCCTGGGAGTGTTTGATGGGGACAGTGTAGGGGGAGCTTTACTCTATATCTAACACCGTTCTGTACTGTCCTGGGAGTGTTTGATGGGGACAGTGTAGAATGAGCTTTACTCTGTATCTGACCCCGTGATCTACCTGTCCTGGGTGTGTTTAATGTGGACTGTGTAGAGGGAGCTTTACTCTGTATTTAACCCTGTGCTGTACCTGTCCTGGGAGTGTTTGATGGGGACAGTGTAGAGGGAACTTTACTCTGTATCTAACCCTGTGCTGTACCTGTCCTGGGAGTGTTTGATGGGGACAATGTAGAGGGAGCTTTACTCTGTACCTAACGCTGTGCTGTAGCTGTCCTGGGAGTGTTTGATGGGGACAATGTAGAGGGAGCTTTACTCTGTGTCTAACCCCGTGCTGTACCTGTCCTGGGAGTGTTTGATGGAGATGGTGTAGAGGGAGCTTTATTCTGTATCTGACCCCGTGCTGTACCTGTCCTGGGAGTGTTTGATGGGGACAGTGTAGAGGGAGCTTTACTCTGTATCTAACTCCTTGTTCTACCTGTCCTGGGATTGTTTGATGGGAACAGTGTAGAGGGAGATTTACTCTGTATCTAAACGCATGCTGTACCTGTCCTGGGAATGTTTGATGGGGACAGTGTAGAGGGAGCTTTACTCTGTATCTAACCCCGTGCTGTAGCTGTCCTGGGAGTGTTTGATGGGAACAGTGTAGAGGCAGCATATCTCTGTATCCCACCCCGTGCTTTACCTGTCCTGGGAGTGTTTGTTGGGGACATTGTACAGGGAGATTTACTCTGTATCTAACCCCGTGCTGTACCTGTCCTGGGAGTGTTTGTTGGGGACATTGTACAGGGAGATTTACTCTGTATCTAACCCCGTGCTGTACCTGTCCTGGGAGTGTTTGATGGAGACAGTGTAGAGGGAACATTACTCTGTATCTAACCCCGTGCTGTACCTGTCCTGGGAGTGTTTGTTGGGGACATTGTACAGGGAGCTTTACTGTGTATTTTACCCATGCTGTAACTGCCCAGGGACTGTTTGATGGAGAGATTATAGAGGAAGCTTAATACTGTTTCTAACACCCTTGCTGTGCCTGTCCTTGGAGTGTTTGATATGGACAGTGTAGAAGGAGCTTTACGCTGTATCTAACCCCGAGCTGTACGGTCCTGGGAGTGTTTGATAGGGATAGTGCAGAGGGAGCTTTACTATATATCTAAACACCGTGCTGTAACTGTCCTGGGAATGTTTGATGGTAACAGTGTAGAGGGAGCGTTACTCAGTATCTAACCCCATGATGTACCTGCCCTGGGAGTGATTGATGTGGACATTGTTGAGTAGTGCTTAAACTGTTGCTAACTCAGCGCTATACCTGTCCTGGGAGTGTTTGATGGGGACAGTGTAGAGGGAGCTTTACTCTGTATCTAACCCCGTGCTGTACCTGTCCTGGGAGTGTTTGATGGGGACAGTGTAGAAATTGATTTACTCTGTATCTAACCCCGTGCTGTACATGTCCTGGGAGTTTTTGATGGGAACAGTGTATAGTGTGATTTACTCTGTATCTAAACCCATGTTGTACCTGTCCTGGCAGTGTTTGATGGGGACAGTGTAGAGGGAGATATTCTGTCTGTCTAACCACGTGCTGTACTCTCCGGGGAATGTTTGATGGGGACAGTGTTGAGGGAGCTTTAATCTGTATCTAACCCCGTACTGTACCTGTCCTGGGAGTGTTTGATGGGGACAGTGTAGAGGGAGCTTTACTCTGTATCTAACCCCGTGCTGTACCTGTCCTGGGAGTGTTTGATGGGGACAGTGTAGAGGGAGCTTTACTCTGTATCTAACCCCGTGCTGTACCTGTCCTGGGAGTGTTTGATGGGGACAGTGTAGAGGGACCTTTACTCTGTATCTAACCCCGTACTGTAACTGTCCTGGGAGTGTTTGATGGGAACAGTGGAGATGGAGCTTTAATCTGTATCTAACCCCATGCTGTACCTATACTGGGAGTGTTTGATTGGGACAATGTAGAAGGAGCTTTACTATATATCGAAACCCCGTGCTGTACCTGTCCTGGGAATGTTTAATGGTGACACTGTAGCAGAAGCGTTATTCTGTATCTAACTCCATGATGTACCTGTCCTGGGAGTGTTTGATGGGGACAATGTAGAGGGAGCTTTACTCTGTATCTAACCCCATGCTGTACCTGTCCTGGGTGTGTTTGGTCGGGACAGTGTAGGTGGAGCTTTTCTCTGTATCTAACCCCCTGCTGTACCAGTCCTGGGTGTGTTTGGTCGGGACAGTGTAGAGGGAGCTTTACTCTGTATCTAACCCCATGCTGTGCCAGTCCTGGGTGTGTTTGGTCGGGACAGTGTAGGTGGAGCTTTTCTCTGTATCTAACCCCGTGCTGTATCTGTCCTGGGAGTGTTTGATGGGGACAGTGTAGAGGGAGCTTTACTCTGTATCTAACCCCGTGCTGTACCTGTACTGGGAGTGTTTGATGGGGACAGTGTAGAGGGAGCTTTACTCTGTATCTAACCCCGTGCTGTACCTGTCCTGGGAGTGTTTGATGGGGACAGTGTAGAGGGAGCTTTACTCTGTATCTAACCCCATGCTGTACCTGTCCTGGGTGTGTTTGGACGGGACAGTGTAGAGGGAGCTTTACTCTGTATCTAACCCCATGCTGTACCTGTCCTGGGTGTGTTTGGACGGGACAGTGTAGGTGGAGCTTTTCTCTGTATTCTATGCCGTGCTGTGCCTGTCCTGGGACTGTTTTATAGGGACATTTTGGAGGGAGCTTTACTGTGTATCTAACCCCATGCTGTAACTTCCCTGAGACTGTTTGATGCAAACAGTATAGAGGAAGATTTACACTGTTTAAACCCCGTGTTGTACCTGTCCTCTGAGTGTTTGCTGAAGACAGTTTAGAAATAGATTTACTCTGTATCTAACCCCGTGCTGTACATGTCCTGGGAGTGTTTGATGGGGTCAGTGGAGAGGGATCTTTACTCTGTATCTAACCCGTACTGTACTGGTCCTGGGAGTTTTTAGTGGTGTCAGTGTAGTGGAAGCTTTATTCTTTATCTGTCCCAGTGCTGTACCTGTCCTGGGAGTGTTTGTTGGGGACAGTGTAGAGGGAGCTTTACTCTGTGTCTAACCCTTGATGTACCTGTCCTGGGAGTGTTCGATGGGGACAGTATAGAGGGAGCTTTACTCTGTATCTAACCCCATGCTGTACCTGTCCTGGGAGTGTTTGATGGGGACAGTATAGAGGGAGCTTTACTCTGTATCTAAACACGTGCTGTACCTGTCCTGGGAGTGTTTGATGGGGACAGTGTAGAGGGAGCTTTACTCTGTATCTAACCCTGTGCTGTACCTGTCCTGGGAGTGGTTGATGGGGACAGTGTAGAGGGAGCTTTACTCTGTATCTAACCCCGTGCTGTACCTGTCCTGGGAGTGTGTGATGCGGACAGTGTAGAGGGAGCTTTACTCTGTATCTAACCCCGTGCTGTACCTGTCCTGGGAGTGTTTGATGGGGACAGTGTAGAAATAGATTTACTCTATATCTAACCCCCTGCTGGACATGTCCTGGAAGTGTTTGATGGGGACAGTGTAGAGAGAGCTTTACTCTATATATAACCCCGTGCTGTAGCTGTCCTGGGATTGTTTGATGGGGACAGTGTAGAGGGATCTTACCTCTGTATCTAACCCATGCTGTACCTGTCCTGGGAGTGTTTGATGCAGACAGTGTAGGAGCTTTACTCTGTATCTAACCCCGTGCTGTATCTGTCCTGGGAGTGTTTGATGGGGACAGTGTAGAGGGAGCTTTACTCTGTATCTAACCTCGTGCTGTAACTGTCCTGGGAGTGTTTGATGGGGACAGTGTAGAACGAGCTTTACTCTGTATCTAACCCCGTGCTGTACCTGTCCTGGGAGTGTTTGTTGGGGACAGTGTAGAGGGAGAATTACTATATCTCTAAACACCATGCTGTAACTGTCCTGGGAATGTTTAATGGTGACAGTGTAGAAATAGATTTACTCTGTATCTAACCACGTGCTGTACATGTCCTGGGATTGTTTGATGGGGACAGAGTAGAGATAGATTTACTCTGTCTCTATCCCCGTGCTGATCTGTCCTGGGAATGTTTGAAGGGGACAGTGTAGAGGGAGATTTACTCTGTATCTAACCCATGCTGTACCTGTCCTGGGAGTGTTTGGTGGTGTTAGTGTAATGGAAGCTTTACTATGTATCTAGCCCCGTGCTGTACCTGTCCTGGGAGTGTTTGGTTGGGACAGTGTAGAGGGAGCATTACTATATATCTAAACCCCGGGCTGTAACTCTCCTGGGAATGTTTAAAGGTGACACTGTAGCAGGAGCGTTATTCAGTATCTAACTCCATGATGTACCTGTCCTGGGAGTGTTTGATGGGGACAATGTAGTGGGAGATTTACTCTGTATCTAACCCCGTGCTGTACCTGTCCTGGGAGTGTTTGATGGAGACAGTGTCGAGGGAGCTTTATTCTGTATCTAACCTCGTGCTGTAACTGTCCTGGGAGTGTTTGATGGGCACAGTGTAGAGGGAGATTTACTCTGTATCTAACCCTGTGCTGTACCTGTCCTGGGAGTGTTTGATGGGGACAATGTAGAGGGAGCTTTACTCTGTACCTAACGCTGTGCTGTAGCTGTCCTGGGAGTGTTTGATGGGGACAATGTAGAGGGAGCTTTACTCTGTGTCTAACCCCGTGCTGTACCTGTCCTGGGAGTGTTTGATGGAGATGGTGTAGAGGGAGCTTTATTCTGTATCTGACCCCGTGCTGTACCTGTCCTGGGAGTGTTTGATGGAGACAGTGCAGAGGGAGCTTTATTCTGTATCTAACCCCGTGCTGTACCTGTCCTGGGAGTGTTTGTTGGGGACATTGTACAGGGAGCTTTACTGTGTATCTTACCCCATGCTGTAACTGCCCTGGGACTGTTTGATGGAGACATTATAGAGGATGCTTTACGCTGTTTCTAACACCCTGTGCTCTACCTGTCCTTGGAGTGTTTGATGGGGAGAGTGTAGAATGAGCTTTACGCTTTATCTAACCCCGAGCTGTACGGTCCTGGGAGTGTTTGATAGGGATAGTGTTGAGGGAGATTTACTCTGTATCTAACACCGTGCTGTACTGTCCTTGGAGAGTTTGATGGGGACAGTGTGAAGGGAGATTTACTCTGTATCTAATCCCGTGCTGTACCTGTCCTGCGAGAGTTTGATGGGAACTGTCTGGAGTGAGATTTACTCTGTATCTAACCCCGTGCTATACCTGTCCTTGCAGTGTTCAATATTAACAGTGCAGTGGGAGATTTACTCTGTATCTAACCATGTACTGTACCTGTCCTGGGAGTGTTTGATGGGAACAGTGTAGAGGGAGTTTACTGTGCATCTCACCGACTACTGTAACTGCCCTGGGATTGTTTGATGGGGACAGTGTAGAGGGAGCATTACTATATATCTAAACACCGTGCTGTAACTGTCCTAGGAATGTTTAACGGTGACAGTGTAGAGGGAGCGTTATTGAGTATCTAACCCCATGATGTACCTGCCCTGGGAGTGTTTGATGTGGACATTGTTGAGTAGTTCCTACACTGTAGCTAACCCCGTGGTGTCCCTGTTCTGGAAGTGTTTGATGGGGACAGTGTAGAGGGAGATTTACTCTGTATATAACTCCGTGCTGTAGCTGTCCTGGGAGTGTTTGATGGGGAAAGTGTAGAGGGAGCTTTGCTCTGTATCTAACCCTGTGCTGTACCTGTCCTTTGAGTGTTTGATGGGAACAGTGTCGAGGGAGCATTACTATATATCTAAACATCGTGCTGTAAATGTCCTGGGAATGTTTAATGTTGACATGGTAGCGGGAGCATTATTCTGTATCTAACTCCAGGATGTACCTGTCCTGGGAGTGTTTGATGGGAACAGTGTAGTGGGAGATTTACTCTGTATCTAACCCCGTGCTGGGTGTGTTTGGTCGGGACACTGTAGAGAGAGCTTTACTCTGTATCCTACGCTGTGCTGTGCCTGTCCAGGGAGTGTTTGATCAGGACATTGTAGAGGGAAATTTACTGTGTATATAACCCCGTGCTGTACCTGTCCTGAGATGTTTTGATAGAGATAGTGTTGAGGGAGCTTTACTCTGTATCTAACCCCATGCTATACCTGTCCTTGCAGTGTTCGATATTAACAGTGCAGTGGGAGATTTACTCTGTATCTAACCATGTGCTGTACCTGTCCTGGGAGTGTTTGTTGGGAACAGTGTAGAGGGAGATTACTGTGCATCTAACTGACTACTGTACCTGTCCTGGGATTGTTTGATGGGAACAGTGTAGAGGGAGCATTACTATATATCTAAACACTGTGCTGTAACTGTCCTGGGAATGTTTAACGGTGACAGTGTAGAGAGAATGTTATTCAGTATCTAACCCCATGATGTACCTGCCCTGGGAGTGTTTGATGTGGACATTGTTGAGTAGTGCCTACACTGTAGCTAACCCCGTGGTGTCCCTGTTCTGGAAGTGTTTGATGGGGACAGTGTAGAGGGAGATTTACTCTGTATATAACTCCGTGCTGTAGCTGTCCTGGGAGTGTTTGATGGGGACAGTGTGGAGGGATCTTAACTCTGTATCTTATACGGTGCTTTACCTGTCCTGGGAGTGTTTGATGGGACAGTGTACAGGGAGCTTTACTCTGTATCTAACCCCGTGCTGTACCTGTCCTGGGAGTGTTTGATGGAGACAGTGTAGAGGGAACTTTACTCTGTATCTAACCCCGTGCTGTACCTGTCCTGGGAGTGTTTGTTGGGGACATTGTACAGGGAGATTTACTCTGTATCTAACCCCGTGCTGTACCTGTCCTGGGAGTGTTTGATGGAGACAGTGTAGAGGGAACTTTACTCTGTATCTAACCCCGTGCTGTACCTGTCCTGGGAGTGTTTGTTGGGGAAATTGTACAGGGAGCTTTACTGTGTATTTTACCCATGCTGTAACTGCCCAGGGACTGTTTGATGGAGAGATTATAGAGGAAGCTTAATACTGTTTCTAACACCCTTGCTGTGCCTGTCCTTGGAGTGTTTGATATGGACAGTGTAGAAGGAGCTTTACGCTGTATCTAACCCCGAGCTGTACGGTCCTGGGAGTGTTTGATATGGACAGTGTAGTAGGAGCTTTACGCTGTATCTAACCCCGAGCTGTACCTGTCCTGGGAGTGTTTGATATGGACAGTGTAGAAGGAGCTTTACGCTGTATCTAACCCCGAGCTGTACGGTCCTGGGAGTGTTTGATAGGGATAGTGCAGAGGGAGCTTTACTATATATCTAAACACCGTGCTGTAACTGTCCTGGGAATGTTTAATGGTAACAGTGTAGAGGGAGCGTTACTCAGTATCTAACCCCATGATGTACCTGCCCTGGGAGTGATTGATGTGGACATTGTTGAGTAGTGCTTAAACTGTTGCTAACTCAGCGCTATACCTGTCCTGGGAGTGTTTGATGGGGACAGTGTAGAAATTGATTTACTCTGTATCTAACCCCGTGCTGTACATGTCCTGGGAGTTTTTGATGGGAACAGTGTGTATAGTGTGATTTACTCTGTATCTAAACCCATGTTGTACCTGTCCTGGCAGTGTTTGATGGGGACATTGTAGAAGGAACTTTTCTCTGTATCTAACCCCGTGCAGTACCTGTCCTGGGAGTGTTTGATGGGGACAGTGTAGACGGAGATATTCTGTCTGTCTAACCACGTGCTGTACTCTCCGGGGAATGTTTGATGGGGACAGTGTTGAGGGAGCTTTAATCTGTATCTAACCCCGTACTGTACCTGTCCTGGGAGTGTTTGATGGGGACAGTGTAGAGGGAGCTTTACTCTGTATTTAACCCCGTGCTGTACCTGTCCTGGGAGTGTTTGATGGGGACAGTGTAGAGGGACCTTTACTCTATCTCTAACCCCGTACTGTACCTGTCCTGGGAGTGTTTGATGGGAACAGTGTAGAGGGAGCTTTAATCTGTATCTAACCCATGCTGTACCTGTCCTGGGAGTGTTTGGTGGTGTTAGTGTAATGGAAGCTTTACTATGTATCTAGCCCCGTGCTGTACCTGTCCTGGGAGTGTTTGGTTGGGACAGTGTAGAGGGAGCATTACTATATATCTAAACCCCGGGCTGTAACTCTCCTGGGAATGTTTAAAGGTGACACTGTAGCAGGAGCGTTATTCAGTATCTAACTCCATGATGTACCTGTCCTGGGAGTGTTTGATGGGGACAATGCAGAGGGAGATTTACTCTTTATCTAACCCCGTGCTGTACCTGTCCTGGGAGTGTTTGATGGGGACAGTGTAGAGGGAGATTTACTCTTTATCTAACCCCGTGCTGTACCTGTCCTGGGAGTGTTTGATGGAGACAGTGTCGAGGGAGCTTTACTATATATCGAAACCCCGTGCTGTACCTGTCCTGGGAATGTTTAATGGTGACACTGTAGCAGAAGCGTTATTCTGTATCTAACTCCATGATGTACCTGTCCTGGGAGTGTTTGATGGGGACAATGTAGAGGGAGATTTACTCTGTATCTAACCCCATGCTGTACCTGTCCTGGGTGTGTTTGGTCGGGACAGTGTAGGTGGAGCTTTTCTCTGTATCTAACCCCCTGCTGTACCAGTCCTGGGTGTGTTTGGTCGGGACAGTGTAGAGGGAGCTTTACTCTGTATCTAACCCCATGCTGCGCCTGTCCTGGGTGTGTTTGGTCGGGACAGTGTAGGTGGAGCTTTTCTCTGTATCTAACCCCGTGCTGTAGCTGTCCTGGGATTGTTTGATGGGGACAATGTAGAGGGATCTTAACTCTGTATCTAACCCATGCTGTACCTGTTCTGGGAGTGTTTGATGGGGACAGTGTAGAGGGAGATTTACTCTGTATCTAACCCCGTGCTGTACCTGTCCTGGGAGTGTTTGATGGGAACAGTGTAGAGGGAGCTTTTATCTGTATCTAACTCCGTACTGTACCTATACTGGGAGTGTTTGATTGGGTCAGTGTAGAGGGAGAATTACTATATATCTAAACCGCGTGCTGTACCTGTCCTGGGAATGTTTAATGGTGACAGTATAGAGGGAGCTTTATTCTGTATTTAACTCCATTATATACCTGTACTGGGAGTGATTGATGGGGACAATGTAGTGGGTGATTTACTCTGTATCTAACCCCGTGCTGCAGCTGTCCTGGGAGTGTTTGATGGGGACAGTGTAGAGGGAGCTTTACTCTGTATCTAACCCCGTGCTGTACCTGTCCTGGGAGTGTTTGAGGGGAACAGTGTAGAGGGAGATTTACTCTGTATCTCACTGCGTGCTGTACCTGTCCTGGGAGTGTTTGATGGGGACAGTGTTGAGGGAGCTTTACTCTGTATCTAACCCCATGCTGTACCAGTCCTGGGAGTGTTTGATGGGGACAGTGTAGAGGGAACTTCACTCTGTATCTAACCCCGTGCTGTACCTGTCCTGGGAGAAATTAATGGGAACAGTGTAGAGGGAGCTTTACTCTGTATCTAACCCTGTGCTGTACCTGCCCTATGAGTGTTTGATGGGGACAGTGTAGAGGGAGCTTTACTCTGTATCTAACCCCGTGCTGTACCTGTCCTGGGAGTGTTTGAGGGGAACAGTGTAGAGGGAGATTTACTCTGTATCTCACTGCGTGCTGTACCTGCCCTGGGAGTGTTTGATTGGGACAGTGTAGAAATAGATTTACTCTGTATCTAACCCCTTGCTGTACCTGTCCAGGGAGTGTTTGATTGGGACAGTGTAGAGGGAGCATTGCTACATATCTAAAAACCGTACTGTACCTGTCGTGGGAGTGTTTGATTGGGACAGTTTACAGGGAGCATTACTATATATCTAAACCCCGTGCCGTAACTTTCCTGGGAATGTTTAATGTGACACTGTAGCGGGAGCGTTATTCTGGATCTAACTCCATGATGTAACTGTCCCGGGAGAGTTTGATGGGGACAGTGTAGTGGGAGATTCATTCTGTATCTAACCTCATGCTGGACCTGTCCTGGGTGTGTTTGGTCAGAACATTGTGGAGGGACGTTTACTGTGTATCTAACCCCATGCTGTACCTGTCCTGAGAGTGTTTGATAGGGATAGTGTTGAAGGAGCTTTACTCTGTATCTAACCCTGTGCTGTACCTGTCCTGGGAGTGTTTGATGGGGACAGTGTAGAGGGAGCTTTACTCTGTATCTAACCCCGTGCTGTACCTGTCCTGGGAGTGTTTGATGGGGACAGTGTAGAGGGTGATTTACTCTGTATCTAACCCTGTGCTGTCCCTGTCCTGGGAGTGTTTGATGGGGACAGTGTAGAGGGAGCTTTACTCTGTATCTAACCCTGTGCTGTACCTGTCCTGGGAGTGTTAGATGAGGACAGTGTAGAGGGAGATATTCTGTCTGTCTAACCCCGTGCTGTACCTCTCTGGGGAATGTTTGATGGGGACAGTGTAGAGGGAGCTTTACTCTGTATATAACACCGTGCTGTACCTGTCCTGGGAGTGTTTGATGCGGACAGTGTAGAGGGAGCTTTACTCTGTATCTAACCCCGTGCTGTACCTGTCCTGGGTGTTTTTGTTTGGGACATTGTGGAGGGACCTTTACTGTGTATCTAACCCCCTGCTGTCCCTGTCCTGGGAGTGCTTGATGGGGACAGTGTAGAGGGAACTTTACGCTGTATCTAACCCCGTACTGTACCTGTCATGGGAGTGTTAGACGGGGACAGTGTAGAGGGAGCTTTACTCTGTATCTAACCCCGGGTTGTACCTGTCCTGGGAGTATTTGATGGGGACAGTGTAGAGGGAACATTACGCTGTATCTAAGCCCGTACTGTACCTGTCATGGGAGTGTTAGACGGGGACAGTGTAGAGGGAGCTTTACTCTGTATCTAACTCCGTACTGTACCTATAATGTGTGTGTTTGAATGGGACAATGTAGAGGGTGCATTACTATATATCGAAACCCCGTGCTGTAACTGTCCTGGGAATATTTAATGGTGACACTGTAGCCAGAGCGTTATTCTGTAACTAACTCCATGATGTACCTGTCCTGCGAGTTTTTGATGGGAACAGTGTAGTGGGAGATATACTCTGTATCTAACCCCTTGCTGTATCTTTCCTGGGTGTGTTTGGTCGGGACAGTGTAGAGGGAGCTTTACTCTGTATCTAACCCCGTGCTGTACCTGTCCTGGGAGTGTTTGATGGGGACAGTGTAGAGGGAGCTTTACTCTGTATCTAACCCCGTGCTGTACCTGTTCTGGGAGTGTTTGATGGGGACAGTGTAGAGGGAGCTTTACTCTGTATCTAACACCGTGCTTTACCTGTCCTGGGAGTGTTTGATGGGGACAGTGTAGAGGGAGTTTTACTCTGTATCTAACCCCGTGCTGTACCTGTCCTGGGAGTGTTTGTTGGGGACAGTGTAGAGGGAGCTTTACTCTGTATCTAACCCCGTGCTGTACCTGTCCTGCGAGTGTTTGATGGGGACAGTGTAGACGGACCTTTACTTGTATCTAACCCCGTGATGTACCTGTCCTGGGAGTGTTTGATGGGGCAGTGTAGAGGGAGCTTTACTCTATATCTAACCCTGTGCTGTACCTGTCCTGGGAGTGTTTGATGGGGACAGTGTAGAGGGAGCTTTACTCTATATCTAACCCTGTGCTGTACCTGTCCTGGGAGTGTTTGATGGGGACGGTGTAGAGGGAGCTTTACTCTGTATCTAACCCCGTGCTGTACCTGTCCTGGGAGTGTTTGATGGGGACAGTGTAGAGGGAGCTTTACTCCATATCTAACCCTGTGCTGTACCTATCCTGGGAGTGTTTGATGGGGACAGTGTAGAGGGAGCTTTACTCTGTATCTAACCCTGTGCTGTACCTGTCCTGGGAGTGTTTGATGGGGACAGTGTAGAGGGAGCTTTACTCTGTATCTAACACTGTGCTGTACCTGTCCGTGGAGTGTTTGATGGGGACAGTGTAGAGGGAGCTTTACTCCATATCTAACCCTGTGCTGTACCTATCCTGGGAGTGTTTGATGGGGACAGTGTAGAGGTAGCTTTACTCTGTATCTAACCCTGTGCTGTACCTGTCCTGGGAGTGTTTGATGGGGACAGTTAGAGGGAGCTTTACTCTGTATCTAACCCCGTGCTGTATCTGTCCTGGGATTGATTGATGGGGATAGTGTAGAGGGAGCTTTACTCTGTATCTAACCCGTGCTGTACCTGTCCTGGGTGTGTTTGATGGGGACAGTGTATAGTGAGCTTTACTCTGTATCTAAATCAATGTTGTACCTGTCGTGGGAGTGTTTGATGGGGACAGTGTAGAAATAGATTTACTCTGTATCTAACCCCGTGCTGTACTGTCCTGGGTGTGTTTGATGGGGACAGTGTAGAAATAGATTTACTCTGTATCTAACCCCGTGCTGTACTGTCCTGGGAGTGTTTGATGGGGACGGTGTAGAGGGAGCTTTACTCTGTATCTAACCCTGTGCTGTACCTGTCCTGGGAGTGTTTGATGGGGACAGTGTAGAAATAGATTTACTCTATATCTAACCCCGTGCTGTACTGTCCTGGGAGTGTTTGATGGGGACAGTGTAGAAATAGATTTACTCTGTATCTAACCCCGTGCTGTACCTATCCTGGGAGTGTTTGATGGTGTCAGTGTAGTGGAAGCTTTACTCTGTATCTATCCCCGTGCTGTACCTGTCCTGGATGTGTTTGATGGGAACAGTGTACAGTGAGATTTACTCGGTATCTAAAACCATGTTGTACCTGTCCTGGGACTGTTTGTTGGGGACAGTGTAGAACGGGAACTTTACTCAGTATCTAAACCGTACTGTACTTATCCTGGGAGTGTTTGATGAGGACAGTGTAGAGGGAGCGTTACTCTGTACCTATCCCCGTGCTGTACCTGTCCTGGGAGTGTTTGATGGGGACGGTGTAGAGGGATCTTAACTCTGTACCTAACCCGTGCTGTACCTGTCCTGGGAGTGTTTGATGGGGACAGTGTAGAGGGATCTTAACAATGTACCTAACCCGTGCTGTACCTGTCCTGGGATTGTTTGATTGGGACAGTGTAGAAGGATCTTTACTGTGTATATAATCCCATGCTGTATCTGTCCTGGGAGTGCTTGATGGGAACAGTGTAGAGGGAGCTTTACTCTGTATCTAACCCTGTGCTGTACCTGTCCTGGGAGTGTTTGATGGGGACAGTGTAGAGGTAGATTTACTCTGTATCTAACCCTGTGCTGTACCTGTCCTGGGAGTGTTTGATGGGGACAGTGTAGAGGGAGTTTACTCTGTATCTAAACCCATGCTGTACCTGTCCTGGGAGTGTTTGATGGAGACAGTGTAGAGGGAGCTTTACGCTGTATCTAACCCCGTGCTGTACCTGTCCTGGGAGTGTTTGATGGGGACAGTGTAGAGGGAGCTTTACTCTGTATCTAACCATGTGCTGTACCTGTCCTGGGAGTGTTTGATGGGGACAGTGTAGAGGGAGCTTTACTCTGTATCTCAACCCATGCTGTACCTGTCCTGGGAGTGTTTGATGCGGACAGTGTAGAGTGAGATATACTGTCTGTCTAAACCCGTGCTGTACCTGTCCGGGGAATATTTAATGGGGACAGTGTAGAGCGAAGTTTATGCTGTATCTAACCCCGTGCTGTGCCTGTCCCGGGAGTGTTTGATCGGGACATTGTGGAAGCAGCTTTACTCTGTATCTAACTCCGTGCTGTACCTGTCCTGGGAGTGTATGATGGGGACTGTGTAGAGGGAGCTATACTCTGTATCTAAACCCGTGCTGTACCGCTCCTGGGAGTGTTTGATGTGGACAGTGTAGAGGGAGCTTTACTCTGTGTCTACCCCCCTACTGTACCTTTCCTGGGATTGTTTGATGGGAACAGTGTAGAGGGAGCTTTACTCTGTATCTAACTCCGTGCTGTACCTGTCCTGGGAGTGTTTGATGGGGACAGTGTAGAGGGAGCTTTACTCTGTATCTAACCCCGTGCTGTACCTGTCCTGGGAGTGTTTGATGGGGACAGTGTAGAGGGGGCATTACAATATATCTAAACACCGTGCTGTAACTATCCTGGGAATGTTTAAGGGTGACAGTGGAGAGGGAGCGTTACTCAGTATCTAACCCCATGATGTACCTGCCCTGGGAGTGTTTGATGTGGACAATTTTGTGTAGTGCTTACACTGTAGCTAACCCCTTGGTGTCCCTGTCCTGGGAGTGTTTGATGCAGACAGTGTAGAGTGAGATTAACTCTGTATCTAACCCCGTGCTGTACCTGTCCAGGGAATGTTTGATGGAGACAGTGAAGAAATAGGTTTACTCTGTATCTAACCCCGTGCTCTACCTGTCCTGGGAGTGTTTGATGGGGACAGTGTTTGATGTGGACAGTGTAGAGGGAGCTTTACTATGTGTCTTACCCTGTGCTGCTGCTGTCCTGGGAGAGTTTGATTGGGACAGTATAGCGGGAGATTTACTGTGTATCTAAACCCGTGCTGTACCTGTCCGGGGAATGTTTGATGGGGATGGTGTAGAGTGAGATTTAATCTGTATCTCACTCCTTACTGTACCTATACTGGGAGTGTTTGATTGCGACAGTATAGAGGGAGAATTACTAAACCGCGTGCTGTACCTGTCCTGGGAATTTTTAATGGAGACACTGTAGCGGCAGCTTTATTCTGTATCTAACTCCATGTTGTAACTTTTCTGCGAGTGTTTGATGGGGACAGTGTAGAGGGAGATTTACTCTGTATCTAAACCTGTGCTGTACCTGTCCTGGGAGTGTTTGATGGGGACAATGTAGAGGGAGCTTTACTGTGTATCTAACACCGTGCTGTACCTGTCCTGGGAGTGTTTGATGGGGACAGTTTAGAGGGAGATTTACTCTGTATCTAACCCCGTGCTGTACCTGTCCTGGGAGTGTTTGTTGGGGACGGTGTAGAGGGAGCTCTACTCTTTATATAACCCCGTGCAGTAGCTGTCCTGGGAGTGTTTGATGGGGACAGTGTAGAGGAAGCTTTACTCTGTATCTAACCCCGTGCTGTAGCTGTCCTGGGAGTGTTTGATGGGGACAGAGTAGAGGGAGCAATACTCTGTATCTAACCCCGTACTGTACCTGTCCTGGGAGTGTTTGATTGGGATAGTTTAGAGGGAGCGTTACTATATATCTAATCCCGTGCTGTAACTTTCCTGGGAATGTTTAATGGTGACACTATAGCGGGAGCGTTATTCTGAATCTAACTCCATGATGTACCTGTCCTGGGAGAGTTTGATGGGGACAGTGTTGTGGGAGATTTATTCTGTATCTAACCCCGTGCTGTACCTGTCCTGGGAGTGTTTGATGGGGACAGTGTAGAGGGAGCTTTACTCTGTATCTAACCCCATGCTGTACATGTCCTGGGAGTGTTTGATGCGGACAGTGTAGAGGGAGCTTTACTCTGTATCTAACCCCGTGCTGTACCTGTCCTGGGTGTTTTTGTTTGGGACATTGTGGAGGGACCTTTACTGTGTATCTAACCCCCTGCTGTCCCTGTCCTGGGAGTGCTTGATGGGGACAGTGTAGAGGGAACTTTACGCTGTATCTAACCCCGTACTGTACCTGTCATGGGAGTGTTAGACGGGGACAGTGTAGAGGGAGCTTTACTCTGTATCTAACCCCGGGTTGTACCTGTCCTGGGAGTATTTGATGGGGACAGTGTAGAGGGAACATTACGCTGTATCTAAGCCCGTACTGTACCTGTCATGGGAGTGTTAGACGGGGACAGTGTAGAGGGAGCTTTACTCTGTATCTAACTCCGTACTGTACCTATAATGTGTGTGTTTGAATGGGACAATGTAGAGGGTGCATTACTATATATCGAAACCCCGTGCTGTAACTGTCCTGGGAATATTTAATGGTGACACTGTAGCCAGAGCGTTATTCTGTAACTAACTCCATGATGTACCTGTCCTGCGAGTTTTTGATGGGAACAGTGTAGTGGGAGATATACTCTGTATCTAAACCCTTGCTGTATCTTTCCTGGGTGTGTTTGGTCGGGACAGTGTAGAGGGAGCTTTACTCTGTATCTAACCCCGTGCTGTACCTGTTCTGGGAGTGTTTGATGGGGACAGTGTAGAGGGAGCTTTACTCTGTATCTAACACCGTGCTTTACCTGTCCTGGGAGTGTTTGATGGGGACAGTGTAGAGGGAGTTTTACTCTGTATCTAATCCCGTGCTGTACCTGTCCTGGGAGTGTTTGATGGGACAGTGTAGAGGGAGATTTACTCTGTATCTAACCCCGTGCTGTACCTGTCCTGGGAGTGTTTGATGGGGACAGTGTAGAGGGAGCTTTACTCTGTATCTAACCCCGTGCTGTACCTGTCCTGCGAGTGTTTGATGGGGACAGTGTAGACGGACCTTTACTTGTATCTAACCCCGTGCTGTACCTGTCCTGGGAGTGTTTGATGGGGCAGTGTAGAGGGAGCTTTACTCTATATCTAACCCTGTGCTGTACGTGTCCTGGGAGTGTTTGATGGGGACAGTGTAGAGGGAGCTTCACTCTATATCTAACCCTGTGCTGTACGTGTCCTGAGAGTGTTTGTTAGGGATAGTGTTGAGGCAGCTTCACTCTCTATCTAACCTCGTGCTGTCCCTGTCCTGGGAGTGTTAGATGAGGACAGTGTAGAGGGAGATATTCTGTCTGTCTAACCCCGTGCTGTACCTCTCCGGGGAATGTTTGATGGGGACAGAGTAGAGGGAGGTTTACGCTGTATCTAACCCCGTACTGTACCTGCCCTGGGAGTGTTTGATCGGGACAGTGTAGAGGGAGCTTTACTCTGTAATAACCCCGTACTGTACCTGTACTGGGACTGTTTGATTGGGACAATGTAGGGGGAGCATATCGAAACCCCGTGCTGTAACTTTCCTGGGAATATTTAATGGTGACACTGTAGCGGGAGCATTATTCAGTAACTAACTCCATGATATACCTGTCCTGGGAGTGTTTGATGGGGACGGTGTAGTGGGAGATTTACTCTGTATCTAACACCGTGCTGTACCTGTCCTGGGTGTGTTTGGTCGGGACAGTGTAGAGGGAGCTTTACTCTGTATCTAACCCCGTGCTGTACCTGTCCTGGGATTGTTTGATGGGGACTGTGTAGAAATAGATTTACTCTGTATCTAACCCCATGCTGGACATGTCCTGGAAGTGTTTGATGGGGACAGTGTAGAGGGAGTTTTACTCTATATATAACCCCGTGATGTACCTGTCCTGGAATTTATTGATGGGTTCAGTGGTGAGGGATCATTACTCTGTATCTAACCCGTGCTGTACCTGTCCAGGAAGTTTTTGGTGGTGTCAGTGTAGTGGAAGCTTTACTCTGTATCGAAACAAATGCTGTTCCTGTCCTGTCAGTGTTTGATGGGGACAGTGTAGAAGGAGCTTTACTCTGTATCTAACCCCGTGCTGTATCTGTCCTGGGATTGATTGATGGGGATAGTGTAGAGGGAGCTTTACTCTGTATCTAACCCGTGCTGTACCTGTCCTGGGTGTGTTTGATGGGGACAGTGTATAGTGAGCTTTACTCTGTATCTAAATCAATGTTGTACCTGTCGTGGGAGTGTTTGATGGGGACAGTGTAGAAATAGATTTACTCTGTATCTAACCCCGTGCTGTACTGTCCTGGGTGTGTTTGATGGGGACAGTGTAGAAATAGATTTACTCTGTATCTAACCCCGTGCTGTACTGTCCTGGGAGTGTTTGATGGGGACGGTGTAGAGGGAGCTTTACTCTGTATCTAACCCTGTGCTGTACCTGTCCTGGGAGTGTTTGATGGGGACAGTGTAGAAATACATTTACTCTATATCTAACCCCGTGCTGTACTGTCCTGGGAGTGTTTGATGGGGACAGTGTAGAAATAGCTTTACTCTGTATCTAACCCCGTGCTGTACCTATCCTGGGAGTGTTTGATGGTGTCAGTGTAGTGGAAGCTTTACTCTGTATCTATCCCCGTGCTGTACCTGTCCTGGATGTGTTTGATGGGAACAGTGTACAGTGAGATTTACTCGGTATCTAAAACCATGTTGTACCTGTCCTGGGACTGTTTGTTGGGGACAGTGTAGAAATAGATTTACTCAGTATCTAAACCGTACTGTACTTATCCTGGGAGTGTTTGATGAGGACAGTGTAGAGGGAGCGTTACTCTGTACCTATCCCCGTGCTGTACCTGTCCTGGGAGTGTTTGATGGGGACGGTGTAGAGGGATCTTAACTCTGTACCTAACCCGTGCTGTACCTGTCCTGGGAGTGTTTGATGGGGACAGTGTAGAGGGATCTTAACAATGTACCTAACCCGTGCTGTACCTGTCCTGGGATTGTTTGATTGGGACAGTGTAGAAGGATCTTTACTGTGTATATAATCCCATGCTGTATCTGTCCTGGGAGTGCTTGATGGGAACAGTGTAGAGGGAGCTTTACTCTGTATCTAACCCTGTGCTGTACCTGTCCTGGGAGTGTTTGATGGGGACAGTGTAGAGGTAGATTTACTCTGTATCTAACCCTGTGCTGTACCTGTCCTGGGAGTGTTTGATGGGGACAGTGTAGAGGGAGTTTACTCTGTATCTAAACCCATGCTGTACCTGTCCTGGGAGTGTTTGATGGAGACAGTGTAGAGGGAGCTTTACGCTGTATCTAACCCCGTGCTGTACCTGTCCTGGGAGTGTTTGATGGGGACAGTGTAGAGGGAGCTTTACTCTGTATCTAACCATGTGCTGTACCTGTCCTGGGAGTGTTTGATGGGGACAGTGTAGAGGGAGCTTTACTCTGTATCTCAACCCATGCTGTACCTGTCCTGGGAGTGTTTGATGCGGACAGTGTAGAGTGAGATATACTGTCTGTCTAAACCCGTGCTGTACCTGTCCGGGGAATATTTAATGGGGACAGTGTAGAGCGAAGTTTATGCTGTATCTAACCCCGTGCTGTGCCTGTCCCGGGAGTGTTTGATCGGGACATTGTGGAAGCAGCTTTACTCTGTATCTAACTCCGTGCTGTACCTGTCCTGGGAGTGTATGATGGGGACTGTGTAGAGGGAGCTATACTCTGTATCTAAACCCGTGCTGTACCGCTCCTGGGAGTGTTTGATGTGGACAGTGTAGAGGGAGCTTTACTCTGTGTCTACCCCCCTACTGTACCTTTCCTGGGATTGTTTGATGGGAACAGTGTAGAGGGAGCTTTACTCTGTATCTAACTCCGTGCTGTACCTGTCCTGGGAGTGTTTGATGGGGACAGTGTAGAGGGAGCTTTACTCTGTATCTAACCCCGTGCTGTACCTGTCCTGGGAGTGTTTGATGGGGACAGTGTAGAGGGAGCTTTACTCTGTATCTAACTCCGTGCTGTACCTGTCCTGGGAGTGTTTGATGGGGACAGTGTAGAGGGAGCTTTACTCTGTATCTAACCCCGTGCTGTACCTGTCCTGGGAGTGTTTGATGGGGACAGTGTAGAGGGGGCATTACAATATATCTAAACACCGTGCTGTAACTATCCTGGGAATGTTTAAGGGTGACAGTGGAGAGGGAGCGTTACTCAGTATCTAACCCCATGATGTACCTGCCCTGGGAGTGTTTGATGTGGACAATTTTGTGTAGTGCTTACACTGTAGCTAACCCCTTGGTGTCCCTGTCCTGGAAGTGTTTGATGCAGACAGTGTAGAGTGAGATTAACTCTGTATCTAACCCCGTGCTGTACCTGTCCAGGGAATGTTTGATGGAGACAGTGAAGAAATAGGTTTACTCTGTATCTAACCCCGTGCTCTACCTGTCCTGGGAGTGTTTGATGGGGACAGTGTTTGATGTGGACAGTGTAGAGGGAGCTTTACTATGTGTCTTACCCTGTGCTGCTGCTGTCCTGGGAGAGTTTGATTGGGACAGTATAGCGGGAGATTTACTGTGTATCTAAACCCGTGCTGTACCTGTCCGGGGAATGTTTGATGGGGATGGTGTAGAGTGAGATTTAATCTGTATCTCACTCCTTACTGTACCTATACTGGGAGTGTTTGATTGCGACAGTATAGAGGGAGAATTACTAAACCGCGTGCTGTACCTGTCCTGGGAATTTTTAATGGAGACACTGTAGCGGCAGCTTTATTCTGTATCTAACTCCATGTTGTAACTTTTCTGCGAGTGTTTGATGGGGACAGTGTAGAGGGAGATTTACTCTGTATCTAAACCTGTGCTGTACCTGTCCTGGGAGTGTTTGATGGGGACAGTGTAGAGGGAGCTTTACTCTGTATCTAACCCCGTGCTGTACCTGTTCTGGGAGTGTTTGATGGGGACAGTGTAGAGGGAGATTTTCTCTGTATCTAAACCTGTGCTGTACCTGTCCTGGGAGTGTTTGATGGGGACAATGTAGAGGGAGCTTTACTGTGTATCTAACCCCGTGCTGTACCTGTCCTGGGAATGTTTGATGGGGACAATGTAGAGGGAGCTTTACTGTGTATCTAACCCCGTGCTGTACCTGTCCTGGGAGTGTTTGATGGGGACAGTTTAGAGGGAGATTTACTCTGTATCTAACCCCGTGCTGTACCTGTCCTGGGAGTGTTTGTTGGGGACGGTGTTGAGGGAGCTCTACTCTTTATATAACCCCGTGCAGTAGCTGTCCTGGGAGTGTTTGATGGGGACAGAGTAGAGGGAGCAATACTCTGTATCTAACCCCGTACTGTACCTGTCCTGGGAGTGTTTGATTGGGATAGTTTAGAGGGAGCGTTACTATAT
This sequence comes from Isurus oxyrinchus, assembly GCA_026770705.1. NCBI lineage: Eukaryota > Metazoa > Chordata > Chondrichthyes > Lamniformes > Lamnidae > Isurus > Isurus oxyrinchus. Next base: position 190,314,248 of record JANJGN010000006.1, on the reverse strand, counting down.
ATCTAATCCCGTGCTGTAACTTTCCTGGGAATGTTTAATGGTGACACTATAGCGGGAGCGTTATTCTGAATCTAACTCCATGATGTACCTGTCCTGGGAGAGTTTGATGGGGACAGTGTTGTGGGAGATTTATTCTGTATCTAACCCCGTGCTGTACCTGTCCTGGGAGTGTTTGATGGGGACAGTGTAGAGGGAGCTTTACTCTGTATCTAACCCCATGCTGTACATGTCCTGGGAGTGTTTGATGCGGACAGTGTAGAGGGAGCTTTACTCTGTATCTAACCCCGTGCTGTACCTGTCCTGGGTGTTTTTGTTTGGGACATTGTGGAGGGACCTTTACTGTGTATCTAACCCCCTGCTGTCCCTGTCCTGGGAGTGCTTGATGGGGACAGTGTAGAGGGAACTTTACGCTGTATCTAACCCCGTACTGTACCTGTCATGGGAGTGTTAGACGGGGACAGTGTAGAGGGAGTTTTACTCTGTATCTAACCCCGTGCTGTACCTGTCCTGGGAGTGTTTGATGGGGACAGTGTAGAGGGAGCTTTACTCTGTATCTAACCCCGGGTTGTACCTGTCCTGGGAGTATTTGATGGGGACAGTGTAGAGGGAACATTACGCTGTATCTAAGCCCGTACTGTACCTGTCATGGGAGTGTTAGACGGGGACAGTGTAGAGGGAGCTTTACTCTGTATCTAACTCCGTACTGTACCTATAATGTGTGTGTTTGAATGGGACAATGTAGAGGGTGCATTACTATATATCGAAACCCCGTGCTGTAACTGTCCTGGGAATATTTAATGGTGACACTGTAGCCAGAGCGTTATTCTGTAACTAACTCCATGATGTACCTGTCCTGCGAGTTTTTGATGGGAACAGTGTAGTGGGAGATATACTCTGTATCTAACCCCTTGCTGTATCTTTCCTGGGTGTGTTTGGTCGGGACAGTGTAGAGGGAGCTTTACTCTGTATCTAACCCCGTGCTGTACCTGTTCTGGGAGTGTTTGATGGGGACAGTGTAGAGGGAGCTTTACTCTGTATCTAACACCGTGCTTTACCTGTCCTGGGAGTGTTTGATGGGGACAGTGTAGAGGGAGTTTTACTCTGTATCTAATCCCGTGCTGTACCTGTCCTGGGAGTGTTTGATGGGACAGTGTAGAGGGAGATTTACTCTGTATCTAACCCCGTGCTGTACCTGTGCTGGGAGTGTTTGATGGGGACAGTGTAGAGGGAGCTTTACTCTGTATCTAACCCCGTGCTGTACCTGTCCTGCGAGTGTTTGATGGGGACAGTGTAGACGGACCTTTACTTGTATCTAACCCCGTGCTGTACCTGTCCTGGGAGTGTTTGATGGGGCAGTGTAGAGGGAGCTTTACTCTATATCTAACCCTGTGCTGTACCTGTCCTGGGAGTGTTTGATGGGGACAGTGTAGAGGGAGCTTTACTCTATATCTAACCCTGTGCTGTACCTGTCCTGGGAGTGTTTGATGGGGACGGTGTAGAGGGAGCTTTACTCTGTATCTAACCCCGTGCTGTACCTGTCCTGGGAGTGTTTGATGGGGACAGTGTAGAGGGAGCTTTACTCCATATCTAACCCTGTGCTGTACCTATCCTGGGAGTGTTTGATGGGGACAGTCTAGAGGGAGCTTTACTCTGTATCTAACCCTGTGCTGTACCTGTCCGTGGAGTGTTTGATGGGGACAGTTAGAGGGAGCTTTACTCTGTATCTAACCCCGTGCTGTACCTGTCCTGGGAATATTTAATGGTGATACTGTAGCGGGAGTGTTATTCTGTATCTAACTCCATGATGTACCTGTCTTGGGAGAGTTTGATGGGGACAGTGTCGCGGGAGACTTTTTCTGTATCTAACCCCGTGCTGTACCTGTCCTGAGAGTGTTTGTTAGGGATAGTGTAGAGGGAGCTTCACTCTCTATCTAACCTCGTGCTGTCCCTGTCCTGGGAGTCTTAGATGAGGACAGTGTAGAGGGAGATATTCTGTCTGTCTAACCCCGTGCTGTACCTCTCCGGGGAATGTTTGATGGGGACAGAGTAGAGGGAGGTTTACGCTGTATCTAACCCCGTACTGTACCTGTCATGGGAGTGTTTGATGGGAACAGTGCAGAGGGAGCTTTACTCTGTAATAACCCCGTACTGTACCTGTACTGGGACTGTTTGATTGGGACAATGTAGGGGGAGCATATCGAAACCCCGTGCTGTAACTGTCCTGGGAATATTTAATGGTGACACTGTAGCGGGAGCATTATTCAGTAACTAACTCCATGATATACCTGTCATGGGAGTGTTTGATGGGGACGGTGTAGTGGGAGATTTACTCTGTATCTAACACCGTGCTGTACCTGTCCTGGGTGTGTTTGGTCGGGACAGTGTAGAGGGAGCTTTTCTCTGTATCTAACCCCGTGCTGTACCTGTCCTGGGATTGTTTGATGGGGACTGTGTAGAAATAGATTTACTCTGTATCTAACCCCATGCTGTACCTGTCCTGGAAGTGTTTGATGGGGACAGTGTAGAGGGAGTTTTACTCTATATATAACCCCGTGATGTACCTGTCCTGGGATTTATTGATGGGTTCAGTGGTGAGGGATCATTACTCTGTATCTAACCCGTGCTGTACCTGTCCAGGAAGTTTTTGGTGGTGTCAGTGTAGTGGAAGCTTTACTCTGTATCGAAACAAATGCTGTTCCTGTCCTGTTAGTGTTTGAAGGGGACAGTGTAGAAGGAGCTTTACTCTGTATCTAACCCCGTGCTGTATCTGTCCTGGGATTGATTGATGGGGATAGTGTAGAGGGAGCTTTACTCTGTATCTAACCCGTGCTGTACCTGTCCTGGGTGTGTTTGATGGGGACAGTGTATAGTGAGCTTTACTCTGTATCTAAATCAATGTTGTACCTGTCGTGGGAGTGTTTGATGGGGACAGTGTAGAAATAGATTTACTCTGTATCTAACCCCGTGCTGTACTGTCCTGGGAGTGTTTGATGGGGACAGTGTAGAAATAGATTTACTCTGTATCTAACCCCGTGCTGTACCTATCCTGGGAGTGTTTGATGGTGTCAGTGTAGTGGAAGCTTTACTCTGTATCTATCCCCGTGCTGTACCTGTCCTGGATGTGTTTGATGGGAACAGTGTACAGTGAGATTTACTCGGTATCTAAAACCATGTTGTACCTGTCCTGGGACTGTTTGTTGGGGACAGTGTAGAACGGGAACTTTACTCAGTATCTAAACCGTACTGTACTTATCCTGGGAGTGTTTGATGAGGACAGTGTAGAGGGAGCGTTACTCTGTACCTATCCCCGTGCTGTACCTGTCCTGGGAGTGTTTGATGGGGACGGTGTAGAGGGATCTTAACTCTGTACCTAACCCGTGCTGTACCTGTCCTGGGAGTGTTTGATGGGGACAGTGTAGAGGGATCTTAACAATGTACCTAACCCGTGCTGTACCTGTCCTGGGATTGTTTGATTGGGACAGTGTAGAAGGATCTTTACTGTGTATATAATCCCATGCTGTATCTGTCCTGGGAGTGCTTGATGGGAACAGTGTAGAGGGAGCTTTACTCTGTATCTAACCCTGTGCTGTACCTGTCCTGGGAGTGTTTGATGGGGACAGTGTAGAGGTAGCTTTACTCTGTATCTAACCCTGTGCTGTACCTGTCCTGGGAGTGTTTGATGGGGACAGTGTAGAGGGAGCTTTACGCTGTATCTAACCCCGTGCTGTACCTGTCCTGGGAGTGTTTGATGGGGACAGTGTAGAGGGAGCTTTACTCTGTATCTAAACCCATGCTGTACTTGTCCTGGGAGTGTTTGATGCGGACAGTGTAGAGTGAGATATACTGTCTGTCTAAACCCGTGCTGTACCTGTCCGGGGAATACTTAATGGGGACAGTGTAGAGGGAAGTTTATGCTGTATCTAACCCCGTGCTGTGCCTGTCCCGGGAGTGTTTGATCGGGACATTGTGGAAGCAGCTTTACTCTGTATCTAACTCCGTGCTGTACCTGTCCTGGGAGTGTATGATGGGGACTGTGTAGAGGGAGCTATACTCTGTATCTAAACCCGTGCTGTACCTCTCCTGGGAGTGTTTGATGTGGACAGTGTAGAGGGAGCTTTACTCTGTGTCTAACCCCCTACTGTACCTTTCCTGGGATTGTTTGATGGGAACAGTGTAGAGGGAGCTTTACTCTGTATCTAACTCCGTGCTGTACCTGTCCTGGGAGTGTTTGATGGGGACAGTGTAGAGGGAGCTTTACTCTGTATCTAACCCCGTGCTGTACCTGTCCTGGGAGTGTTTGATGTGGACAATTTTGTGTAGTGCTTACACTGTAGCTAACCCCTTGGTGTCCCTGTCCTGGAAGTGTTTGATGCAGACAGTGTAGAGTGAGACTAACTCTGTATCTAACCCCGTGCTGTACCTGTCCAGGGAATGTTTGATGGAGACAGTGAAGAAATAGGTTTACTCTGTATCTAACCCCGTGCTCTACCTGTCCTGGGAGTGTTTGATGGGGACAGTGTAGAGGGAGCTTTACTATGTGTCTAACCCCATGCTGTACCTGTCCTGGGAGTGTTTGATGGGGACAGTGTAGAGGGAGCTTTACTATGTGTCTAACCGCCATCTGTACATGTCCTGGGAGTGTTTGACTGGGAAAGTGTTGAGGGAGCTTTACTCTGTATCTAACTCCGTGCTGTACCTGTCCTGGGAGTGTTTGATGGGGACAGTGTAGAGGGAGATTTACTCTGTATCTAACTCCGTGCTGTACCTGTCCTGGGAGTGTTTGATGGGGACAGTGTAGAGGGAGCTTTACTCTGTATCTAACTCCGTGCTGTACCTGTCCTGGGAGTGTTTGATGGGGACAGTGTAGAGGGAGATTTACTCTGTATCTAACCCCGTGCTGTACCTGTCCTGGGAGTGTTTGATGGGGACAGTGTTTGATGTGGACAGTGTAGAGGGAGCTTTACTATGTGTCTTACCCTGTGCTGCTGCTGTCCTGGGAGAGTTTGATTGGGACAGTATAGCGGGAGATTTACTGTGTATCTAAACCCGTGCTGTACCTGTCCGGGGAATGTTTGATGGGGATGGTGTAGAGTGAGATTTAATCTGTATCTCACTCCTTACTGTACCTATACTGGGAGTGTTTGATTGCGACAGTATAGAGGGAGAATTACTAAACCGCGTGCTGTACCTGTCCTGGGAATTTTTAATGGAGACACTGTAGCGGCAGCTTTATTCTGTATCTAACTCCATGTTGTAACTTTTCTGCGAGTGTTTGATGGGGACAGTGTAGAGGGAGATTTTCTCTGTATCTAACCCTGTGCTGTACCTGTCCTGGGAGTGTTTGATGGGGACAATGTAGAGGGAGCTTTACGCTGTATCTAACCCCGTGCTGTACCTGTCCTGGGAGTGTTTGATGGGGACAATGTAGAGGGAGCTTTACTGTGTATCTAACACCGTGCTGTACCTGTCCTGGGAGTGTTTGATGGGGACAGTTTAGAGGGAGATTTACTCTGTATCTAACCCCGTGCTGTACCTGTCCTGGGAGTGTTTGATGGGGACAGTGTAGAGGGAGATTTACTCTATATCTCACCGCGTGCTGTACCTGTCCTGGTAGTGTTTGATGGGGACAGTGTAGAGGGAGCTTTACTCTGTATCTAACCCTGTGCTGTACATTTCCTGGGAGTGTTTGATGGGGACGGTGTAGAGGGAGCTTTACTCTGTATCTAACCCCGTGCTGTACCTGTCCTGGTAGTGTTTGATGGGGACAGTGTAGAGGGAGCTTTACTCTGTATCTAACCCCGTGCTGTACCTGTCCTGGGAGTGTTTGATGGGGACGGTGTAGAGGGAGCTTTACTCTGTATCTAACCCCGTGCTTTATCTGTCCTGTGAGTGTTTGATGGGGACAGTGTAGAGGGAGCTTTACTCTGTATCTAACCCCGTGCTGTATCTGTCCTAGGAGTGTTTATTGTGGACTGTGGAGAGGGAGATTTACTCTGTATCTAACCCTGTGCTGTACCTGTCCTGGGAGTGTTTGATGGGGACAGTGTAGAGGGAGCTTTACTCTGTATCTAACCCCGTGCTGTACCTGTCCTGGGAGTGTTTGATGGGGACAGTGTAGAGGGAGATTTACTCTGTATCTAACCCAGTGCTGTATCTGTCCTGGGAGTGTTTGATGGGGACAGTGTAGAGGGAGATTTACTCTGTATCTAACCCCGTGCTGTACCTGTCCTGGGAGTGTTTGATGGGGACAGTGTAGAGGGAGTTTTACTCTGTATCTAACCCCGTGCTGTACCTGTCCTGGGAGTGTTTGATTGGGACAGTGTAGAGGGAGAATGACTATATATCTAAACCGCGTGCTGTACCTGTCCTGGGAATGTTTAATGGTGACAGTGTAGAGGGAGAGTTATTCTGTATCTAACTCCATGATGTACCTGTCCTGGGATTATTTGATGGGGACAATGTAGTGGGAGATTTACTCTGTATCTAAACCCGTGCTGTGCCTGTCCTGGGAGTGTTTGATAGGGACGTTGTAGAGGGATCTTAATTCTGTATCTAACCGTGCTGTACCTGTCCTGGGAGTGTTTGCTGTGGGCAGTGTAGAGGGAGGTTTACTCTGTGTTTAACCCCGTGCTGTAACTGTCCTGGGAATGTTTGATGGGGAGAGAGTAGAGGGAGCTTTACTCTGCTTCTAACACCATGCTGTACCTGTCCTGGGAGTGTTTGCTGTGGGCAGTGTTTGAGGGAGGTTTACTCTGTGTTTAACCCCGTGCTATACCTGTCCTGGGAGTGTTTGATGGGAACTTTGTATTGTGAGCTTTACTCTGTATCTAACACCAAGCTGTAACTATCCTGGGAGTGTTTGATGGGGACAGTGTCGAGGGAACTTTACTGTGTATCTAACCCCGTGCTGTACCTGTCCTGGGAGTGTTTGATGGGGACAGGGTAGAGGGAGCTTTACTCTGTATCTAACCCAGTGCTGTACCTGTCCTGGGAGTGTTTGATGGGGATGGTGTAGAGAGCGCTTTACTCTGTACCTAACCCCGTGCTGTGCCTGTCCTGGGAGTGTTTGATGGGGACAGTGTAGTTGGAGATTCACTCTGTATCTAACCCCTGCTTTATGGTTCCTGGGAGTGTTTGAAGGGGACAGTGTAGTAGGAGATTTACTATGTATCTAACCCCGTGCTGTACCTGTCCTGGGAGTGTTAGGTCGGGACACTGTAGTGGGAGCTTTACTCTGTATCCTACGCGTTGCTGTGCCTGTCCTGGGAGTGTATGATCAGGACATTGTGGAGAGAGCTTTACTGTGTATCTAACCCTGTGCTGTACCTGTCCTGAGACTGTTTGATGGAGACACTATAGAGGAAGCTTTACACTGTTTGTAACTCTGTTCTGTACCTGTCCTGGGAGTGTTTGCTGTGGACAATGTAGAAGGAGCTTTACTCTGTATCTAACCCTTTGCTTTATTGTCCTGTGACTGTTTGATGTGGACAGTGTAGAGGGAGATTTACTCTGTATCTAACCCTGTGCTGTTCCTGTCCTGGGAGTGTTTGATGGGGACAGTGTAGAGGGAGCTTTACTCTGTATCTAACCCCGTGCTGTACCTGTCCTGGGAGTGTTTGATGGGGACAGTGTAGAGGGAGCTTTACTCTGTATCTAACCCCGTGCTTTATCTGTCCCGTGACTGTTTGATGTGGACAGTGTAGAGGGAGATTTACTCTGTATCTAACCCTGTGCTGTTCCTGTCCTGGGAGTGTTTGATGGGGACAGTGTAGAGGGAGCTTTACTCTGTGTCTTACCCTGTGCTGTACCTGTCCTGGGAGTGTTTGATGGGGACAGTGTAGAGGGAACTTTACTCCGTTTCTAAACCTGTGCTGTACATGTCCTGGGAGTGTTTGATGGGGACAGTGTAGAGGGAGCTTTAACCTGTATCTAACTCCGTACTGTACCTATACTGGGAGTGTTTGATTGGGACAGTGTAGAGGGAGAATTACTATATATCTAAACCACCTGCTGTACCTGTCCTGGAAATGTTTAATGGTGACACTGTAGTGGGAGCGTTATTCTGTAACTAACTCCATGATGTACCTGTCCTGGGAGTGTTTGATGGGGACAGTTTAGTGGGAGATTAACTCTGTATCTAACCCCGTGCTGTACCTATCCTGGGTGTGTTTGGTCGGGACAGTGTAGAGGGAGCCTTACTCTGTATCTAACCCCATGCTGTAACTTCCCTGAAACTGTTGATGGAGACACTATCGAGGAAGCTTTACACTGTTTCTTATCCCGTGCTGTACCTGTCCTGGGAGTGTTTGATGGGGACAGTGTAGAGGGAGCTTTACTCTGTTTCTAACCCCGTGCTGTCCCTGTCCTGGGAGTGTTTGATGGGGTCAGTGGAGAGGGATGTTTACTCTGTATCTAACCCCGTGCTGTACCTGTCCTGGGAGTGTTTGATGGGGACAGTGCAGAAGGAGCTTTACTCTGTACCTAACCCCGTGCTGTACCTGTCCTGGGAGTGTTTGATGGGGACAGTGTAGAGTGAGATTTACTCTGTATCTAACCCCGTGCTGTACCTGTCCTGGGAGTGTTTGATGGGGACAGTGTAGAGTGAGATTTACTCTGTATCTAACCCCGTGCTGTACCTGTCCTGGGAGTGTTTGATGGGGACAGTGTAGAGTGAGATTTACTCTGTATCTAACCCCGTGCTGTACCTGTCCTGGGATTGTTTGATGGGGACTGTGTAGAAATAGATTTACTCTCTATCTAACCCCATGCTGGACATGTCCTGGAAGTGTTTGATGGGGACAGTGTAGAGGGAGTTTTACTCCATATATAACCCCGTGATGTACCTGTCCTGGGATTTATTGATGGGTTCAGTGGTGAGGGATCATTACTCTGTATCTAACCCGTGCTGTACCTGTCCAGGAAGTTTTTGGTGGTGTCAGTGTAGTGGAAGCTTTACTCTGTATCGAAACACATGCTGTTCCTGTCCTGTCAGTGTTTGATGGGGACAGTGTGGAAGGAGCTTTAATATGTATCTAACTCCGTGCTGTACCTGTCCTGGGAGTGTTTGATGGGGACAGTGTAGAGGGAGCTTTACTCTGTATCTAACCCCATGCTGTACCTGTCCTGGGAGTGTTTGATGGGGACAGTGTAGAGGGAGCTTTACTCTGTATCTAACCCTGTGCTGTACCTGTCCTGGGAGTGTTTGATGGGGACAGTATAGAGGGAGCTATACTCTGTATCCTACCCTGTGCTGTGCCTGTCCTTGGAGTGTTTGATGTGGACTGTGTAGAAGGAGATTTGCGCTGTATCTAACCACGAGCTGTATGGTCCTGGGATTGTTTGATAGGGATAGTGTTGAGGGAGCTTTACTCTGTATCTGTCCCCGTGCTGTACCTGTCCTTGGAGTATTCGATGCGTACAGTGTAGAGTGAGATATACTGTCTGTCTAAACCCGTGCTGTACCTGTCCGGGGAATGTTTGATGGGGACAGTGTAGAGGGAACTTTACGCTGTACCTATCCCAGTACTTTACCTGTCCTGGGAGTGTGTGATGGGGACAGTATAGAGGGAGCTTTACTCTGTATCTATCCCCGTGCTGTAACTGTCCTGGGAGTGTTTGATGGGGACAGTGTATAGGGAGCTTTACTCTGTATCTATCCCCGTGCTGTATCTGTTCTGGGAATGTTTGATGTGGACAGTGTAGAGGGAGCTTTACGCTGTATCTAACCCAGTACTGTAGCTGTCCTGGGAGTGTTTGACTGGGACAGTGTAGAGGGAGTATTACTATATATCTAAACCACTTGCTGTACCTGTCTTGGGAATGTTTAATGGTGACAGTGTAGAGGGAGAGTTATTCTGTATCTATCTCCATGATGTACTTGTCCTGAGAGTGTTTGATGGGGACAATGTAGTGGGAGATTTACTTTTATCTAACCCCGTGCTTTACCAGTCCTGGGAGTGTTTGATGGGGACATTGTAGAAGGATTTTAAAACTGTATCTAACCCTTGCTGTACCAGTCCTGGGAGTGTTTGGTGGTGTCAGTCTAGTGGAAGCTTTACTCTGTATCTATCCCCATGCTGTACCTGTCCTGGGAGTGTTAGCTGTGGGCCGTGTAGAGGGAGGTTTATTCTGTGTCTAACCCCGTGCTGTAACTGTCCTGGGAGTGTTTGATGGGGACAGTGTAGAGGGAGCTTTACTCTGTATATAACCCCATGCTGTACCTATCCTGTGATTGTTCAATGGGGACAATGTAGAGGGAACTTTAGTGTGTATCTAACCCCGTACTGTACCTGTCCTGGGAGTGTTTGATTGGTAGAGTGAAGAGGGAGCTTTACTCTGTATCTAACCCCGTGCTGTACGGGTCCTGGGTCAGTTTGAAGGGGATAGTGCAGTGGGAGCTTTACTCTGTATATAACCCCGTACTGTACCTGTCCTGGGATGTGATTGATGGGAACAGTGCATAGTGAGCTTTACTCTGTATCTAACCCCATGCTGTACCTATCCTGTGATTGTTTGATGGGGACAATGTAGAGGGACCTTTACTGTGTATCTAACCCCGGACTGTACCAGTCCTGGGAGTGTTTGATGAGGACAGTGTAGAGGGAGAAATACTCTGTATCTAACCCCGTACTGTACCTGTCCTGGGAGTGTTTGATCGGTAGAGTGAAGAGGGAGCTTTACTCTGTATCTAACCCCGTGTTGTACGGGTCCTGGGAGAGTGTGAAGCGGATATTGCAGTGGGAGATTTACTCTGTATCTAACCCCGTGCTGTACCTGTCCTGGGTGTGTTAAGTCGGGACACTGTAGAGGGAGCTTTTCTCTGTATCCAACGCTGTGCTGTGCCTGTCCTGGGAGTGTTTGATCAGGACATTGTGGAGGGAGCTTTACTGTGTATCTAACCCCATGCTGTAATTGCCCTTAGACTGTTTGATGGAGACACTATAGAGGAAGCTTTACACTGTTTCTAACCCCGTGCTGTACCTATCCTTGCTGTGTTAGCTGTGGACAGTGTAGAAGGAGCTTTACTCTGTATTTAACCCTGTGCTGTACCTGTCCTGGGAGTGTTTGATGGGGACAGTGTACAGGGAGCTTTACTCTGTATCTAACCCCGTGCTTTACCTATCCTGGGAGTGTTTGTTGGGGACATTGTACAGGGAGCTTTACAGTGTATCTTACCCCATGCTGTAACTGTACCGGGACTGTTTGATGGAGACACGATAGAGGAAGCATTACACTGTTTCTAAAAGCCTTGCAGTTCCTGTCCTTGGAGTGTTTGATGTGGACTGTGTAGAAGGAGCTTTACACTGTATCTAACCACGAGCTGTACGGTCCTGGGATTGTTTGATAGGGATAGTGTTGAGGGAGCTTTACTCTGTATCTAACATCGTGCTGTACCTGTCCTGGGAGTGTTTGATGGAGACAGTGTAGAGGGAGCTTTACTCTGTATCTAACCCCTTGCTGTCCCTGTCCTGGGAGTGTTTGATGGGGACAGTTTAGAGGGAACTTTACTCTGTATCTAACCCCGTGCTGTACCTGTCCTGCGAGAGTTTGATGCGAACTGTGTAGAGTGAGCTTTACTCTGTATCTAACCCCGTGCTATACATGTCCTTGCAGTGTTCGATGTTAACAGTGCAGTGGGAGATTTACTCTGTATCTAACCCCGTGCTGTACCTGTCCTGGGAGTGTTTGATGGGGACAATGTATTGGGAGATTTACTCTGTATCTAACCCGTGCTGTACCAGTCCTGGGAGTGTTTGCTGTGGGCCATGTAGAGGGAGGTTTATTCTGTATCTAACCCCGTGCTGTAACTGGCCTGGGAGTGTTTGATGGGAACAGTGTAGAGGGAGCTTTACTCTGTATCTAACCACGTGCTGTACCTGTCCTGGGATGTGATTGATGGGAACAGTGCATAGTGAGCTCTACACTGGATCTACCCCCATGCTGTACCTATCCTGTGATTGTTTGATGGGGACAATGTCGAGGGACCTTTACTGTGTATCTAACCCCGTACTGTACCAGTCCTGGGAGTGTTTGATTGGAACAGTGTAGAGGGAGCAATACTCTGTATCTAACCCCGTACTGTACCTGTCCTGGGAGTGTTTGATCGGTAGAGTGAAGAGGGAGCTTTACTCTGTATCTAACCCCGTGCTGTACCTGTCCTGGGAGTGTTTGATGGGGATAGTGTAGAGGGAGCTTTACTCTGTATCTAACCCCGTGCTGCACCTGTCCTGGGAATGTTTGATTGGGACAGTGTAGACTGAGCTTTACTGTGTAGCTAACCCCGTGCTTTACCTGTCCTGGGTGTTTTTGATGGGGTTAGTGAAGAGGGGGATTTACTGTGTATATAACCCCGTGCTCTAGCTGTCCTGGGATTGTTTGATGGGGACAGTGTAGAGGGAGATTTACTCTGTATCTAACCCCGTGCTGTACGGGTCCTGGGAGAGCTTGAAGGGGATAGTGCAGTGAGAGATTTACTCTGTATCTAATCCCGTGCTGTACCTGTCCTGGGAGTTTTTGATGGGGACAGTGTAGAAGGAGCTTTACTCTGTATCTAACCCCGTGCTGTACCTGTCCTGGGAGTGTTTGATGGGGATAGTGCAGTGGGAGATTTATTCTGTATCTAACCCCGTGCTGTACCTGTTCTGGGTGTGTTTCGTCGGGAAACTGTAGAGGGAGCTTTTCTCTGTATCCAACGCTGTGCTGTGCCTGTCCTGGGAGTGTTTGATCAGGATATTGTGGAGAGAGCTTTACTGTGTATCTAACCCCATGCTATAATTGCCCTTAGACTGTTTGTTGGAGACACTATAGAGGAAGCTTTAGACTGTTTCTAACCCTGTGCTGTACCTATCCTTGCTGTGTTTGCTGTGGACATTGTATAAGGAGCTTTACTCTGTATCTATACCCGTGCTGTACCTGTCCTGGATGTGTTTGATGGAGACAGTTTATAGTGAGCTTTACTCTGTATCTAAACCCCTGTTGTACCTGTCCTGGGAGTGTTTGATTGGGACAATGTAGAGGGTGCATTACTATATATCTAAACCCCGTGCTGTAACTTTCCTGGGAATGTTTAATGGTGACACTGAAGCGGGAGCGTTATTCTGTATCTAACCCTGTGCTATACCTTTCCTGGGAGTGTTTGATGGGGGCAGTGTAGAAGGAGCTTTACTCCGTTTCTAAACCTGTTCTGTAACTGTCCTGGGAGTGTTTGATGGGGACAGTGTAGAGGAAGCTTTAATCTGTATCTAACTCCGTACTGTACCTATACTGGGAGTGTTTGATTGGGACAGTGTAGAGGGAGAATGACTATATATCTAAACCGCGTGCTGTACCTGTCCTGGGAATGTTTAATGGTGACAGTGTAGAGGGAGAGTTATTCTGTATCTAACTCCATGATGTACCTGTCCCTGGAGTATTTGATGGGGACAATGTAGTGGGAGATTTACTCTGTATGTAAACCCATTTTGTACCTGTCCTGGGAGTGTTTGATGGGGACATTGTAGAAGGATCTTAACTCTGTATCTAACCCGTGCTGTACATGTCCTGGGAATGTTTGCTGTGGGCAGTGTAAAGGGAGCTTTACTCTGTGTCTAACCCTGTGCTTTACCTGTCCTGGGAGTGTTTGATGGGGACAGTGTAGAGGGAGCTTTACTGTGTATCTAACACCGTGCTGTACCTGTCCTGGGAGTGTTTGATGGGGACAGTGTAGAGGGAGCTTTACTCTGTATCTAACCCCATGCTGTACCTGTCCTGGGTGTGTTTGATGGTGACAGTGCAGAGGGTGCTTTACTCTGTATCTAACCCCGTGCTGTACCTGTCCTGGGAGTGTTTGCTGTGGACAGTGTAGAAGGAGCTGTACTCTGTATTTTAACCCGTGCTGTACCTGCACTGGGAGTGTTTGATAGGGATAGTGATGAGGGAGCTTTGATCTGTATCTAACTCCGTACTGTACCTATACTGGGTGTGTTTGATTGGGACAGATTAGAGGGAGCATTAGTAAATATCTAAACCGCGTGCTGTACCTGTCCTGGGAATGTTTAATGGTGACACTGTAGAGGGAGATTTATTCTGTATCTACATCCACGATGTACCTGTTCTGGGAGTGTTTGATGGGGACAGTATAGTGGGAGATTTACTCTGTATCTATACGCGTGCTGTACCTGTCCTGGGTGTGTTTGATGGGAACAGTTTATAGTGAGCTTTACTCTGTATCTAAACCCATGTTGTACCTGTCCTGGGAGTGTTTGATGGGGACAATGTAGAACGGGAACTTTACTCAGTATCTAACCCCGTACTGTACCTGTCCTGGGAGTGTTTGATGGGGACAGTGTAGAGGGAGCACTACTATATATCTAAAGCCCGTGCTGTAACTTTCCTGGGAATGTTTAATGGTGACACTGTAGCGGGAGCGTTATTCTGTATCTAACTCCATGATGTACCTGTCCTGGGAGTGTTGATGGGGACAGTGTAGAGTGAGCATTACTGTGCATCTAACCCCGTGCTGTAACTTCCCTGAGACTGTTTGATGGAGACACTATAGAGGAAGATTTACTCTGTTTCTAACCCCATGCTGTACCTGTCCTTGGATTGTTTGTTGGGGACATTGGAGAGGGAACTTTACTCTGTATCTTACCCGTAATGTACTTGTCCTGGGAGTGTTTGGTGGTGTCAGTGTAGAGGGAGCTTTACTTGTGTCTAACCCCTTGCTGTAACTGTCCTGGGAGAGTTTGATGGGGAGAGAGTAGAGGGAGTTTTACTCTGTATAGAACTCCGTGCTGTACCTGTCCTGGGAGTGTTTGATGGGGACAGTGTAGAGGGAGCTTTACTCTGTATCTTACCCCATGCTGTACCTGTCCGGGGGATGTTTGATTGGGACAGTGTATAGGGAGCTTTACTCTGTATCTTACCCCGTGCTGTACCTGGCCTGGGAGTGTTTGATGGGGACAGTGTAGAGGGAGCTTTACTCTGTATCTAACCCCATGCTGTACCTGTCCTGGGAGTGTTTGATGGGGACAGTGTAGAGGGAGATTTACTCTGTATCTAACCCCGTGCTGTACCTGTCCTGGGAGTGTTTTATGGGAACAGTGTAGTGGGTGACTTACTCTGTATCTAAACCCGTGCTGTACCTGTCATGGGAGTGTTTGATGGGGACAGTGTAGAGGGAGCTTTACTGTGTATCTAACCCCGTGCTGTACTTGTCCTGGGAGTGTTCATTTGGCGGTGTAGAGGGAGATTTACTCTGTATCTAACCACATGCTGTACCTGTCCTGGGAGTGTTTGATGGGGACAGTGTAGAGGGAGCTTTACTCTGTATCTAACCCCGTGCTGTACCTGTCCTGGGAGTGTTTGATGGGGACAGTGTAGAGGGAGCTTTACTCTGTATTACACTCGGTTCTGCACCATTCCTGGGAGTGTTTGATAGTGACAGTTTAGAGGGAGCTTTGCTCTCTATTTAACACCCTGCTATACTGTCCTGGGAGTGTTTGATGGGGACAGTGTAGAGGGAGAATTACTCTGTATCTAACCCCGTGCTGTATCTGTCCTGGGAGTGTTTGATGGGGACATTGTAGAGGAATCTTAACACTGAATCTAACCCGTGCTGTACCTGTCCTGGGAGTGTTTGGTGGTGTCAGTGTAGTGGAAGCTTTACTGTGTATCTAACCTCGTGCTGTACCTGTCCTGGGAGTGTTTGCTGTGGGCAATGTAGAGGGAGCTTTAGTCTGTATACAAACCCATGCTGTATCTGTCCTGGGAGTGCTTGATGGGAACAGTGTACAGGGAGCAATGCTCTGTATCTCACCCCTAACTGTACGTGTCCTGGGAGTGTTTGATGGGGACAGTGTAGTTGAGATACACTCTGCATCTAACCGCGTGCTGTACCTGTCCTGGGAGAGTTTGAAGGGGATAGTGTAGAGGGAGATTTACTCTGTATCCAACCCCGTGCTGTACCTGTCTGGGTGTGTTTGATGGGGACAGTGTAGAGGGAGATTTACTCTGTATCTAACCCCGTGCTGTACCTGTCCTGGGAGAGTTTGATGGGGACAGTGTAGTTGAGATACACTCTGCATCTAACCGCGTGCTGTACCTGTCCTGGGAGAGTTTGAAGGGGATAGTGTAGAGGGAGATTTACTCTGTATCCAACCCCGTGCTGTACCTGTCCTGGGTGTGTTAGGTCGGGACAGTGTAGAGGGAGCTTTACTCTGTATCTAACCCCGTGCTGTTCCTGTCCTGGGAGTGTTTGATGGGGACAGTATTGTGGGAGCTTTATTCTGTATCTAAACCCGTGCTGTACCTATCCTGGGTGTGTTTGATGCGGACAGTTTATAGTGAGCTTTACTCTGTATCTAAACCAATGTTGTACCTGTCCTGGGAGTGTTTGATTGGGACAATGTAGAGGGACCACTACTATATATCTAAAGCCCGTGCTGTAACTTTCCTGGAAATGTTTAATGGTGACACTGTAGCGGGAGCGTTATTCTGTATCTAACTCCATGATGTACCTGTCCTGGGAGTATTTGATGGGGACAGTGTAGAGGGAGATTAACTCTGTATCTAACCCCGTGCTGTACCTGTCCTGGGACTGTTTGATGGGGACAGTGTAGAGGGAGCATTACTCTGTATCTAACCCCGTGCTCTACCTGTTTTGGGAATGTTTGGTGGTGTCAGTTTAGTGGAATCTTTATTCTGTATCTAGACCCGTGCTGTACCTGTCCTGGGAGTGTTTGATGCGGACAGTGTAGAGGAAGCTTTACTCTGTATCTATACCCGTGCTGTACCTGTCCTGGGAGTGTTTGATGCGGACAGTGTAGAGTGAGATATACTGTCTGTCTAAACCCGTGCTGTTCCTGTCTGGGGAATATTTAATGTGGACAGTGTAGAGCGAAGTTTATACTGAATCTAACCCAGTACTTTACCTGTCCTGGGAGTGTGTGATGGGGACAGCGTGAAGGGAGCTTTACTCTGTATCTATCCCCGTGCTGTACCTGTCCTGGGAGTGTTTGATGGGGACAGTGTAGAGGGAGCTTTACTCTGTATCTAACCCCGTGCTTTACCTATCCTGGGAGTGTTTGTTGGGGACATTGTACAGGGAGCTTTACAGTGTATCTTACCCCATGCTGTAACTGCACCGGGACTGTTTGATGGAGACACGATAGAGGAAGCATTACACTGTTTCTAAAACCCTTGCAGTTCCTGTCCTTGGAGTGTTTGATGTGGACTGTGTAGAAGGAGCTTTACACTGTATCTAACCACGAGCTGTACGGTCCTGGGAGTGTTTGATAGGGATAGTGTTGAGGGAGCTTTACTCTGTATCTAACCCCGTGCTGTACCTGTCCTGGGAGTGTTTGATGTGGACTGTGTAGAAGGAGCTTTACACTGTATCTAACCACGAGCTGTACGGTCCTGGGAGTGTTTGATAGGGATAGTGTTGAGGGAGCTTTACTCTGTATCTAACACCGTGCTGTACCTGTCCTGGGAGAGTTTGATGGGGACAGTGTGAAGGGAGCTTTACTCTGTATCTAACCCCGTGCTATACATGTCCTTGCAGTGTTCAATGTTAACAGTGAAGTGGGAGATTTACTCTGTATCTAACCATGGGCTTTACCTGTCCTGGGAGTGTGTGATGGGAACAGTGTAGAGGGAGTTTACTGTGCACCGAACCCCCTACTGCACCTGTCCTGGGAGTGTTTGATGGGAACAGTGTAGAGGGAGCATTACAATATATCTAAACACCGTGCTGTAACTATCCTGGGAATGTTTAATGGTGACAGTGGAGAGGGAGCGTTAGTCAGTATCTAACCCCATGATGTACCTGTCCTGGGAGTGTTTGATGGGGACAGTATAGAGGGAGCTGTACTCTGTATCTATCCCCGTGCTGTACCTGTCCTGGGAGTGTTTGCTGTGGGCCATGTAGAGGGAGGTTTATTCTGTATCTAACCCCGTGCTGTAACTGTCTTGGGTGTGTTTGATGGGGAGAGAGTAGATGGAGCTTTACTCTGTATATAACCCCGTGCTGTACCTATCCTGTGATTGTTTGATGGGGACAATGTAGGGGGAGCTTTACTCTGTATCTAACCCCGTACTGTAGCTGTCCCGGGAGTGTTTGATTGGTAGAGTGAAGAGGGAGCTTTACTCTGTATCTAACCCCGTGCTGTACCTGTCCTGGGAGTGTCTGATGGGACAGTGTAGAGGGGATTTACTCTGTATCTAGCCCCGTACTGTAACTGTCCTGGAAATGTTTGATGGGGACTGTGTAGATGGAGCTTTGATCTGTATCTAACTCCGTACTGTACCTATACTGGGTGTGTTTGATTGTGACAGTTTAGAGGGAGCATTAGTAAATATCTAAACCGCGTGCTGTACCTGTCCTGGGAATGTTTAATGGTGACACTGTAGCAGGAGCGTTATTCTGTATCTAACTCCATGATGTACCTGTCCTGGGAGTGTTTGATGGGGACAGTGTAGAGGGAGCTTTACTCTGTATCTAACCCCGTGCTGTACCTGTCCTGGGAGTGTTTGATGAGGACAGTGTAGAGGGAGCTTTACTCTGTATCTATCCCCGTGCTGTACCTGTCCTGGGAGCGTTTGATGGGGACATTGTGGAAGGAGATTCACTCTGTATCTAACCCCGTGCTGTACCTGTCCTGGGAGTGTTTGATGGGGACATTGTGGAAGGAGATTCACTCTGTATCTAACCCCGTGCTGTACCTGTCCTGGGAGTGTTTGATGGGGACATTGTGGAAGGAGATTCACTCTGTATCTAACCCCGTGCTGTACCTGTCCTGGGAGTGTTTGATGGGACAGTGTAGAGGGGATTTACTCTGTATCTAGCCCCGTGCTGTACCTGTCCTGGAAATGTTTGATGGGGACTGTGTAGATGGAGCTTTACTCTGTATCTAACCCCGTGCTGTACCTGTCCTGGGAATGTTTAATGGTGACACTGTAGATGGAGATTTATTCTGTATCTACATCCATGATGTACCTGTCCTGGGAGTGTTGGATGGGGACTGTGTAGAAATAGATTTACTCTGTATCTAACCCCGTGCTGTACCCGTCCTGGGAGTGTTTGATGGGGACAGTGTAGAGGGAGCTTTACTCTGTATCTAACCCCGTGCTGTACCTGTCCTGGGAGTGTTTTGTGAAGTCAATTTTGAGGGAGCTTTACTCTGTATCCATACCCGTGCTGTACCCGTCCTGGGAGTGTTTGATGGGGACAGTGTAGAGGGAGCTTTACTCTGTATCTAACCCCGTGCTGTACCTGTCCTGGGAGTGTTTGATTGGGACAGTGTAGATGGAGCTTTACTCTGTATCTAACCCCGTGCTGTACCTGTCCTGGGAGTGTTTGATGGGGACAGTACTGTGGGAGCTTTATTCTGTATCAACACCCGTGCTGTACCTATCCTGGGTGTGTTTGATGGGGACAGTTTATAGTAAGCTTTACTCTGTATCTAAACCAATGTTGTACCTGTCCTGGGAGTGTTTGATTGGGACACTGTAGAGGGTGCATTACTATATATCTAAAGCCCGTGCTGTAACTTTCCTGGGAATGTTTAATGGTGACACTGTAGCGGGAGCGTTATTCTGTATCTAACTCCATGATGTTCCTGTCCTGGGAGTGTTTGATGGGGACAGTGTAGAACAGGAACTTTACTCAGTATCTAACCCCATAATGTACCTGTCTTGCGAGTGTTTGATGGGGACAGTGTAGAGGGAGCTTTACTCTGTATCTAACCCCGTGCTGTACCTGTCCTGGGAGTGTTTGATGGGGACAGTGGAGAGGGAGATTTACTCTGTATCAAACCCCGTGCATTATCAGTCCTGGGAGTGTTTGATGGGGACAGTGTAAAGGGAGCTTTACTCAATATCTAACCTCGTGCTGTACCTGTCCTGTGAGTGTTTGATGGGGACAGTGGAGAGGGAGATTTACTCTGTATCTAACCCCATTATGTACCTGTCTTGGGAGAGTTAGATGGGGATATTGTAGAGGGAGATTTACTCTGTATCTAACACCGTGCTGTACCTGTCCTGGGAGTGTTTGATAGGGACAGTGTAGAGGGAGTTTTACTCTGTATCTAACCCCGTGCTGTACCTGTCCTGGGAGTGTTTGATAGGGACAGTGTAGAGGGAGTTTTACTCTGTATCTAACCCCGTGCTGTACCTGTCCTGGGAGTGTTTGATGGGGACGGTGTAGAGGGAGCTTTACTCTGTATCTAACCCCGTGCTTTACCTATCCTGGGAGTGTTTGTTGGGGACATTGTACAGGGAGCTTTACAGTGTATCTTACCCCATGCTGTAACTGCACCGGGACTGTTTGATGGAGACACGATAGAGGAAGCATTACACTGTTTCTAAAACCCTTGCAGTTCCTGTCCTTGGAGTGTTTGATGTGGACTGTGTAGAAGGAGCTTTACACTGTATCTAACCACGAGCTGTACGGTCCTGGGAGTGTTTGATAGGGATAGTGTTAAGGGAGCTTTACTCTGTATCTAACCCCGTGCTGTACCTGTCCTGGGAGTGTTTGATGTGGACTGTGTAGAAGGAGCTTTACACTGTATCTAACCACGAGCTGTACGGTCCTGGGAGTGTTTGATAGGGATAGTGTTGAGGGAGCTTTACTCTGTATCTAACACCGTGCTGTACCTGTCCTGGGAGAGTTTGATGGGGACAGTGTGAAGGGAGCTTTACTCTGTATCTAACCCCGTGCTATACCTGTCCTTGCAGTGTTCAATGTTAACAGTGAAGTGGGAGATTTACTCTGTATCTAACCATGGGCTTTACCTGTCCTGGGAGTGTTTGATGGGAACAGTGTAGAGGGAGTTTACTGTGCACCGAACCCCCTACTGTACCTGTCCTGGGAGTGTTTGATGGGAACAGTGTAGAGGGAGCATTACAATATATCTAAACACCGTGCTGTAACTATCCTGGGAATGTTTAATGGTGACAGTGGAGAGGGAGCGTTAGTCAGTATCTAACCCCATGATGTACCTGTCCTGGGAGTGTTTGATGGGGACAGTGTAGAGGGAGCTTTACTCTGTATCTAACCCCGTGCTGTACCTGTCCTGGGAGTGTTTGATGAGGACAGTGTAGAGGGAGCTTTACTCTGTATCTATCCCCGTGCTGTACCTGTCCTGGGAGTGTTTGCTGTGGGCCGTGTAGAGGGAGGTTTATTCTGTATCTAACCCCGTGCTGTAACTGTCTTGGGTGTGTTTGATGGGGAGAGAGTAGATGGAGCTTTACTCTGTATATAACCCCGTGCTGTACCTATCCTGTGATTGTTTGATGGGGACAATGTAGGAGGAGCTTTACTCTGTATCTAACCCCGTACTGTAGCTGTCCCGGGAGTGGTGATTGGTAGAGTGAAGAGGGAGCTTTACTCTGTATCTAACCCCGTGCTGTACCTGTCCTGGGTGTGTTTGATGGGACAGTGTAGAGGGGATTTACTCTGTATCTAACCCCGTGCTGTACCTGTCCTGGGAGTGTTTGATGGGGACAGTGTAGAGGGAGCTTTACTCTGTATCTAACCCCGTGCTGTACCTGTCCTGGGAGTGTTTGATGAGGACAGTGTAGAGGGAGCTTTACTCTGTATCTAACCCCATGCTGTACCTGTCCTGGGAGTGTTTGTTGAGGACAGTGTAGAGGGAGCTTTACTCTGTATCTAACCCCGTGCTGTACCTGTCCTGGGAGTGTTTGATGGGGACAGTGTAGAGGGAGCTTTACTCTGTATCTAACCCCGTGCTGTACCTGTCCTGGGAGTGTTTGATGGGGACGGTGTAGAGGGAGCTTTACTATGTATCTAACCCCGTGCTTTACCTATCCTGGGAGTGTTTGTTGGGGACATTGTACAGGGAGCTTTACAGTGTATCTTACCCCATGCTGTAACTGCAACGGGACTGTTTGATGGAGACACGATAGAGGAAGCATTACACTGTTTCTAAAACCCTTGCAGTTCCTGTCCTTGGAGTGTTTGATGTGGACTGTGTAGAAGGAGCTTTACACTGTATCTAACCACGAGCTGTACGGTCCTGGGAGTGTTTGATAGGGATAGTGTTGAGGGAGCTTTACTCTGTATCTAACCCCGTGCTGTACCTGTCCTGGGAGTGTTTGATGTGGACTGTGTAGAAGGAGCTTTACACTGTATCTAACCACGAGCTGTACGGTCCTGGGAGTGTTTGATAGGGATAGTGTTGAGGGAGCTTTACTCTGTATCTAACACCGTGCTGTACCTGTCCTGGGAGAGTTTGATGGGGACAGTGTGAAGGGAGCTTTACTCTGTATCTAACCCCGTGCTATACATGTCCTTGCAGTGTTCAATGTTAACAGTGAAGTGGGAGATTTACTCTGTATCTAACCATGGGCTTTACCTGTCCTGGGAGTGTTTGATGGGAACAGTGTAGAGGGAGTTTACTGTGCACCGAACCCCCTACTGTACCTGTCCTGGGAGTGTTTGATGGGAACAGTGTAGAGGGAGCATTACAATATATATAAACACCGTGCTGTAACTATCCTGGGAATGTTTAATGGTGACAGTGGAGAGGGAGCGTTAGTCAGTATCTAACACCATGATGTACCTGTCCTGGGAGTGTTTGATGGGGACAGTGTAGAGGGAGCTTTACTCTGTATCTAACCCCGTGCTGTACCTGTCCTGGGAGTGTTTGATGAGGACAGTGTAGAGGGAGCTTTACTCTTTATCTATCCCCGTGCTGTACCTGTCCTGGGAGTGTTTGCTGTGGGCCGTGTAGAGGGAGGTTTATTCTGTATCTAACCCCGTGCTGTAACTGTCTTGGGTGTGTTTGATGGGGAGAGAGTAGATGGAGCTTTACTCTGTATATAACCCCGTGCTGTACCTATCCTGTGATTGTTTGATGGGACAATGTAGGGGGAACTTTACTCTGTATCTAACCCCGTACTGTAGCTGTCCCGGGAGTGTTTGATTGGTAGAGTGAAGAGGGAGCTTTACTCTGTATCTAACCCCGTGCTGTACCTGTCCTGGGAGTGTTTGATGGGGACAGTGTAGAGGGAGATTTACTCTGTATCTAACCCCGTGCTGTACCTGTCCTGGGAGTGTTTGATGGGACAGTGTAGAGGGGATTTACTCTGTGTCTAGCCCCGTGCTGTACCTGTCCTGGAAATGTTTGATGGGGACTGTGTAGATGGAGCTTTACTCTGTATCTAACCCCGTGCTGTACCTGTCCTGGAAATGTTTGATGGGGACTGTGTAGATGGAGCTTTGATCTGTATCTAACTCCGTACTGTACCTATACTGGGTGTGTTTGATTGTGACAGTTTAGAGGGAGCATTAGTAAATATCTAAACCGCGTGCTGTACCTGTCCTGGGAATGTTTAATGGTGACACTGTAGATGGAGATTTATTCTGTATCTACATCCATGATGTACCTGTCCTGGGAGTGTTGGATGGGGACTGTGTAGAAATAGATTTACTCTGTATCTAACCCCGTGCTGTACCCGTCCTGGGAGTGTTTGATGGGGACAGTGTAGAGGGAGCTTTACTCTGTATCTAACCCCGTGCTGTACCTGTCCTGGGAGTGTTTTGTGAAGTCAATTTTGAGGGAGCTTTACTCTGTATCCATACCCGTGCTGTACCTGTCCTGGGTGTGTTTGATGGGGACAGTGTAGATGGAGCTTTACTCTGTATCTAACCCCGTGCTGTACCTGTCCTGGGAGTGTTTGATGGGGACAGTACTGTGGGAGCTTTATTCTGTATCTAAACCCGTGCTGTACCTATCCTGGGTGTGTTTGATGGGGACAGTTTATAGTAAGCTTTACTCTGTATCTAAACCAATGTTGTACCTGTCCTGGGAGTGTTTGATTGGGACAATGTAGAGGGTGCATTACTATATATCTAAAGCCCGTGCTGTAACTTTCCTGGGAATGTTTAATGGTGACACTGTAGCGGGAGCGTTATTCTGTATCTAACTCCATGATGTACCTGTCCTGGGAGTGTTTGATGGGGACAGTGTAGAACAGGAACTTTACTCAGTATCTAACCCCATAATGTACCTGTCTTGCGAGTGTTTGATGGGGACAGTGTAGAGGGAGCTTTACTCTGTATCTAACCCCGTGCTGTACCTGTCCAGGGAGTGTTTGATGAGGACAGTGTAGAGGGACCTTTACTCTGTATCTAACCCCGTGCTGTACCTGTCCTGGGAGTGTTTGATGGGGACAGTGGAGAGGGAGATTTAGTCTGTATCTAACCCCGTGCATTATCAGTCCTGGGAGTGTTTGATGGGGACAGTGTAAAGGGAGCTTTACTCAATATCTAACCTCGTGCTGTACCTGTCCTGGGAGTGTTTGATGGGGACAGTGGAGAGGGAGATTTACTCTGTATCTAACCCCGTGCATTATCAGTCCTGGGAGTGTTTGATGGGGACAGTGTAAAGGGAGCTTTACTCAATATCTAACCTCGTGCTGTACCTGTCCTGGGAGTGTTTGATGGGGACAGTGGAGAGGGAGATTTACTCTGTATCTAACCCCATGATGTACCTGTCTTGGGAGAGTTTGATGGGGATATTGTAGAGGGAGATTTACTCTGTATCTAACACCGTGCTGTACCTGTCCTGGGAGTGTTTGATCGGGACAGTGTAGAGGGAGTTTTACTCTGTATCTAACCCCGTGCTGTACCTGTCCTGGGAGTGTTTGTTAGGGACAGTGTAGAGGGAGTTTTACACTGTATCTAACCCCGTGCTGTATCTGTCCTGGGAGTGTTTGATGGGGACAATGTAGAGGGAGCTTTACTCTGTATCTAACCCCGTGCTGTACCTGTCCTGGGAGTGTTTGATGGGGACAGTGTAGAGGGAGATTTACTCTGTATCTCACCCTGTGCTTTACCTGTCGTGGGAGTGTTTGATGGGGACAGTGTGAAGGGAGCTTTACTCTGTATCTAACCCCGTGCTATACATGTCCTTGCAGTGTTCGATGTTAACAGTGCAGTGGGAGATTTACTCTGTATCTAACCATTGGCTGTACCTGTCCTGGGAGTGTTTGATGGGAACAGTGTAGAGGGAGTTTACAGTGCATCTAACCCCCTACTGTACCTGTCCTGGGAGTGTTTGATGGGGACAGTGTAGAGGGAGTTTACTGTGCATCTAACCCCGTGCTGTACCTGTCCTGGGATTGTTTGATGGGAACAGGGTAGAGGGAGCATTACAATATATCTAAACACCGTGCTGTAACTATCCTGGGAATGTTTAATGGTGACAGTGGAGAGGGAGCGTTACTCAGTATCTAACCCCATGATGTAGCTGCCCTGGGAGTGTTTGATGTGGACATTGTTGTGTAGTGCTTACACTGTAGCTAACCCCTTTGTGTCCCTGTCCTGGGAGTGTTTGATGGGGACAGTGTAGAGGGAGATTAACTCTGTATCTAACCCCGTGCTGTACCTGTCCTGGGACTGTTTGATGGGGACAGTGTAGAGGGAGCTTTACTCTGTATCTAACCCCGTGCTGTACCTGTCCTGGGAGTGTTTGGTGGTGTCAGTTTAGTGGAAGCTTTATTCTGTATCTAACCCTGTGCTGTACCTGTCCTGGGAGTGTTTGATGCGGACAGTGTAGAGGCCGCTTTACTCTGTATCTATACCCGTGCTGTAACTGTCCTGGGCGTGTTTGATGCGGACAGTGTAGAGTGAGATATACTGTCTGTCTAAACCCGTGCTGTACCTGTCTGGGGAATATTTAATGTGGACAGTGTAGAGCGAAGTTTATGCTGAATCTAACCCAGTACTTTACCTGTCCTGGGAGTGTGTGATGGGGACAGTGTGAAGGGAGCTTTATTCTGTATCTATCCCCGTGCTGTACCTGTCCTGGGAGTGTTTGATGGGGACAGTGTAGAGGGAGCTTTACTCTTTATCTATCCCCGTGCTGTACCTGTCCTGGGAGTGTGTGATGGGAACAGTGTATAGGGAGCTTTACTCTGTATCTAACCCCGTGCTGTACCTGTCCTGGGAGTGTTTGATGGGGACAGTGTAGAGGGAGCTTTACTCTGTATCTAACTCCGTGCTCTACCTGTCCTGGGGCTGTTTGATGGGGACAGTGTAGAGGGAGCTTTACTCTGTATCTAACCCCGTGCTGTAACTCACCTTCGAGTTTTTGATGGCTACAGTGTACAGGGAGCTTTACTCTGTATCTGACCCCGTGCAGTACCTGTCCTGGGAGTGTTTGATGGGGACAGTGTAGAGGGAGCTTTTCTCTGTATCTAACCCCGTGCTGTATCGGTCCTGGGAGTGTTTGATGGGGACGGTGTAGAGGGAGCTTTACTCTGTACCTAACCCCGTGCTGTACCTGTCCTGGGAGTGTTTGATGGGAACAGTGTAGAGGGAGCTTTACTCTGTATCTATCCCCGTGCTGTACCTGTCCTGGGAGTGTTTGCTGTGGGCCGTGTAGAGGGAGGTTTATTCTGTATCTAACCCCGTGCTGTACCTGTCCTGGGAGTGTTTGATGGGGACGGTGTTGAGGGAGCTTTACTCTGTATCTAACCCTGTGCTGAACCGGTCCTGGGAGTGTTTATGGGGTCAGTGTAGAGGGAGCTTTACCCTGTATCTAACACCATGCTGTACCTGTCCTGTGAGTGTTTGATGGGGACAGTGTAGAGGGAGCTTCACTGTGTATCTAACCCCGTGCTAAACATGTCCTGTGAATTTTTGATGGGGACAGTGTAGAGGGAGCTTTACTCTGTATCTAACCCCGTGGTGTACCTGTCCTGGGAGTGTTTGATGGGGACAGTGTAGAGGGAACTTTACTCTGTATCTAACCCTGTGCTGTACCTGTCCAGGGAGTGTTTGATGGGGACAGTGTGAGGGAGCTTTACTCTGTATCTAACCCCGTGCTGTACCTGTCCTGGGAGTGTTTGATGGGGACAGTGTGAGGGAGCTTTACTCTGTATCTAACCCCGTGCTGTACCTGTCCTGGGAGTGTTTGATGGGGACAGTGTAGAGGGAACTTTACTCTGTATCTAACCCCGTGCTGTACCTGTCCAGGGAGTGTTTGATGGGGACAGTGTGAGGGAGCTTTACTCTGTATCTAACCCCGTGCTGTACCTGTCCTGGGAGTGTTTGATGGGGACAGTGTAGAGGGAGCTTTACTCTGTATCTAACCCCGTGCTTTACCTATCCTGGGAGTGTTTGTTGGGGACATTGTACAGGGAGCTTTACAGTGTATCTTACCCCATGCTGTAACTGCACCGGGACTGTTTGATGGAGACACGATAGAGGAAGCATTACACTGTTTCTAAAACCCTTGCAGTTCCTGTCCTTGGATTGTTTGATGTGGACTGTGTAGAAGGAGCTTTACACTGTATCTAACCACGAGCTGTACGGTCCTGGGATTGTTTGATAGGGATAGTGTTGAGGGAGCTTTACTCTGTATCTAACACCGTGCTGTACCTGTCCTGGGAGTGTTTGATGGGGACAGTGTAGAGGGAGCTTTACTCTGTATCTAACCCCGTGCTGTACCTGTTCTGGGAGTGTTTGATGGGGACAGTGTAGAGGGAGCTTTACTCTGTATCTAACCCCGTGCTGTACCTGTCCTGGGAGTGTTTGATGGGGACAGTGTAGAGGGAGCTTTACGCTGTATCTAACCCAGTACTGTAGCTGTCCTGGGAGTGTTTGACTGGGACAGTGTAGAGGGAGTATTACTATATATCTAAACCACTTGCTGTACCTGTCTTGGGAATGTTTAATGGTGACAGTGTAAAGGAGATTTATTCTGTATCTAACTCCATGATGTACCTGTCCTGGGAGTGTTTGATGGGGACAATGTAGTGGGAGATTTACTCTGTATCTAACACCGTGCTGTACCTGTCCTGGGAGTGTTTGATGGGGACATTGTAGAGGGATCTTAAAACTGTATCTAACCCGTGCTCTACCAGTCCTGGGAGTATTTGGTGGTGTCAGTCTAGTGGAAGCTTTACTCTGTATCTATCCCCGTACTGTACCTGTCCTGGGAGTGTTTGCTGTGGGCCGTGTAGAGGGAGGTTTATTCTGTATCTAACCCCGTGCTGTAACTGTCTTGGGTGTGTTTGATGGGGAGAGAGTATTTAGAGCTTTACTCTGTATATAACCCCGTGCTGTACCTATCCTGTGATTGTTTGATGGGGACAATGTAGGGGGAGCTTTACTCTGTATCTAACCCCGTACTGTAGCTGTCCCGGGAGTGTTTGATTGGTAGAGTGAATGGGAGCTTTTCTCTGTATCTAACCCCGTGCTGTACCTGTCCTGGGTGTGTTTGATGGGACAGTGTAGAGGGGATTTACTCTGTATCTAACCCCGTGCTGTACCTGTCCTGGGAGTGTTTGATGGGGACAGTGTAGAGGGAGCTTTACTCTGTATCTAACCCCGTGCTGTACCTGTCCTGGGAGTGTTTGATGAGGACAGTGTAGAGGGAGCTTTACTCTGTATCTAACCCCATGCTGTACCTGTCCTGGGAGTGTTTGTTGAGGACAGTGTAGAGGGAGCTTTACTCTGTATCTAACCCCGTGCTGTACCTGTCCTGGGAGTGTTTGATGGGGACAGTGTAGAGGGAGCTTTACTCTGTATCTAACCCCGTGCTGTACCTGTCCTGGGAGTGTTTGATGGGGACGGTGTAGAGGGAGCTTTACTATGTATCTAACCCCGTGCTTTACCTATCCTGGGAGTGTTTGTTGGGGACATTGTACAGGGAGCTTTACAGTGTATCTTACCCCATGCTGTAACTGCAACGGGACTGTTTGATGGAGACACGATAGAGGAAGCATTACACTGTTTCTAAAACCCTTGCAGTTCCTGTCCTTGGAGTGTTTGATGTGGACTGTGTAGAAGGAGCTTTACACTGTATCTAACCACGAGCTGTACGGTCCTGGGAGTGTTTGATAGGGATAGTGTTGAGGGAGCTTTACTCTGTATCTAACCCCGTGCTGTACCTGTCCTGGGAGTGTTTGATGTGGACTGTGTAGAAGGAGCTTTACACTGTATCTAACCACGAGCTGTACGGTCCTGGGAGTGTTTGATAGGGATAGTGTTGAGGGAGCTTTACTCTGTATCTAACACCGTGCTGTACCTGTCCTGGGAGAGTTTGATGGGGACAGTGTGAAGGGAGCTTTACTCTGTATCTAACCCCGTGCTATACATGTCCTTGCAGTGTTCAATGTTAACAGTGAAGTGGGAGATTTACTCTGTATCTAACCATGGGCTTTACCTGTCCTGGGAGTGTTTGATGGGAACAGTGTAGAGGGAGTTTACTGTGCACCGAACCCCCTACTGTACCTGTCCTGGGAGTGTTTGATGGGAACAGTGTAGAGGGAGCATTACAATATATATAAACACCGTGCTGTAACTATCCTGGGAATGTTTAATGGTGACAGTGGAGAGGGAGCGTTAGTCAGTATCTAACACCATGATGTACCTGTCCTGGGAGTGTTTGATGGGGACAGTGTAGAGGGAGCTTTACTCTGTATCTAACCCCGTGCTGTACCTGTCCTGGGAGTGTTTGATGAGGACAGTGTAGAGGGAGCTTTACTCTTTATCTATCCCCGTGCTGTACCTGTCCTGGGAGTGTTTGCTGTGGGCCGTGTAGAGGGAGGTTTATTCTGTATCTAACCCCGTGCTGTAACTGTCTTGGGTGTGTTTGATGGGGAGAGAGTAGATGGAGCTTTACTCTGTATATAACCCCGTGCTGTACCTATCCTGTGATTGTTTGATGGGACAATGTAGGGGGAACTTTACTCTGTATCTAACCCCGTACTGTAGCTGTCCCGGGAGTGTTTGATTGGTAGAGTGAAGAGGGAGCTTTACTCTGTATCTAACCCCGTGCTGTACCTGTCCTGGGAGTGTTTGATGGGGACAGTGTAGAGGGAGATTTACTCTGTATCTAACCCCGTGCTGTACCTGTCCTGGGAGTGTTTGATGGGACAGTGTAGAGGGGATTTACTCTGTGTCTAGCCCCGTGCTGTACCTGTCCTGGAAATGTTTGATGGGGACTGTGTAGATGGAGCTTTACTCTGTATCTAACCCCGTGCTGTACCTGTCCTGGAAATGTTTGATGGGGACTGTGTAGATGGAGCTTTGATCTGTATCTAACTCCGTACTGTACCTATACTGGGTGTGTTTGATTGTGACAGTTTAGAGGGAGCATTAGTAAATATCTAAACCGCGTGCTGTACCTGTCCTGGGAATGTTTAATGGTGACACTGTAGATGGAGATTTATTCTGTATCTACATCCATGATGTACCTGTCCTGGGAGTGTTGGATGGGGACTGTGTAGAAATAGATTTACTCTGTATCTAACCCCGTGCTGTACCCGTCCTGGGAGTGTTTGATGGGGACAGTGTAGAGGGAGCTTTACTCTGTATCTAACCCCGTGCTGTACCTGTCCTGGGAGTGTTTTGTGAAGTCAATTTTGAGGGAGCTTTACTCTGTATCCATACCCGTGCTGTACCTGTCCTGGGTGTGTTTGATGGGGACAGTGTAGATGGAGCTTTACTCTGTATCTAACCCCGTGCTGTACCTGTCCTGGGAGTGTTTGATGGGGACAGTACTGTGGGAGCTTTATTCTGTATCTAAACCCGTGCTGTACCTATCCTGGGTGTGTTTGATGGGGACAGTTTATAGTAAGCTTTACTCTGTATCTAAACCAATGTTGTACCTGTCCTGGGAGTGTTTGATTGGGACAATGTAGAGGGTGCATTACTATATATCTAAAGCCCGTGCTGTAACTTTCCTGGGAATGTTTAATGGTGACACTGTAGCGGGAGCGTTATTCTGTATCTAACTCCATGATGTACCTGTCCTGGGAGTGTTTGATGGGGACAGTGTAGAACAGGAACTTTACTCAGTATCTAACCCCATAATGTACCTGTCTTGCGAGTGTTTGATGGGGACAGTGTAGAGGGAGCTTTACTCTGTATCTAACCCCGTGCTGTACCTGTCCAGGGAGTGTTTGATGAGGACAGTGTAGAGGGACCTTTACTCTGTATCTAACCCCGTGCTGTACCTGTCCTGGGAGTGTTTGATGGGGACAGTGGAGAGGGAGATTTAGTCTGTATCTAACCCCGTGCATTATCAGTCCTGGGAGTGTTTGATGGGGACAGTGTAAAGGGAGCTTTACTCAATATCTAACCTCGTGCTGTACCTGTCCTGGGAGTGTTTGATGGGGACAGTGGAGAGGGAGATTTACTCTGTATCTAACCCCGTGCATTATCAGTCCTGGGAGTGTTTGATGGGGACAGTGTAAAGGGAGCTTTACTCAATATCTAACCTCGTGCTGTACCTGTCCTGGGAGTGTTTGATGGGGACAGTGGAGAGGGAGATTTACTCTGTATCTAACCCCATGATGTACCTGTCTTGGGAGAGTTTGATGGGGATATTGTAGAGGGAGATTTACTCTGTATCTAACACCGTGCTGTACCTGTCCTGGGAGTGTTTGATCGGGACAGTGTAGAGGGAGTTTTACTCTGTATCTAACCCCGTGCTGTACCTGTCCTGGGAGTGTTTGTTAGGGACAGTGTAGAGGGAGTTTTACACTGTATCTAACCCCGTGCTGTATCTGTCCTGGGAGTGTTTGATGGGGACAATGTAGAGGGAGCTTTACTCTGTATCTAACCCCGTGCTGTACCTGTCCTGGGAGTGTTTGATGGGGACAGTGTAGAGGGAGATTTACTCTGTATCTCACCCTGTGCTTTACCTGTCGTGGGAGTGTTTGATGGGGACAGTGTGAAGGGAGCTTTACTCTGTATCTAACCCCGTGCTATACATGTCCTTGCAGTGTTCGATGTTAACAGTGCAGTGGGAGATTTACTCTGTATCTAACCATTGGCTGTACCTGTCCTGGGAGTGTTTGATGGGAACAGTGTAGAGGGAGTTTACAGTGCATCTAACCCCCTACTGTACCTGTCCTGGGAGTGTTTGATGGGGACAGTGTAGAGGGAGTTTACTGTGCATCTAACCCCGTGCTGTACCTGTCCTGGGATTGTTTGATGGGAACAGGGTAGAGGGAGCATTACAATATATCTAAACACCGTGCTGTAACTATCCTGGGAATGTTTAATGGTGACAGTGGAGAGGGAGCGTTACTCAGTATCTAACCCCATGATGTAGCTGCCCTGGGAGTGTTTGATGTGGACATTGTTGTGTAGTGCTTACACTGTAGCTAACCCCTTTGTGTCCCTGTCCTGGGAGTGTTTGATGGGGACAGTGTAGAGGGAGATTAACTCTGTATCTAACCCCGTGCTGTACCTGTCCTGGGACTGTTTGATGGGGACAGTGTAGAGGGAGCTTTACTCTGTATCTAACCCCGTGCTGTACCTGTCCTGGGAGTGTTTGGTGGTGTCAGTTTAGTGGAAGCTTTATTCTGTATCTAACCCTGTGCTGTACCTGTCCTGGGAGTGTTTGATGCGGACAGTGTAGAGGCCGCTTTACTCTGTATCTATACCCGTGCTGTAACTGTCCTGGGCGTGTTTGATGCGGACAGTGTAGAGTGAGATATACTGTCTGTCTAAACCCGTGCTGTACCTGTCTGGGGAATATTTAATGTGGACAGTGTAGAGCGAAGTTTATGCTGAATCTAACCCAGTACTTTACCTGTCCTGGGAGTGTGTGATGGGGACAGTGTGAAGGGAGCTTTATTCTGTATCTATCCCCGTGCTGTACCTGTCCTGGGAGTGTTTGATGGGGACAGTGTAGAGGGAGCTTTACTCTTTATCTATCCCCGTGCTGTACCTGTCCTGGGAGTGTGTGATGGGAACAGTGTATAGGGAGCTTTACTCTGTATCTAACCCCGTGCTGTACCTGTCCTGGGAGTGTTTGATGGGGACAGTGTAGAGGGAGCTTTACTCTGTATCTAACTCCGTGCTCTACCTGTCCTGGGGCTGTTTGATGGGGACAGTGTAGAGGGAGCTTTACTCTGTATCTAACCCCGTGCTGTAACTCACCTTCGAGTTTTTGATGGCTACAGTGTACAGGGAGCTTTACTCTGTATCTGACCCCGTGCAGTACCTGTCCTGGGAGTGTTTGATGGGGACAGTGTAGAGGGAGCTTTTCTCTGTATCTAACCCCGTGCTGTATCGGTCCTGGGAGTGTTTGATGGGGACGGTGTAGAGGGAGCTTTACTCTGTACCTAACCCCGTGCTGTACCTGTCCTGGGAGTGTTTGATGGGAACAGTGTAGAGGGAGCTTTACTCTGTATCTATCCCCGTGCTGTACCTGTCCTGGGAGTGTTTGCTGTGGGCCGTGTAGAGGGAGGTTTATTCTGTATCTAACCCCGTGCTGTACCTGTCCTGGGAGTGTTTGATGGGGACGGTGTTGAGGGAGCTTTACTCTGTATCTAACCCTGTGCTGAACCGGTCCTGGGAGTGTTTATGGGGTCAGTGTAGAGGGAGCTTTACCCTGTATCTAACACCATGCTGTACCTGTCCTGTGAGTGTTTGATGGGGACAGTGTAGAGGGAGCTTCACTGTGTATCTAACCCCGTGCTAAACATGTCCTGTGAATTTTTGATGGGGACAGTGTAGAGGGAGCTTTACTCTGTATCTAACCCCGTGGTGTACCTGTCCTGGGAGTGTTTGATGGGGACAGTGTAGAGGGAACTTTACTCTGTATCTAACCCTGTGCTGTACCTGTCCAGGGAGTGTTTGATGGGGACAGTGTGAGGGAGCTTTACTCTGTATCTAACCCCGTGCTGTACCTGTCCTGGGAGTGTTTGATGGGGACAGTGTGAGGGAGCTTTACTCTGTATCTAACCCCGTGCTGTACCTGTCCTGGGAGTGTTTGATGGGGACAGTGTAGAGGGAACTTTACTCTGTATCTAACCCCGTGCTGTACCTGTCCAGGGAGTGTTTGATGGGGACAGTGTGAGGGAGCTTTACTCTGTATCTAACCCCGTGCTGTACCTGTCCTGGGAGTGTTTGATGGGGACAGTGTAGAGGGAGCTTTACTCTGTATCTAACCCCGTGCTTTACCTATCCTGGGAGTGTTTGTTGGGGACATTGTACAGGGAGCTTTACAGTGTATCTTACCCCATGCTGTAACTGCACCGGGACTGTTTGATGGAGACACGATAGAGGAAGCATTACACTGTTTCTAAAACCCTTGCAGTTCCTGTCCTTGGATTGTTTGATGTGGACTGTGTAGAAGGAGCTTTACACTGTATCTAACCACGAGCTGTACGGTCCTGGGATTGTTTGATAGGGATAGTGTTGAGGGAGCTTTACTCTGTATCTAACACCGTGCTGTACCTGTCCTGGGAGTGTTTGATGGGGACAGTGTAGAGGGAGCTTTACTCTGTATCTAACCCCGTGCTGTACCTGTTCTGGGAGTGTTTGATGGGGACAGTGTAGAGGGAGCTTTACTCTGTATCTAACCCCGTGCTGTACCTGTCCTGGGAGTGTTTGATGGGGACAGTGTAGAGGGAGCTTTACGCTGTATCTAACCCAGTACTGTAGCTGTCCTGGGAGTGTTTGACTGGGACAGTGTAGAGGGAGTATTACTATATATCTAAACCACTTGCTGTACCTGTCTTGGGAATGTTTAATGGTGACAGTGTAAAGGAGATTTATTCTGTATCTAACTCCATGATGTACCTGTCCTGGGAGTGTTTGATGGGGACAATGTAGTGGGAGATTTACTCTGTATCTAACACCGTGCTGTACCTGTCCTGGGAGTGTTTGATGGGGACATTGTAGAGGGATCTTAAAACTGTATCTAACCCGTGCTCTACCAGTCCTGGGAGTATTTGGTGGTGTCAGTCTAGTGGAAGCTTTACTCTGTATCTATCCCCGTACTGTACCTGTCCTGGGAGTGTTTGCTGTGGGCCGTGTAGAGGGAGGTTTATTCTGTATCTAACCCCGTGCTGTAACTGTCTTGGGTGTGTTTGATGGGGAGAGAGTATTTAGAGCTTTACTCTGTATATAACCCCGTGCTGTACCTATCCTGTGATTGTTTGATGGGGACAATGTAGGGGGAGCTTTACTCTGTATCTAACCCCGTACTGTAGCTGTCCCGGGAGTGTTTGATTGGTAGAGTGAATGGGAGCTTTTCTCTGTATCGAACCCCGTGCTGTACCTGTCCTGGGAGGGTTTGATGGGGACGGTGTAGAGGGAGCTTTACTCTGTATCTAACCCTGTGCTATACCTGTCCTGTGAGTGTTTGATGGGGACAGTGTAGAGGGAGCTTTACTGTGTATCTAAGCCTGTGCTGTACCTGTCCTGGGAGTGTTTGATGGGGACGGTGTAGAGGGAGCTTTACTCTGTATCTAACCCCGTGCTGTACCTGTCCTGGGAGTGTTTGATGGGGACAGTATAGAGGGAGCTTTACTCTGTATCTAACCCCGTGCTGTACCTGTCCTGGGAGTGTTTGATGGGGACAGTGTAGAGAGAGCTTTACTCTGTATCTAACCCCATGCTGTACCTGTCCTGGGAGTGTTTGATGGGGACAGTGTAGAGGGAGCTTTACTCTGTATCTTAGCCCATGCAGTAACTGCCGTGAGACTGTTTGATGGAGACACTATAGAGAAAGATTTACACTGTTTGTAAACCCGCGCTGTACCTGTCCTGGGATTGTTTGATAGAGACAGTGTAGAAGGAGCTTTACACTTTATATAACCCCGTGCTGTACGTGTCCTGGGAGTGTTTGATGGGGACAGTGTAGAGGGAGCTTTACTCTGTATCTAACCCCGTGCTGTACCTGTCCTGGGAGTGTTTGATGGGGACCGTGTAGAGGGAGATTTACTCTGTATCTAACCCCGTGCTGTACCTGTCCTGGGAGTGTTTGATTGCGACAGTGTAGAGGGAGCTTTACTCTGTATCTAAACCCGGGCTTCCCCGTCCTGGGAGTGTTTGTTGGGGACGGTGTAGAGGGAGCTTTACTCTGTATCTAACCCAGTGCTGTACCTGTCCTGGGAGTGTTTGTTGGGGACGGTGTAGAGGGAGCTTTAATCTGTATCTAACTCCGGGGTGTACCTGTACTGCGAGTGTTTGCTTTGGACAGTTTAGAGGGAGCATTACAGTATATCTAAATTGCGTGCTGTACCTGTCCTGGAAGTTTTTAAATCGTGATAGTGTAGAGAGAGCTTTATTCTGTATCTAACTCCATGATGTACCTCTTCTGGGAGTGTTTCATGGGGACAGTGTAGAGGGAGCTTTACTCTGTATCTAAACCCGTGCTGTACCTGTCCTGGGAGTGTTTGATGGGGACGGTGTAGAGGGAACTTTACTCTGTATCTAACCCCATGCTGTATCTGTCCTGGGAGTGTTTGATGGGGACGGTGTAGAGGGAGCTTTACTCTGTATCTAAACCCGTGCTGTACCTGTCCTGGGAGTGTTTGATGGGGACAGTGTAGAGGGAGCTTTACTCTGTATCTAAACCCGTGCTGTACCTGTCTTGGGAATGTTTGATCGGGACAGTGTAGAGGGAGCTTTACTCTGTATCTAACCCCGTGCTGTACCTGTACTGTGAGTGTTTGATGGGGACAGTGTAGAGGGAGATTTACTGTGTGTCTAACCCATATGTGCCTGTCCTGGGAGTGTTTGATAGTGACAATTTAGAGAGAGCTTTGCTCTGTATTTTACAGCCTGCTGTACTGTCCTGGGAGTTTTTAATGGGGACAGTGTTGAGGGAGTTTTCTCTGTATATAACCCTGTGCTATACCTGTCCTGGGAGTGTTTGATGGGGGCAGTGTAGAAGGAGCTTTACTCCGTTTCTAAACCTGTTCTGTACCTGTCCTGGGAGTGTTTGATTGGGACAGTGTAGAGGGAGAATGACTATATATCTAAACCGCGTGCTGTACCTGTCCTGGGAATGTTTAATGATGACAGTGTAGAGGGAGAGTTATTCTGTATCTAACCCCATGATGTACCTGTCCTGGGAGTATTTGATGGGGTCAATGTAGTGGGAGATTTACTCTGTATCTAAACCCGTGCTGTACCTGTCCTGGGAGTGTTTGTTGGAGACGTTGTAGAGCGATCTTAATTCTGTATCTAACCCGTGCTGTACCTGTCCTGGGAGTGTTTGCTGTGGGCAGTGTAGTGGGATGTTTACTCTGTGTTTAACCCCGTGCTGTAACTGTCCTGGGAGTGTTTGATGGGGAGAGAGTAGAGGGAGCTTTACTCTGTATATAACACCGTGCTGTACCTGTCCTGGGAGTGTTTGATGGGGACAGTGTAGAGGGAGCTTTACTCTGTATATAACACCGTGCTGTACCTGTCCTGGGAGTGTTTGATGGGGACAGTGTAGAGGGAGCTTTACTCTGCATCTAACCCCATGCTGTACCTGTCCTGGGAGTGTTTGATGGGGACGGTGTAGAGGGAGGTTTACTCTGTCTTTAACCCCGTGCTGTACCTGTCCTGGGAGTGTTTGATGGGGAGAGAGTAGAGGGAGCTTTACTCTGTATATAACACTGTGCTGTACCTGTCCTGGAAGTGTTTGATGGGAACTTTGTATAGTGAGCTTTACTCTGTATCTAACCCTATGCTGTAACTATCCTGGGAGTGTTTGATTGGGATAGTGTAGAGGGAACTTTACTGTATATCTATCCCCATACTGTACATGTCCTGGGAGTGTTTGATTGGTACAGTGAAGTGGGAGCTTTACGCTATATCTAACCCCGTACTGTGCCTGTCCTGGGAATGTTTGATGGGGACAGTGTAGTTGGAGGTTCACTCTGTATCTAACCCCTGCTCTATGGTTCCTGGGAGTGTTTGAAGGGGATAGTGTAGTGGGAGATTTACTATGTATCTAACCACGTGCTGTACCTGTCCTGGGAGTATTTGATGTGGACAGTGTAGTGGGAGATTTACTATGTATCTAACCCTGTGCTGTACCTGCCCTGGGAGTGTTTGATGGGGACAGTGTAGAGGGAGCTTTACTCTGTATCTAACCCCGTGCTGTACCTGTCCTGGGAGTGTTTGATGGGGACAGTATAGAGGGAGATTTACTCTGTATCTAACCCCGTGCTGTACCTGTCCTGGGAGTGTTTGATGAGGACAGTGTAGAGGTAGCTTTACTCTGTATCTAACCCCGTACTGTACCTGTCCTGAGTGCATTTGTTGGGGACAGTGTAGAGGGAGATTTACTGTGCATCTAACCTCGTGCTGTACCTGCCCTGGGTGTGTTTGATGGAGACAGTTTAGAGAGTGCTTTATTCTGTATCTAACCCCGTGCTGTAACTGTCCTGGGAGTGTTTGATGGGGACGGTGTAGAGGGAGCTTTATTCTGTATCTAACCCCGTGCTCTACCTGTCCTGGGAGTGTTTGATGGGGACAGTGTGAAGGGAGCTTTACTCTGTATCTCACCCCGTGCTGTACCTGTCCTGGGAGTGTTTGATGGGGACAGTGCAGAGGGAGCTTTACTCTGTATCTAACCCCGTGCTGTCCCTGTCCTGGGTGTGTTTGATGGGGACAGTGTAAAGGGAATCTTTACTCTGTATCTCACCACGTGCTTTAACTGCCCTGGGACTGTTTGATGGAGCCACTAGAGAGGAAGATTTACATTGTTTCTAACACCCTTGCTGTACCTGTCCTGGGAGTGTTTAACGTGGACAGTACGGAGTGAGCTTTACTCTGTTCTTTACCCGTGCTGTACCTGTCCTGTGAGTGTTTGATTGGGACAGTGTAGAAAGAGCTTTAGTCTGTATCTAACCCCGTACTGTACCTGTCCTGAGTGCATTTGTTGGGGACAGTGTAGAGGGAGCTTTACTGTGCATCTAACCTCGTGCTGTACCTGCCCTGGGTGTGTTTGATGGAGACAGTTTAGAGAGTGCTTTATTCTGTATCTAACCCCGTGCTCTACCTGTCCTGTGAGTGTTTGATGGGGACAGTGTAGAGGGAGCTTTACTCTGTATCTAACCCTGTGCTGCACCTGTCCTGGGAGTGTTTGATGGGGACACTGTAGAGGGAGCTTTACTCTGTATCTAACCCCGTGCTGTACCTGTCCTGGGAGTGTTTGATGGGGACAGTGTAGAGGGAGCTTTACTCTGTATCTAACCCCGTGCTGTACCTGTCCTGGGAGTGTTTGATGGGGACAGTGTAGAGGGAGCTTTACTCTGTATCTAACCCCGTGCTGTACCTGTCCTGGGAGTGTTTGATGGGGACAGTGTAGAGGGAGCTTTACTCTGTATCTAACCCCGTGCTGTACCTGTCCTGGGTGTGTTTGATGGGACAGTGTAGTGGGAGATTTACTCTGTATCTAACCCCGTGCTGTACCTGTCCTGGGAGTGTTTGATTGGGACAGTGTAGAGGGAGCTTTACTCTGTATCTAACCCCGTACTGTACCTGTCCTGGGAGTGTTTGATTGGGACAGTGTAGAGGGAGCTTTACTCTGTATCTAACCCTGTGCTGTACCTGTCCTGGGAGTGTTTGATGGGGACGGTGTAGAGGGAGCATGACTATATATCTAAATCCCATGCTGTAACTTTCTTGGGAATGTTTCATGATGACAGTGTAGAGGTAGCATTATTCTGTATCTAACTCCATGATGTCCCAGTCCTGGTAGTTTTTGACGGGGCCAGTGTAGAGGGAGCTTTACGCTGCATCTCACCCTGTGCTGTACCTGTCCTGGGAGTGTTTGATGGGGACAGTGTAGAGGGAGCTTTACTCTGTATCTAACCCCGTGCTGTACCTGTCCTGGGAGTGTTTGATGGGGACAGTGTAGAGGGAGCTTTACTCTGTATCTAACCCCGTGCTGACCTGTCCTGGGAGTGTTTGATGGGGACAGTGTAAAGGGAGCTTTACTCTGTATCTAACCCCGTGCTGTACCTGACCTGAGACTGTTTAATGGACACTCTATAGAGGAAGCTTTGATTGGGACAGTTTAGAGGGAGCATTAGTAAACATCTAAACCGCGTGCTGTACCTGTCCTGGGAATGTTTAATGGTGACACTGTAGAGGGAGAATTTTTCTGTATCTACATCCATGATGTACCTGTTCTGGGAGTGTTTGATGGGGACAGTATAGTGGGAGCTTTACTCTGTATCTAACCCCGTGCTGTACCTGTCCTGGGAGTGTTTGATGGGAACAGTTTATAGTGAGCTTTACTCTGTATCTAAACCCATGCTGTACCTGTCCTGGGAGTGTTTGATGGGGACAGTGTAGAGGGAGCACTACTATATATCTAAAGCCCGTACTGTAACTTTCCTGGGAACGTTTAATGGTGACACTGTAGCGGGAACGTTATTCTGTATCTAACTCCATGATGTACCTGTTCTGTGAGTGTTTGATGGGGACAGTGTAGAACGGGAACTTTACTCAGTATCTAACCCCGTACTGTACCTGTCTTGCGAGTGTTTGATGGGGACAGTGTAGAGGGAGCTGTACTCTGTATCTAACCCCGTGCTGTACCTGTCCTGGTATTTTTTGATTGGGACAGTGTAGAGGGAG
This sequence comes from Isurus oxyrinchus, assembly GCA_026770705.1. Lineage (NCBI taxonomy): Eukaryota > Metazoa > Chordata > Chondrichthyes > Lamniformes > Lamnidae > Isurus > Isurus oxyrinchus. The sequence goes on along the minus strand of JANJGN010000006.1, from coordinate 190,273,903 downwards.
CATTACTTTATATCTAAACCCCGTGCTGTAACTGCCTTGGGAATGTTTAATGGAGACAGTTTGGAGATAGCGTTATTCTGTATCTAACTCCATGATGTCCAAGTCCTGGGAGTTTTTGATGAGGCCAGTGTAGAGGGAGCTTTACTCTGTATCTAACCCCGTGCTGTACCTGTCCTGGGAGTGTTTGATGGGGACAGTGGAGAGGGAACTTTACTCTGTATCTCACCCTGTGCTGTACCTGTCCTGGGATGTTTGATGGGGACAGTGTAGAGGGAGCTTTACTCTGTATCTAACCCCGTGCTGTACCTGTCCTGGGACTGTTTGATGGGGACAGTGTAGAGGGAGATTTACTCTGTATCTAACCCTGTGCTGTACCTGTCCTGGGAGTGTTTGATGGGGCCAGAGTAGAGGGAGCTTTACTCTGTATCTAACCCCGTGCTGTACCTGTCCTGGGAGTGTTTGATGGGGCCAGTGTAGAGGGAGCTTTACTCTGTATCTAAACCCGTGCTGTACCTGTCCTGGGACTGTTTGATGGGGACAGTGTAGAGGGAGCTTTACTCTGTATCTAACACCATGCTGTACCTGTCCTGGGAGTGTTTGATGGAGACAGTGTAGATGGAGCTTTACTCTGTATCTAACCCTGTGCTTTACCTGTCCTGGGAGTGTTTGATGGGGACAGTGTAGAGGGAGCTTTACTCTGTATCTAAACCCATGCTGTACCTGTCCTGGGAGTGTTTGATGGGGACAGTGTAGAGGGAGCTTTACTCTGTATCTCACCCTGTGCTGTACCTGTCCTGGGAGTGTTTGATGGGGACAGTGCAGAGGGAGATTTACTCTGTATCTAACCCCGTGCTGTCCCTGTCCTGGGTGTGTTTGATGGGGACAGTGTAAAGGGAATCTTTACTCTGTATCTCACCACGTGCTTTAACTGCCCTGGGACTGTTTGATGGAGACACTAGAGTGGAAGATTTACACTGTTTCTAACACCCTTGCTGTACCTGTCCTGGGAGTGTTTAACGTGGACAGTATGGAGTGAGCTTTACTCTGTATCTAACCCTGTGCTGTACCTGTCCTGGGAGTGTTTGATTGGGACAGTGTAGAGGGAGCTTTAGTCTGTATCTAACCCCGTACTGTACCTGTCCTGAGTGCATTTGTTGGGGACAGTGTAGAGGGAGCTTTACTGTGCATCTAACCTCGTGCTGTACCTGCCCTGGGTGTGTTTGATGGAGACAGTTTAGAGAGTGCTTTATTCTGTATCTAACCCCGTGCTGTACCTGTCCTGGGTGTGTTTGATGGGGACGGTGTAGAGGGAGCTTTATTCTGTATCTAACCCCGTGCTCTACCTGTCCTGGGAGTGTTTGATGGGGACAGTGTGAAGGGAGCTTTACTCTGTATCTCACCCCATGCTGTACATTTCCTGGGAGTGTTCGATGGGGACAGTGTAGAGGGAGATTTATTCTGTATCGAACCCCATGCTGTACCTGTCCTGGGAGTGTTTGATGCGGACAGTGTAGAGGGAGATTTACTCTGTATCTAACCCCGTGCTGTACCTGTCCTGGGAGTGTTTGATGGGGACAGTGTAGAGGGAGCTTTACTCTGTATCTAACCCCGTGCTGTACCTGTCCTGGGAGTGTTTGATCGGGACAGTGTAGAGGATGCTTTACTCTGTATCTAACCCCGTGCTGCACCTGTCCTGGGAGTGTTTGATGGGGACAGTGCAGAGGGAGCTTTACTCTGTATCTAACCCCGTGCTGTCCCTGTCCTGGGTGTGTTTGATGGGGACAGTGTAAAGGGAATCTTTACTCTGTATCTCACCACGTGCTTTAACTGTCCTGGGAGTGTTTGATGGAGACACTAGAGAGGAAGATTTACATTGTTTCTAACACCCTTGCTGTACCTGTCCTGGGAGTGTTTAACGTGGACAGTATGGAGTGAGCTTTACTCTGTTCTTTACCCGTGCTGTACCTGTCCTGTGAGTGTTTGATTGGGACAGTGTAGAAAGAGCTTTAGTCTGTATCTAACCCCGTACTGTACCTGTCCTGAGTGCATTTGTTGGGGACAGTGTAGAGGGAGCTTTACTGTGCATCTAACCTCGTGCTGTACCTGCCCTGGGTGTGTTTGATGGAGACAGTTTAGAGAGTGCTTTATTCTGTATCTAACCCCGTGCTCTACCTGTCCTGTGAGTGTTTGATGGGGACAGTGTAGAGGGAGCTTTACTCTGTATCTAACCCTGTGCTGCACCTGTCCTGGGAGTGTTTGATGGGGACACTGTAGAGGGAGCTTTACTCTGTATCTAACCCCGTGCTGCACCTGTCCTGGGAGTGTTTGATGGGGACAGTGTAGAGGGAGCTTTACTCTGTATCTAACCCCGTGCTGTACCTGTCCTGGGAGTGTTTGATGGGGACAGTGTAGAGGGAGCTTTACTCTGTATCTAACCCCGTGCTGTACCTGTCCTGGGAGTGTTTGATGGGGACAGTGTAGAGGGAGCTTTACTCTGTATCTAATCCCGTGCTGTACCTGTCCTGGGTGTGTTTGATGGGACAGTGTAGTGGGAGATTTACTCTGTATCTAACCCCGTGCTGTACCTGTCCTGGGAGTGTTTGATTGGGACAGTGTAGAGGGAGCTTTACTCTGTATCTAACCCCGTACTGTACCTGTCCTGGGAGTGTTTGATTGGGACAGTGTAGAGGGAGATTTACTCCGTATCTAACCCCGTGCTGTCCCTGTCCTGGGTGTGTTTGATGGGGACAGTGTAAAGGGAATCTTTACTCTGTATCTCACCACGTGCTTTAACTGCCCTGGGACTGTTTGATGGAGACACTAGAGTGGAAGATTTACACTGTTTCTAACACCCTTGCTGTACCTGTCCTGGGAGTGTTTAACGTGGACAGTATGGAGTGAGCTTTACTCTGTATCTAACCCTGTGCTGTACCTGTCCTGGGAGTGTTTGATTGGGACAGTGTAGAGGGAGCTTTAGTCTGTATCTAACCCCGTACTGTACCTGTCCTGAGTGCATTTGTTGGGGACAGTGTAGAGGGAGATTTACTGTGCATCTAACCTCGTGCTGTACCTGCCCTGGGTGTGTTTGATGGAGACAGTTTAGAGAGTGCTTTATTCTGTATCTAACCCCGTGCTGTAACTGTCCTGGGAGTGTTTGATGGGGACGGTGTAGAGGGAGCTTTATTCTGTATCTAACCCCGTGCTCTACCTGTCCTGGGAGTGTTTGATGGGGACAGTGTGAAGGGAGCTTTACTCTGTATCTCACCCCGTGCTGTACCTGTCCTGGGAGTGTTTGATGGGGACAGTGCAGAGGGAGCTTTACTCTGTATCTAACCCCGTGCTGTCCCTGTCCTGGGTGTGTTTGATGGGGACAGTGTAAAGGGAATCTTTACTCTGTATCTCACCACGTGCTTTAACTGCCCTGGGACTGTTTGATGGAGCCACTAGAGAGGAAGATTTACATTGTTTCTAACACCCTTGCTGTACCTGTCCTGGGAGTGTTTAACGTGGACAGTACGGAGTGAGCTTTACTCTGTTCTTTACCCGTGCTGTACCTGTCCTGTGAGTGTTTGATTGGGACAGTGTAGAAAGAGCTTTAGTCTGTATCTAACCCCGTACTGTACCTGTCCTGAGTGCATTTGTTGGGGACAGTGTAGAGGGAGCTTTACTGTGCATCTAACCTCGTGCTGTACCTGCCCTGGGTGTGTTTGATGGAGACAGTTTAGAGAGTGCTTTATTCTGTATCTAACCCCGTGCTCTACCTGTCCTGTGAGTGTTTGATGGGGACAGTGTAGAGGGAGCTTTACTCTGTATCTAACCCTGTGCTGCACCTGTCCTGGGAGTGTTTGATGGGGACACTGTAGAGGGAGCTTTACTCTGTATCTAACCCCGTGCTGTACCTGTCCTGGGAGTGTTTGATGGGGACAGTGTAGAGGGAGCTTTACTCTGTATCTAACCCTGTGCTGTACCTGTCCTGGGAGTGTTTGATGGGGACAGTGTAGAGGTAGCATTACTCTGTAACTAACCCCATGGTGTACCTGCCCTGGGAGTGTTTGATGTGGACAGTGTAGAGGGAGCTTTACCCTCTATCTAACCCCATGTTCTTCCTGTCCTGGGAGCGTTTGTTTTGGACAGTGTAGAGGGAGATTTACTATGTATTTAACCAATGCTGTATCTGTCCTGCGAGGGTTTGATTGGGACAGTGTAGAGGGAGCTCTACTCTATAGTTAAACCTGTTCTGTACCTGTCCTGGGTTTGTTTGATGAGGGCAGTGTAGAGGGAGCTTTACTCTGTATCTAACCCCGTACTGTATCTATCCTGGGAGTGTTTGATGGAGACAGTGTAGAGGGAGCTTTACTCTGTATCTAACCCTGTGCTGTACCTGTCCTGGGAGTGTTTGTTGGGGACAGTGTAGAGGGAGCTTTACTCTGTGTCTAACCCCGTGCTGTACCTGTCCTTGGGAGTGTTTGATGAGGACGGTGTAGAGGGAGCTTTACTCTGTATCTAACCCCTTGCTGTACCTGTCCTGGGAATGTTTGATGGGGACAGTGTAGAGGGAGCTTTACTCTGTATCTAACCCCGTGCTGTACATTTCCTGGGAGTGTTTGATGAGGACAGTGTAGAGGGAGCTTTACTCTGTATCTAACCCCGTGCTGTACCTGTCCTGGGAGTGTTGATGGGGACAGCGTGAAGGGAGCTTTACTCTGTATCTAACCCCGTGCTGTACATTTCCTGGGAGTGTTCGATGGGGACAGTGTAGAGGGAGATTTACTCTGTATCTAACCCCGTGCTGTACCTGTCCTGGGAGTGTTTGATGGGGACAGTGTAGAGGGAGCTTTACTCTGTATCTAACCCCGTGCTGTACCTGTCCTGGGAGTGTTTGATGGGGACAGTGTAGAGGGAGCTTTACTCTGTATCTAACCCCGTGCTGTACCTGGCCTGGGAGTGTTTGATGGGGACAGTGTAGTTGGAGGTTCACTCTCTATCTAAAACCCCTCTCTATGGTTCCTGGGAGAGTTTGAAGGGGATAGTGTAGTGGGAGATTTACTATGTATCTAACCCCGTGCTCTACCTGTCCTGGGTGTGTTAGGTCGGGACACTGTAGTGGGAGCTTTTCTCTGTATCCTACGCGTTGCTGTGCCTGTCCTGGGAGTGTATGATCAGGACATTGTGGAGAGAGCTTTACTCTGTATCTAACCCCATGCTGTACCTGTCCTGAGACTGTTTAATGGAGTCTCTATAGAGGAAGCTTTGATTGGGACAGTTTAGAGGGAGCATTAGTAAACATCTAAACCGCGTGCTGTACCTGTCCTGGGAATGTTTAATGGTGACACTGTAGAGGGAGAATTTTTCTGTATCTACATCCATGATGTACCTGTTCTGGGAGTGTTTGATGGGGACAGTATAGTGGGAGCTTTACTCTGTATCGATACCCGTGCTATACCTGTCCTGGGTGTGTTTGATGGGAACAGTTTATAGTGAGCTTTACTCTGTATCTAAACCAATGTTGTACCTGTCCTGGGAGTGTTTGATTGGGACAATGTGGAGGGAGCACTACTATATATCTAAAGCCCGTGCTGTAACTTTCCTGGGAACGTTTAATGGTGACACTGTAGCGGGAACGTTATTCTGTATCTAACTCCATGATGTACCTGTTCTGTGAGTGTTTGATGGGGACAGTGTAGAACGGGAACTTTACTCAGTATCTAACCCCGTACTGTACCTGTCTTGCGAGTGTTTGATGGGGACAGTGTAGAGGGAGCTCTACTCTAAATCTTACCCCATTCTGTACCTGTCCTGGTATTTTTTGATTGGGACAGTGTAGAGGGAGCATTACTTTATATCTAAACCCCGTGCTGTAACTGCCTTAGGAATGTTTAATGGAGACAGTTTGGAGATAGCATTATTCTGTATCTAACTCCATGATGTCCAAGTCCTGGGAGTTTTTGATGAGGCCAGTGTAGAGGGAGCTTTACTCTGTATCTAACCCCGTGCTGTATCTGTCCTGGGAGTGTTTGATGGGGACAGTGTAGAGGGAGCTTTACTCTGTATCTAACGCCGTGCTGTACCTGTCCTGGGAGTGTTTGATGGGGACAGTGTAGAGGAAGCTTCACTCTGTATCTAACCCCGTACTGTAGCTGTCCCGGGAGTGTTTGATTGGTAGAGTGAAGAGGGAGCTTTTCTCTGTATCGAACCCCGTGCTGTACCTGTCCTGGGAGGGTTTGATGGGGACGGTGTAGAGGGAGCTTTACTCTGTATCTAACCCTGTGCTATACCTGTCCTGTGAGTGTTTGATGGGGACAGTGTAGAGGGAGCTTTACTGTGTATCTAAGCCTGTGCTGTACCTGTCCTGGGAGTGTTTGATGGGGACGGTGTAGAGGGAGCTTTACTCTGTATCTAACCCCGTGCTGTACCTGTCCTGGGAGGGTTTGATGGGGACGGTGTAGAGGGAGCTTTACTCTGTATCTAACCCTGTGCTATACCTGTCCTGTGAGTGTTTGATGGGGACAGTGTAGAGGGATCTTTACTGTGTATCTAAGCCTGTGCTGTACCTGTCCTGGGAGTGTTTGATGGGGACGGTGTAGAGGGAGCTTTACTCTGTATCTAACCCCGTGCTGTACCTGTCCTGGGAGTGTTTGATGGGGACAGTGTAGAGGGAGCTTTACTCTGTATCTAACCCCGTGCTGTAGCGGTCCTGGGAGTGTTTGATGGGGACAGTGTGGAGGGAGCTTTACTCTGTATCTAACCCCATGCTGTACCTGTCCTGGGAGTGTTTAATGGGGACAGTGTAGAGGGAGTTTTACTCTGTATCTAACCCTCGTGCTGTACCTGTCCTGGGAGTGTTTGATGGGGACAGTGTAGAAGGAGCTTTACTCTGTATCTAACCCAGTGCTGTACCTGTCCTGGAAGTGTTTGATGGGGACAGTGTAGAGGGAGCTTTACTCTGTATCTAACCCAGTGCTGTACCTGTCCTGGGAGCGTTTGATGGGGACAGTGTAGAGGGAGCTTTACTCTGTGTCTAACCCCATGCTGTACCTGTCCTGGGAGTGTTTGATGGGGACAGTGTAGAGGGAGCTTTACTCTGTATATAACACCGTGCTGTACCTGTCCTGGGAGTGTTTGATGGGGACAGTGTAGAGCGAGCTTTACTCTGCATCTAACCCCATGCTGTACCTGTCCTGGGAGTGTTTGATGGGGACGGTGTAGAGGGAGCTTTACTCTGTGTTTAACCCCGTGCTGTACCTGTCCTGGGAGTGTTTGATGGGGACAGTGTAGAGGGAGCTTTACTCTGTATCTAACCCCGTGCTGTAGCGGTCCTGGGAGTGTTTGATGGGGACAGTGTGGAGGGAGCTTTACTCTGTATCTAACCCCATGCTGTACCTGTCCTGGGAGTGTTTAATGGGGACAGTGTAGAGGGAGTTTTACTCTGTATCTAACCCTCGTGCTGTACCTGTCCTGGGAGTGTTTGATGGGGACAGTGTAGAAGGAGCTTTACTCTGTATCTAACCCAGTGCTGTACCTGTCCTGGAAGTGTTTGATGGGGACAGTGTAGAGGGAGCTTTACTCTGTATCTAACCCAGTGCTGTACCTGTCCTGGGAGCGTTTGATGGGGACAGTGTAGAGGGAGCTTTACTCTGTGTCTAACCCCATGCTGTACCTGTCCTGGGAGTGTTTGATGGGGACAGTGTAGAGGGAGCTTTACTCTGTATATAACACCGTGCTGTACCTGTCCTGGGAGTGTTTGATGGGGACAGTGTAGAGGGAGCTTTACTCTGCATCTAACCCCATGCTGTACCTGTCCTGGGAGTGTTTGATGGGGACGGTGTAGAGGGAGCTTTACTCTGTGTTTAACCCCGTGCTGTACCTGTCCTGGGAGTGTTTGATGGGGAGAGAGTAGAGGGAGCTTTACTCTGTATATAACACTGTGCTGTATCTGTCCTGGAAGTGTTTGATGGGAACTTTGTATAGTGAGCTTTACTCTGTATCTAACCCCATGCAGTAACGATCCTGGGAGTGTTTGATTGGGATAGTGTAGAGGGAACTTTACTGTGTATCTATCCCCATACTGTACATGTCCTGGGAGTGTTTGATTGGTACAGTGAAGTGGGAGCTTTACGCTATATCTAACCCCGTACTGTGCCTGTCCTGGGAATGTTTGATGGGGACAGTGTAGTTCGAGGTTCACTCTCTATCTAACCCCTGCTTTATGGTTCCTGGGAGTTTTTGAAGGGGACAATGTAGTGTGAGATTTACTATGTATCTAACCCCGTGCTGTACCTGTCCTGGGTGTGTTAGGTCGGGACACTGTAGTGGGAGCTTTTCTCTGTATCCTACGCGTTGCTGTACCTGTCCTGGGAGTGTATGATCAGGACATTGTGGAGAGAGCTTTACTGTGTATCTAACCCCATGCTGTACCTGTCCTGAGACTGTTTAATGGAGTCTCTATAGAGGAAGCTTTGATTGGGACAGTTTAGAGGGAGCATTAGTAAACATCTAAACCGCGTGCTGTACCTGTCCTGGGAATGTTTAATGGTGACACTGTAGAGGGAGAATTTTTCTGTATCTACATCCATGATGTACCTGTTCTGGGAGTGTTTGATGGGGACAGTATAGTGGGAGCTTTACTCTGTATCGATACCCGTGCTATACCTGTCCTGGGTGTGTTTGATGGGAACAGTTTATAGTGAGCTTTACTCTGTATCTAAACCCATGTTGTACCTGTCCTGGGAGTGTTTGATGGGAACAGTATAGTGGGAGCTTTACTCTGTATCTATACCCGTGCTATACCTGTCCTGGGAGTGTTTGATTGGGACAATGTGGAGGGAGCACTACTATATATCTAAAGCCCGTGCTGTAACTTTCCTGGGAACGTTTAATGGTGACACTGTAGCGGGAGCGTTATTCTGTATCTAACTCCATGATGTACCTGTTCTGTGAGTGTTTGATGGGGACAGTGTAGAACGGGAACTTTACTCAGTATCTAACCCCATACTGTACCTGTCTTGCGAGTGTTTGATGGGGACAGTGTAGAGGGAGCTCTACTCTATATCTTACCCCATTCTGTACCTGTCCTGGTATTTTTTGATTGGGACAGTGTAGAGGGAGCATTACTTTATATCTAAACCCCGTGCTGTAAATGCCTTGGGAATGTTTAATGGAGACAGTTTGGAGATAGCGTTATTCTGTATCTAACTCCATGATGTCCAAGTCCTGGGAGTTTTTGATGAGGCCAGTGTAGAGGGAGCTTTACTCTGTATCTAACCCCGTGCTGTACCTGTCCTGGGAGTGTTTGATGGGGACAGTGTAGAGGGAGATTTACTCTGTATCTCACCCTGTGCTGTACCTGTCCTGGGATGTTTGATGGGGACAGTGTAGAGGGAGCTTTACTCTGTATCTAACCCCGTGCTGTACCTGTCCTGGGAGTGTTTGATGGGGACAGTGTAGAGGGAGCTTTACTCTGTATCTAACCCTGTGCTGTACCTGTCCTGGGAGTGTTTGATGGGGACAGTGTAGAGGGAGATTTACTCTGTATCTCACCCTGTGCTGTACCTGTCCTGGGAGTGTTTGATGGGGACAGTGTAGAGGGAGCTTTACTCTGTATCTAACCCTGTGCTGTCCCTGTCCTGGGAGTGTTTGATGGGGACAGTGTAAAGGGAATCTTTACTCTGTATCTCACCACGTGCTTTAACTGCCCTGGGACTGTTTGATGGAGACACTAGAGAGGAAGATTTCCACTGTTTCTAACACCCTTGCTGTACCTGTCCTGGGAGTGTTTAACGTGGACAGTATGGAGTGAGCTTTACTCTGTATCTAACCCTGTGCTGTACCTGTCCTGGGAGTGTTTGATGGGGACAGTGTAGAGGGAGATTTACTCTGTATCTAACCCCGTGCTGTACATTTCCTGGGAGTGTTTGATGAGGACAGTGTAGAGGGAGCTTTACTCTATATCTCACCCCGTGCTGTACCTGTCCTGGGAGTGTTTGATGGGGACAGTGTGAAGGGAGCTTTACTCTGTATCTCACCCCGTGCTGTACATTTCCTGGGAGTGTTCGATGGGGACAGTGTAGAGGGAGATTTACTCTGTATCTAACCCCGTGCTGTACCTGTCCTGGGAGTGTTTGATGGGGACAGTGTAGAGGGAGCTTTACTCTGTATCTAACCCCGTGCTGTACCTGTCCTGGGAGTGTTTGATGGGGACAGTGTAGAGGGAGCTTTACTCTGTATCTAACCCCATGCTGTACCTGGCCTGGGAGTGTTTGATGGGGACAGTGTGGAGGGAGTTTTACTCTGTATCTAACCCTTTGCTGTACCTGGCCTGGGAGTGTTTGATCGGGACAGTGTAGAGGATGCTTTACTCTGTATCTAACCCCGTGCTGTACCTGTCCTGGGAGTGTTTGATGGGGACAGTGTAGAGGGAGCTTTACTCTGCATCTAACCCCATGCTGTACCTGTCCTGGGAGTTTTTGATGGGGACGGTGTAGAGGGAGTTTTACTCTGTATCTAACCCAGTGAGGTACCTGTCCTGGGAGTGTTTGATGGGGACAGTGTAGAGGGAGCTTTACTCTGTATCTAACCCAGTGCTGTACCTGTCCTGGGAGTGTTTGATGGGGACAGTGTAGAGGGAGCTTTACTCTGTGTCTAACCCCATGCTGTACCTGTCCTGGGAGTGTTTGATGGGGACAGTGTAGAGGGAGCTTTACTCTGCATGTAACCCCATGCTGTACCTGTCCTGGGAGTGTTTGATGGGGACGGTGTAGAGAGAGTTTTACTCTGTATCTAACCCAGTGAGGTACCTGTCCTGGGAGTGTTTGCTGGGGACAGTGTAGAGGGAGCTTTACTCTGTATCTAACCCAGTGCTGTACCTGTCCTGGGAGTGTTTGATGGGGACAGTGTAGAGGGAGCTTTACTCTGTGTCTAACCCCATGCTGTACCTGCCCTGGGAGTGTTTGATGGGGACAGTGTACATGGAGCTTTACTCTGTATCTAACCCCGTGCTGTACCTGTCCTGGGAGTGTTTGATGGGGACAGTGTACATGGAGCTTTACTCTGTATATAAGCCCGTGCTGTACCTGTCCTGGGTTTGTTTGATGGGGACAGTGTAGAAGCATCTCCTCTTTGTATCTAACCCTGTTCATTTCTTGACCTTGACATTTTCTGATGTGCTGCAGCCTCTGTTTGTTAAACATCTGATGTTTTGATATAAACAGAATTGTTTATTTTGCACCGTTGTTAAAATATGCTCATATTGACCTTGATATTGGTCTTTGGCTGAATGTGGGAATACCCTGGTGATGATTCCAGCTGGATGTCCATGTTGCTGACTGGCGAATTGTCTAAACCTGATTCCAATCCCAGCCGCTGAATGAAGTGAGACTGCCAGTGGTGGCCATGCCTGTGTGCAGTGGCTGTCTCTATGTTTCTCTTGTGTCTCGATTTCGCAGGGAAGATCCCTCTGGGCTGACAGCCAGCGTCTGGTCACCAGGCTGTGCTCACACCAGAGATCCCATCCATTTTCATAGCAGCAAAAATCCACCAATCAGCCCTTTGGCTTAATCGGGCTGGGGGTGGAAAGGTAGCAGGGTCCCTTCTGGCTGATTTGATGCCCTCCCACCACCAAACTCACAACAGGAGAAAGCAGATGATCCCACTGCTAACTTTGCTTCTGGAATGCCGGGGTCTAACTTTAACCTCTGCCCCTAGCTCTGGATTCTCCAACAGGCAGAAATGGTTTCTCTCAAACTGCCCCATCAGTTTCCCTTAACACCTTGAAAACGATGATGCTAACAGGTGTCTAATCTTCTAAATTCAAAGTTATATTGCCTGGATTGGGGGCAGATGGATAAAAGACATTGAGGCTTTGTGTTCTAGAGGTAAGAAAAGGAAGATGGGGTGAGAGATTGCTTCGGGACTGTTTTTGACTAGACTGCTCAACTCTCCTGTAATGTTGTCAATCTCTCACTGAGCCAGTGTACACCTTACCTTAACCATTCAGTGGTTAAATTCTCTGTCCTCTTTACACAATAACACAGGTGCATTATCAAACAATGTTGAATCCTGGGCCAGTTCAGGAGATATTAGGACAGGTTGGTTAAAGAGGTAGGTTTGAAGAAGTACCTTCAGGGAGGAAGCAGTGGTGGAGAGGGTTAACGTTAGCTGTCTCTGCATGCAACCACATCAGCGTGCCCAGACCACCCAGTGTGGAGAGGCCTTTCCAACGACCAGGCTTGTAAAGAGATCTTAAAGCATTGATATTAGGTTCCCGATATGCAGTGGGGACCACAACTTTCCATTGATGGTTGGAGTGAACTAGTTTCATGACAGCATGAAGCTGACTTTTGTCCATCTCTCCATGTTGCCCCCCCACAACCTCCCACAGTGATGCCCGGCACCAATGGGGCCGGGACATTCTGGCCATGATTCCCCTTTCACTAAACCATGTTGATTCTGCCTGGTTACCTTGAATGTTTCTAAGTGCCTGTTATAATGTCTTTAATATAAGCTTCTAACATATTCCCTATGACAGACGTTAGGCTCACTGACCTATAGATTCCTGCTTCCTGTCTCCCTCCCTTTTTGAATAAAGGAATTACATTCGCTATTTTCCAATCTAATGGAACCTTCCCTGAATCCCGGGGATTTTGTAAAATTAAAACCAGTGCTTCAACTATCTCACTAGTCGCTTCTTTCAAGACCTTAGGGTGAAGTCCATCTGGACCTGGGGATTTGTCAGTCCACAGCCCCAACAATTTGCTCCATATCACTTCCCTGGTGATTGTAATTATCCCGAGTTCCTCCCTCCCTCTCATTTCCTGATTTACAGATATCTCTGGGATGCTCCTTGTGTCCTCTGCAGTGAAGACCGATACGTGTGAATTACCTGTTCAATTCATCTGCCATCTCCTTACTTTTCATTATCAATTCCCCAGATTTACTTCCTTTAGGACCAACCCACACTTTGTTCACTCTTTTCTTTTTTAAAATACTGATAGAATCTCTTACTGTCTGCTTTTACACTTCTAGGCAGCTTTCTCTCTTCCTCTAATTTTCCTCTCGTGAATGTTTGCTGTCTTATTTTCTGCCCAACCTTCTGACCTGCCACCCATCTTTGTGTAATTTTATGCTTTTTCTTTAAGTTTGACACTGCCTTTAATTTTTTTAGTTAACCATGGATGGTGGGTCCTCCACTTGGAATTTCTCATTGGAATGTATCTACTCTGTATATCCTGAAATGTCCCCTTAAATATCTACCACTGCGCCTCCATTGACCTATCCCTAACCTGACAGTTCACTCTAGCCAGCCCTACTTTCATATCCTCATAACTGCTCTTATCTAAGTTTAAAATACTCACCTTAGACCCACTCTTTTCTCCCTCCAGCAGAATGTAACATGCAATCATGTTATGATTGCTGCCCCCTAGAGGCACTCTTCTATGAGATCATTAATTCACCCTTTCCCATTGCACAATACCAGGTCTGGTATGGCCCGCTCTCTGCTTGGCTCCCCAGTGTGCTGTTCTCTCACAGACCATCCTTAATACATTCTATGAACTTCTCATCTATGCTACCTTTGTCCATCTGATTTTTCTAGTCTACATGTCGGTTGAAACCCCCCCCTGATTATCTTTCTAACAAGTTCCCATTATCTCCTCCTTTCTACTCTGTCCTGCTATGTGGTCACTATTCGGAGGCCTGTAACCCACTCCCACAAGCAGCTTCTTGCCTTTATTATTTCTCATCCCTACCCGAACTGCTTCTGGTTTCCTGAACGTAGGTCATCCCTCCCTAATGTGCTAATACCATCATTCATTAACAGAGCTACCCCTCCACCTTATCCTAGCTGCCTGTCTTCCCTTCCATATTTAGGTCCCAATCTATGTCATTCTGTAACCGTGTCTCTGTAATGGCTGTCAGCTGGTACTTACTTATTTCTATTTGCATTATCCGTTCATCTGTTTTGTTTCGAATGCTACATTCATTCAGATACAGAGCCTTTAGTTTTGTCCTTTTATTATATTTGTAACCTTTAGCCTTACCTGCTGCTTTACTCTTAGACTTGTCCTCTCTGTCCCTTCCTGTCACTTAATATGATTAATATTAATATGGTCCTCTCTTCCCTTGTCTGTACTCTTTGATACACCACATCTTTCCACAGTTGATCCCTTTCCCTCCCCCCACTCTTTAGTTTAAAACCCTCTCTACTTCCCTAGTTAAGCAACTTGCAGGAACACCAGACCCAGCACGGCTCAGGTGTAGACCATCCCAAAGGTACAGCCCCCACTTTCCCCAGTACTGGTGCCAGTGCCCCACAAACTGGAACCCACTTCTCCCACACCAGCCTTTGAGCCACGCATTCATCTCTCTGATTTGATTTACCCTGTGCCAACCTGCATGTGGCTCAGTTAATAATCCAGAGATTATTACCTTTGAGGTTCTGCTTCTTAATTTAGTGCTGAGTTCCTCAAACTCTCTCCGCAGAACCTCTTTCCTAGTTCTATCTATGTCATTGGTACCTACGTGGACCACGACTACTGGATTCTCCCCCTCCCATTGCAAGTTCCTCTCCAGCCCTGAGCAGATATCCCGGACCCTGGCACCAGGCAGGCAACCTAGCCACCTGGACTCGTGCTCTGGACTGCAGAGAACAGTATGTATCCCCCTGAGTATGCTGTCTCCTATCACTGCCACATTCCTCTTTACTCCCCCACTTGACTGGCATTCTTCACCATGGTGCGATGGTCAGTCTGCTCCCATACCTCGCAATCCTTCTCCTTGTACCTGCTGGACAAAGTCAGGGGCTGAGACTCCTCCCTCACTACACGCTGTTTCCCCCTTACCTACCTGACCTGCTGTCACCCCCCCCACCCCCACACCCCGCCCCCTGTCCCTGGCCAGTGACCAACTCTAAGGTTCTGCATAACCTAAGGGGAGTGACTACCTCCTGGAACAAAGTGCCGGGGTAACTCTTCCCCACCACCCCCACCCCCCCCACCCCTCATGCCCTGCAACATCCACAACTCAGGCTCCAGCTCAGCAACTTCGAGCTGCAGTTGCCTGAACTGCAAATGCTTTCTGCAGATATGGTTATTGGGGATTGCAGTGCATTCCATAGATTCCCATGTGCTGCAGTCACAACACGTCACGTGCCCTGCCATTTCTGTCCGACTGCATTCAGTTAATTAGGCAATTAGTTAAAAATTGACACAGGTATTTAATAGAAATCTGTACTCGTCTAGCTTGGAGACAAGGAAGGAAACTCGCCAACTACTGGAGACTGAAGAAAAGCGGGAAAAGTAACCCTTGTTTCCCCTGTGCACTGAACTCTCACCTGAACCAAATTCCTAGCTCCTCACTCAATCTACACATCACCCAGCTGTGGTCTGGTGTCTGTGCACCCCTTCCTGCTCTGTCCTCTGATCCTTGACCCTAATACCAATGAGAACAGCTTCTCTCCATCTCCTCTGTCCACATTCCTCATGGTTTTGAACATCACTATTAAATCTCCTCTCAATCTTCTCGTCTTTAACAAGAGAAGCCCCAGATTCTCCAATCTATCCACATCACTGAAGTCCCTCATCCCTGGATCCATTTCTGCACCCTCTCTAAAACCTTCCCACCCTTCCTCAAGTGCAGTGTCTTCAACTGGGACACGATGGCCCAGATTTTCATTCAATTGGGGAAAAACTGACCTACGTGATGATACCCCCTTTCCGAAATGCACACCCAGCCCACATGTGATTTGGTCCAGAATTTCTGCCCTTTCACACAGGGGTCAGGTTCCCCATGCATTTCGCAAGCCTGATGCTCCCCTCAGATCACCCATGCTGCCTCAGACTGCACATGCCCCCTCTGTGCTCTCTTACCCCCACCAAAATCCCCATGCTATGCTGAGCTCCCTCAGATCACCCATGCCGTCCCATTCCCCTTCAGAACTCCATGCCCCCTCTATGCCCACCATGAGTCCTCTATAGCCACCCACCAAATATCCACAACTTATACTTCTCAAGAGCCATGCAATAGCCATGAGAATTATTTTAAAATCATTTGACAAAATTGAACCTCCAGCATTCTAATATAACCCTGAGTTCAAGCACATTACCAAAGATATTAAAACAAAAAAAAACTACTCCAGTACAAAAAAAGGATTCCTTTCAGTGCAAAATGGGTTTGTAAACCACTAAGAAACCACATCAAAGGTATATTCTGTTATTACAGCCTCTTAAAAGTTTCAATCATTCTTGGATCAATAGACCACCTGCTCAGCTAAAGCCTTTACAGATTTTGAAAATCTGGACTAGCATTCATAATGGACACAGCTGTCATAACAAAAGCTCCCTGTTACATGAGCTGGAACTGCCAGGACAGATGGTGTTCCATTTTCACTTCAGAGAGAAGCGCCTGTCAGTCAATGAAGGTGAATTGGTGCAGAATCTTTCTCCACTTTCAAAAGCAGTGTTTTTAACAATCACAGTTACCCGTAGGTTTAAATCACAGGACGTAACATGACAGGGTGTTTTTAGTTTACATTTTTAAAATACTTTAAGTCACTTTTGACAACTGGAAAATTATGGTAATGCATGAGAACAATTATACAATGCTGGTCGATTAAGGAGCAACTTATCTTTGCGGGACAGCTGCATTAAAAATGCACATAATAAAGCTTCTCACAGTGACATTTGACGAAACGTTTGGCACTTCCTTTCGGAATGTTCCTCAACTGGCCTCCCCCCAGCGACTACAAACTCTCCGAGGGGGGCCCATGTTTTTTTAGAACTTACAAAGCCCACGCCAGCACACGCAAACAGCAAGCGAGAGGAAATCCAATTTTCCAGTGGTCCTCTTGCAATAGAAACCCTGGCCTCATGTGAGGGCATTTTACAGAGAGAGAGAGAGAGAGAGAGAGAAAATCATGTGAAGTCGGAAAGGCAGAGAAACGTTGTTTATGCAGCAAAACAAAACTATGTTCGGCATTTTGTGACCCCATTCACACCTCCAGGAAAACCTGGCCCCACACGTGGTTGTGGTCAAACCAGCGTCTTCTTCTCGTTTGTCACGGCCTACTTGCGTTGGTGCTCCATGCCTCTTTTTTATAGTCCAGGCTCCCGCATGGCTTGTTAACCACCTTCTCACACTGCCCTGCCACCTTCATATACTCCCGGCCCTGAACCCCCTTTAGAATTGTACCTTATAGTACACAGTTCGGTCCTGGTATAAAGTTGTAGCTGTGTTGCTGAAAGCTGTGACTTCAAGTGAAACAATTTGCGGTGAATCATGGCATCCCATAGGAATCAATGTTTACGTCAGGGTTAGATTCCTTCAGGCATTTCTCACCTGGAAACACCAACGTACAAGCTGAAATACTATACCATACGTGTGCAGCACTGTGCACCGAGATGTTTGACATGCGAACATGCGAATTAGGGGCAGGAGTAGGCCACTCAGCCCTTCGAGACTGCTCTGCCCTTCAATACGATCATGGCTGATCTGATTGGACCTGAACTCCACATTCTCACCTACCCTCAATAACTTTTCACCCCCACTCCGCCTTGCTCAACAAAGGTCCTGGCCTCTTTGGGAACTCTTTGAGGGCACCCCTGAAGGTGACTGTGTGGGATTACCTCCTTGATTCTTGGCTCTCTCGCTGGCTTTAGAAAAGGCTTCTCTGCCTCACCTGCTGCAGAGCTGAACAAGGGCCTAGACTCGAGGCTCCAACATTAATCAGCAAATTGCAGTGTCAGGCTCTGAGAGTGAGAGCCGCACTCTGTATTCTTCACCCAAACAAGTCCTGAGACAAGGAAAGCAATTTTCCCCACACTGCTTCTCTCTCCAAGACTCTCAAACAGCCCCTGTGCCTGGCCCGCTCCACAACAGGCACAGCTGGGCTCCGAAATTAAAATCGGCTCGCAGACTCAATAAACAGGCCTTTTCTTCACAGAGGTGAGCAGCCCAGGCTTCAACTTCCTCCTTCAAAAAAATCCTCCTCACTTGGATGTTCTTCTTGAGAAAAGTTTGTTCAGGGTTTTTTTGAAAGAGAATGTCACAAATCCATCCTTCAAGAGCAATCAAGTTCCTCTTCTCGCACTCAATTCATGATTGGCATCAATTGGCTCAGGGGAGCTGATGGCTTGTATTTCCCAGTCCCACCCACACCAGGGAATCATCATGGGCACAACAGGAAATTTGACAGACCCGCCAAAGGCCTGTTGACTTTGGGCAGGAATCTCTGATGTCAAATGTCAAACGGCACGAAGCAAAATGACCTAAAACTGGAACCGAAGACGTAAATTGAGAATTCTGGCCCTAAAAAGCGATGCAACTTTAAAGTGGGATGACTTAAATTGGGGCGACTTAAAGCGAGGACTTGCTGCAGGCTGCCTCTCCTTGTTCCTCCTACTGTAAGGAACACATCTTTTTACTCCTGTTGGATGCAGATTAGAATTACAATGACTGCAGTTTGAGAGACATGTCCACTGGAACAGGGTGAGAGATATATACAATGTTGCAGTCCTGGAACAGAGTGTGCCATCAAAGACAGGATGGTGCCAGAAAGGAGTCCTGGACCAAGGGAGCTGTTTTAATAGGCTCCTGACCAGGTGACCAGGTTTTGTGTGAGAAGCAGTGCAGCTGAATAGTTCCTAGCCTGAAAGAAACAAGACCTAAAACCTCTTTCTCCTGTGTGTGGAAGATTCCAGTAATTCCACAATAATAGCTAGCTGGCTTTTTATTCTCATATCTCTATAACGTGCTCTCTCTCGGAAAACCCCTGTCAAGAGGCAAAGGTGAAAATCACTGTTAGAGACATTGAAAGGTAAGTACTCAACCAGTGAACTAAATATTGAAAGTGCTGGAAGACCATCTCGTGTCAACAACAAGAACTGAAAAGAATTTTGAAGACATTGATCAAAATTAACCCATTGAATCCTGTACTTGGGATTGGTGCAATTGAACTGCTTTATCCCACCCTTAAAATCCATGTTTCTGTGTGTCTTATGTGGTGTGTGTGTGTGCGTTTGCGTGTGTGTGTGTGTGTGTGTGTGTGTGCGCGCATGTGTGTGTGCACGCATGTGTGTGTGTGTGTATGTGTGTGTGTGTGTGCGTGTGTGTACATAGGGATTTAAGAAGGGGTAGAGTTTAAGCTATAGAGTTAGGAATGAGCAGTTCATATTTCTTTCTTTTGCCACAGGTTAATGACAGTTTGTTTAAGAAACAGTTATTTACTTATTAAGTTTACAAACCTGGTGCTCGTATTCTGTTAAATTTAACAGTTGGGTAGAATTGGGACAATCTGGTGGTTTGATAAAACCTTTCACATTAGTTGTGGCTCGGAGAGCAGTGGGGCTCAATATTACAGCACACGATCCCCAGCGAGTTGTGACACTACCAAAATGTATCACTTCACATCAAATTCCATCTGCCATGTGTCCACCCATGTCTACGTCCCCTTGAAGTGGATCTTTATCCTCCACAGGTCACAGTACATTCACGTTTGGTTTCATCTGCAAATTAGAAAATGATTTCCTGTACAAGTCTAAGTCATGATGACAGATCAAGGAAAGCAGTGATGCCAGTATTGAACGCTGGGGAATCCCACTATATACCTTCCCCAGTGTGAGAATAACCGTTGAGCACTATTCTCTGCTTTCTGTTGCTCAGTCACCTTTGATGGCCAAATTTTCACTCCCGAGTCAGAAGCGTAGAGGTGACAACATTCCTGACTCCCCAAGCCTGAAGAAAGAGGAGGAAGTGTCCCAGATATTTGGATTTCCATTCTGGGAGTGGGGGAGTGGTGATGGCAGGGGAGGGGTGCGGGTGTTAACGGGAGTCAGGCCCACTGCCCACCAGCCCAGCAGCAGCGCAGAGGCAGCCACAGGGGTGCTGGGTGTGAAGGGGAGCTGATTAAAAGACCCTCCTTGGAGATCTGACAATTTGACCCAGCTGTGAAAATAGCAATAAAACCAAGAACATTCTTCTAACCCTTAACCCTCACACCCCCTCAACAGCCCCTCAACACCCTTACACTCTCCATGCCCCATTCATGCCAATGCATGCTAACCCATGACCCCCCCCCCCCCTCACTCACTACCTTTTGCCCTTACACACTCCATACCAACTCACCCAGTATCCATCATGGGCAGATCTCAGGAGCCATGGTGAGATGAAATTAAACAAAGGTCTAAGTAACTATTGATGACTCCATTATTTTAAAAAATACTCTTATTCATAAAATCCCATTCAATACATTTAAATTCCTTCAAGTACCTAATCTTTAATAAAAACAAACATTCCCTTCAATTACTTAATCCCATTGTGAAAACAAACATTTATATTCATAGTCCTGCACCAAAGATTTTACGGCCTCTTGGACTGGCAATCAAACTGTAAACCTACAGCCACCGCACCACCCCCCCCCCCCCCCACAGCAATAATTGATAGGTTATAGAATCAGTAATGCACATAATCCTATAAGGACAGGTTTATGTCCACAGACATCTAGTGAAATTACAAACATTGATTTTTTTTTAATCACTTTTTTTTCCAAAAAAATTAAAGAGCTTGGGGATTGAAATACCTTGACAGTTCCATTAAGTTTGTCCACTTTTTTACGCACATTCATATTTACTTTTAACAATCCCAAAGGGCACTTGCTTTCTCACAAAGGGACAGTTGAACTCCCCCACCGGGTACTTTACCTCTTCCAAAGGGATCCCTGGACTGCTCCAAATAACTCCAGCAGCTTTTGACATTTTTCTTAAATGCGTGAAGCCCACATGTCTTGCTTAGAACACCCCGCTAATAAAAATGGCACTGATTTGAAGGTAGCTGCACTTTACACGTGTGAACCATGGACTTGCAAACGACAACCAGCACCCATTTGCTCCCTTGGTGAAAATGTTGAGTGCCGGGTTTGGGGATGGGATGTCTGGAATTGGGGCTCAGGTCTCATTGAGCTAAGATGCAGAGCCCTTTCAGCCTTGCAAAAATTCAAGCCTCTATCAATGCTGCCACTGTCCCTTTTATTCCATGGGCCTTAAGTTTGCTGATAGGTTTACCAGGTGCTGGTTTTCCTTAAATATTTGCCTGAGTGACTATTAATTTTGTCTGGGCTTCTCGTTTCGAAATACATTGAGATTAAACTGACTGGCCTGGAGTGCTGAGTTTATCCTTTTTTGAAAATTTACAATTCCACAGTCCTTTGTCACCAGCCCCTACTTAAAGGAACCTGGAAGACCATACATGTTACTACTGCAATTCCCAGCCTTACTTCTTGCAGCAACCTTCAATACACCCCATCCAGCCCTGGTGACTGAACTCTTACTGCCAGCCTTTGTAACATCTCCTCTTAATCAATATTTAGCGCATCCAGTGTGTCGACTGCCACTCCTTTTCCACCCTTTTACTATTTGGATGCCTATTGAAGATGCTTGGACTCACTTTTATGTTAGCTGCCAGTATCTTCTCATACTCTCTCTTTGCTCTCGTATTTCCATTTTCACCTCTTCTTCGAACGTCCTACATTCAGCCTGATCTTCATTTTTTAAGATTTAATCTTTCCCGGGATGTGGGTGTCACTGGCTGGGCCAGTGTTTATTGCCCATCCCTAATTGCCCCCTTGAGAAGGTGGTGGTGAGCTGCCTTCTTGAGCCGCCGCAGTCCCTGTGGTATAGGTACACCCACCGTGCTGTTAGGGAGGGAGTTCCAGGATATTTAGAGGGAATTGTACTCCCTTACTCATACTGAAATCATTACAGTGGACAGTACATTGGCATCACTGCAGATCATCCACTCCGATCGCCTTGGCTTGTCAGGGCACCGAGAACTAATGTGCAAGACAGCAAGCCATTCTCCTGTGTGGTCAACTCAAAGGCAGCTGTTTCTTATGTGCAGACTTTGCCAATTCCCTCACGCACATCCCATCATATCCCGGAATGCATTGCAGGATTTTGTCCCAGTGACAGTGAGTGAATGGTGGTAAAGTTCCGAGTCCACTGGGGTTGACTCTGAAATGGTCAAGCAAGCCACTCGGTTGTGTCAAAACACTGAAAGGTCCATGAAAAGGATTTAAACCGGACAGACCACCCGGACTCAGACCACCTGGAAATGACAACGGCAATCTCAGCCCTGTCTGTCGACCCTGCAGAGTCCTCCTCACTAACATCTGGGGGCTTGTGCCAAAATGGGGAGAGCTGCCTCACGAACCAGTCTCGCAAACAGCCTGACATAGTCATCCTCACGGAATTATACCTGACACCCCATGACCAAATATATATATATATAAAAGCAAAATGCTGCGGATACCGGAAACCTGAAATAAAAACATCAACGGCTGGAAAAGCTCAGCAGGTTTGGCAGCGTCTGTGGAGAGAGAAAGAGACTGAACGTTTCTGGTCTGCATGGCTCTTCGTGTGGACCGGAAGTGTTGACTCAGTTTCTCTCTCCACAGATGCTGCCAAGACTGCTGAGATTTTCCAGCCGTTGTTGTTGATTAAAAAAAAAACGATGGTAATCTACCACTCTCTGCTCATGTCCAATTCTAGGCTCAGAGGGCAGAATTTTGCCCTTGTCAGGCGGACTCAGCTGGGGTAGGTGGGGGCACCTGGAAAGCGATTGAGGCCGGAAGGCGATTTCACGCTGGGGGGGACAATGGAGGCCTGTCCAGTGGAAGTGCAAGCGGCAATGCTCAGCGCTACCTGTGTGTGTGTGTGTGTGCGGGGGGGTAAACGTCATAAAACATGTCCCCGAATGTGACTCTGTCCCACGAGCAGGGACGTGTTCTTAATTATATTCTAAACTATTATTTTTATTTGTCATTGGGCGCCTCAACCTACCTGTGAATGAGGTTCCCGACAAAGTGCAGAGGTCGCTTGGCCTTTTCCCTTGGAAAAGCTTCTTTTCCTGACCTTGCTAATGGGCTGGAGCAGAGTGGGCAGGAGGGCTGCCCATTCCCACACACACACACACACACACACACACACACACTGTCAGGACCCTCTCCCCATGTCAACACGCATCATTTTATGCTCGAATGGATAGGGTGTGTGCCCACACACCAAGATAAAAACTTTGCCCACAGAGGCAGAGACCTTTACAGCACAGAAAGAGGCCACTCAGCCTTTACAGCACAGAAGGAGGCCATTCGGCCCATCGTGTTCTAGCAGGTCAACAAAGATCTGACTACACTAATCCCATTTTCTAGCCCTTGGCCCATAGCCCTGGAGGCTATACAACACAAGTAAATATCTAAATACTTCTTAAATGTTACCAGAGTTTCTGACTCAACCAC
This sequence comes from Isurus oxyrinchus, assembly GCA_026770705.1. NCBI lineage: Eukaryota > Metazoa > Chordata > Chondrichthyes > Lamniformes > Lamnidae > Isurus > Isurus oxyrinchus. The sequence continues at coordinate 190,250,625 of JANJGN010000006.1, read as the reverse complement.
CCTTTCAGGCAGTGAGTTCTAGATTCCCACCACCCTCTGGGTGAAAAATTTCTCCTCAACTCCCCTCTTAGCCTTCTACCTCTTACCTTAAATCTATGCCCCCTGGTTCTTGACCCCTCTACTAATGGAAAAAGTGTCTTCCTATCAGCCCTATCTATGTCCCTCATGATCTTATACACCTCTGTCAGGTCCCCTCTCAACCTTCACTGCTCCAAGGAAAACAACCCCAGCCTATCCAATCTTTCCCCATAGCTCAGACCCTCCAGCCCAGGCAGCATCCTGGTAAATCTCCTCTGCACCCTCTCCAGTGCAATCACATCCTTCCTATAATGTAGTGACCGGAACCACATGCAGTTACTCCAGTTGTGGTCTCGCCAACGTTTTATACAGTTCCAGCATAACCTCCCTGCTCTTGTATTCTATACCTCGGCTAATAAAGGCAAGCATCCCATATGCCTTTTTAACCACCTTATTTACCTGCCCTGCTACTTCAGGGATCTGTGGATATGCACACCAATGTGCCTCTGATCTTCAGTACTTTCCAGGGTCCGACCATTCATAGTGTAATCCCTTGCCTTGTTAGCCCTCCCTAAGTGCATTACCTCACACTTTTCCAGGTTGAATTCCATTTGCCACTGCTCTGCCCACCTGACCCGTCCATTGATATCCTCCTGCAGTTTATGGCTATCCTCCTCACTATTTACCACCCACCAATTTTCATGTCATCCAGGAGCTTCTTGATCATACCCTCTATATAATGTCCCAAACATTTATGTACACCACAAACAGCAAGGGCCCCAGCACCGAGCCCTGTGGAACCCCACTGGAAACAGGTTTCCAGTCACAGAAACATCCCTCTACCATCACCCTCTGTTTCCTGCCTCTCAGCCAATTTAGGATCCAATGTGCCACTTTGCCTTGGATCCCATCGACTCTTACTTTCTTGACCAGTCTGCCATGAGGAACCTTATCAAAAGCCTTGCTAAAGTCCATGTAGACTATATCAAATGCATCACCCTCATCAACTCTCCTGGTTACCTCCTCAAAAAATTCATCAAACTTGTCAAACATGACCTTCCCTTAACAAATCCATGCTGACTGTCCCTGATTAATCCGTGTCTCTCCAAGTGCCGATATATTCTGTCCCTCAGGATTCTTTCTAGTAACTTCCCCGCCACCGAGGTTAGACTGATTGGCCTGTAATTTCCTGGTCTATCCCTTTTTTAATAATGGGACAATGTTAGTAGTCCTCCAGTCCTCTGGCACCTCACCTGTGGCCAGAGAGGATTTGAAAATTACTGCCAGGGCCCCTGATATCTCTTCCCTTGTCTCCCTCAACAGCCTGGGATACATCTCATCCGGGCCTGCGGATTTATCCACATTCCGGCCGCTAATGGCTATAATACCTCCTCACTCTTAATGTTAATTTGCTCTGACAGTGCGGCACTCCCTCAGTACTGACCCTCTGACAGTGCGGCACTCCCTCAGTACTGACCCTCTGACAGTGCAGCACACCCTCAGTACTGACCCTCTGACAGTGCAGCACTCCCTCAGTACTGACCCTCTGACAGCGCAGCACACCCTCAGTACTGACCCTCTGACAGTGCACTCCCTCAGTACTGACCCTCCGACAGTGCAGCACTCTCTCAGTACTGACACTCTGACAGTGAAGCACTCCCTCAGTACTGACCCTCTGACAGTGCACTCCCTCAGTACTGACCCTCCGACAGTGCAGCACTCTCTCAGTACTGACACTCTGACAGTGAAGCACTCCCTCAGTACTGACCCTCTAACTGTGCAGCATTCCCTCAGTACTGACCCTCTGACAGTGCAGCACTCCCTCAGTACTGACCCTCTGACAGCGCAGCACACCCTCAGTACTGACCCTCTGACAGTGCACTCCCTCAGTACTGACCCTCCGACAGTGCAGCACTCTCTCAGTACTGACACTCTGACAGTGAAGCACTCCCTCAGTACTGACCCTCTAACTGTGCAGCATTCCCTCAGTACTGACCCTCTGACAGTGCAGCACTCCCTCAGTACCGACCCTCTGACAGTGCAGCACTCCCTCAGTACCGACCCTCTGACTGTGCAGTACTCCCTCAGTACTGACCCTCCGACAGTGCGGCATTCCCTCAGTACTGACCCTCTGACAGTGCAGCACTCCCTCAGTACTGACCCTCTGACAGTGCAGCACTCCCTCAGTACTGACCCTCCGACAGTGCGGCACTCCCTCAGTACTGACCCTCTGACAGTGCAGCACTCCCTCAGTACTGACCCTCTGACAGTGCAGCAATCCCTCAGTACTGACTCTCTGACAGTGCGGCACTCCCTCAGTACTGACCCTCTGACAGTGCAGCACTCTCTCAGTACTGACCCTCTGACAGTGCAGCAATCCCTCAGTACTGACTCTCTGACAGTGCAGCACTCCCGTACGAGCCCCCCAGCCTTGAATCTTGAGAATATTAAGCTCCAACTCAAATGCAGAGATAAATGTAAACCATGTTTCTTTTTAAAAGGATGCTTTGACACCGTGCTTTTGTCGTATTGTTTCACAGAGTCACATAGTGCAGAAAAGGCCCTTCGGCCCATCGAGTCTGCACTGACACGTGAGAAACACCTGACCTACCTACCTAATCCCATTTACCAGCACTTGGCCCATAGCCTTGAATGTTATGAGGTGCCAAATGCTCATCCAGGTACTTTTTAAAGGATGTGAGGCAACCCGCCTCCACCTCCCTCCCAGGCAGCGCATTCCAGACCATCACCACCCTCCGGGTAAAAAAGTTTTTCCTCACATCCCCCCTAAACCTCCTGCCCCTCACCTTGAACTTATGTCCCCTTGTGACTGACCCTTCAACTAAGGGGAACAGCTGCTCCTCTCCACCCTGTCCATGTCCCTCATAATCTTGTACACCTCGATCCGGTCGCCCCTCAGTCTTCTCTGCTCCAACGAAAACAACCCAAGTCTATCCAACCTCTCTTCATAACTTAAATGTTTCATCCCAGGCAGCATCCTAGTGAATGTCCTCTGTACCCTCTCCAGTGTAATCACATCCTTCCTATAATGTGGCGACCAGAACTGCACACAGTACTCCAGCTGTGGCCTCACCAAGGTTCTATACAACTCCAACATGATCTCCCTACTTTTGTAATCTATGTCCCGATTGATAAAGGCAAGTGTCCCATATACCTTTTTCACCATCCCACTAACATGTCCCTCTGCCTTCAGAGATCTATGGACACACACACCAAGGTCCCTTTGTTCCTCAGAACTTCCTAGTGTCATGCCGTTCATTGAATACTTCCTTGTCAAATTACTCCTTCCAAAGTGTATCACCTCACACTTTTCAGGGTTAAATTCCATCTGCCACTTATCTGCCTATTTGACCATCCCATCTATATCTTCCTGTAGCCCAAGACACTCAACCTCACTGTTAACCACCCGGCCAATCTTTGTGCCATCCGTAGATTTACTAATCCTACCCCCCACATAGTCATCTATGTCGTTTATATAAATGATGAATAATAGGGGACCCAGCACAGATCCCTGTGGTACACCACTGGACACTGGCTTCCAGTCACTAAAGCATCCTTCTGTCATCACCCTCTGCCTCCTACAACTAAGCCAATTTTGAATCCACCTTATCAAATTACCCTGTATCCCATGTCCATTTGCCTTCTTTATAAGTCTCCCATGTGGGACCTTGTCAAAGGCTTTGCTGAAACCCATATAAACTACATCTACTGCACTACCCTCATCTACACACCTGGTCACCTCCTCAAACAATTCCATCAAATTTGTTAGGCATGACCTCCCTCTGACAAAGCCATGCTGACTATCCCTGATCAAACCTTGCCCCTCCAAGTGGAGATAGATTCTCTCCTTCAGAATTTTCTCCAATAGTTTCCCTACCACTGACGTGAGACTCACTGTCCTATAGTTCCCTGGCTTATCTTTACAACCCTTCTTAAATAGCGGAACCACATTAGCTGTTCTCCAGTCCTGTGGCTAGAGAAGAATTAAAAATTTGGGTCAGAGCCCCTGCGATCTCCTCCCTTGCCTCCCTCAGCAGTCTGGGACACAAATCATCCAGACCTGGAAATTTGTCCACTTTTAAGCCTGCCAACGCCTCCAATACCTTGTCACTCCCTATATCAACTTGCTTAAGAACCTCGCAGTCTCTCTCCCCGAGTTCGATATCTTCATCCTCATTCTCTTGGGTGAAGATGGATGTGAAGTATTCGTTCAACACTCTAGCGATGTCCTCTGGCTCCACCCATAGATTGCACCCTTGGTCCCTTATGGGCCCTACTCTTTCCCTGGTTATCCTCTTCCCATTGATATACTTACAGAATATCTTGGGATTTTCCCTACTTTTCCCAGCCAGAGCTTTCTCATCTCCCCTCTTTGCTCTCCTAATTGCTTTCTTAAGCTCCACCCTGCACTGTCTGTACTCCTCTGCTGATTTGCTTCCCTTGTACCTGCTAAAAGCCTCTCTTTTCCTTCTCATTGTATCCTGAATATCCCTGGCCATCCATGGTTCTCTGGGCTTGTTACTCCTTCCTATCACTCTAGAGGGAACATGTTGAACCCACACCTTCCCCATTTCCTTTTTGAACATCCCCACTGCTCCTCTGTAGATTTCCGCACAAGTAGCTGTTCCCAGTCTACCTTGGCCAGATCCTGCCTTATTTTACTAAAATCCGCTCTCCCCCAATCCAAAACATTTTTTTGCAACTTGTCTGCTTCTCTGTCCATAACAAGCTTAAATTGTACCATGTTGTGGTCGCTATCACTAAAATGCTCACCCACCACCACCTCAGCCACCTGTCCGGCTTCATTCCCCAGAATTAGGTCCAGCACTGCGCTGTCCCTTGTTGGACCCTCTACATATTGACCTAAAAAGTTCTCCTGTACACATTTCAAGAAATCCACTCCATCCAAGCCCTTAACACTGTGTCTACCCCAATTAATGTTGGGAAAGTTGAAATCATTTAGTATAATTACCCTATTGTTATTGATATTACACACCTCCGCAAGTTGTGCACAAATTTGCTCCTCAATCTCCCGCTATCTGGGGGTCTATAATAAACACCTAACAATGTGGCTGCCCCACTTTTATTCCTAAGATCTACCCACAAAGCTTCATTCGATGCCCCCTCCAAGATATCATCTCCCCTTACTGCAATAACTGACTCCTTACCTAATAATGCAATGCCTCTTCCCCTTTTACACCCTCCCCTGTCTTGCCTGAAGATTCTATATCTTGGAATATTGAGCTGCCAATCCTGCCCCTCCCTCAACCATGTCTCAGTGATGGCTACTATATCACAATTCCACATGTCAATCCTCACCCTTAACTCATCCTTTTTACCTGTAATACCCTGGCATTAAAGTAGAGGCCATCCAGCCTTGCCTTACTCCCTTGAAACTTAATGCAGCTGTACTCTCTCTGACTTGATTGTTTTACTGTATTATGATGTGTCCCTATTCTGCTAACATTCTGTGTCCCCTCCCCTGCTGAATTAGTTTAAACTCCTCCCAACAACGCTAGCAAACCCGTCCGCAAGGATGTTAGTCCCACTCTGGTTCAGATGTAGACCATCCCGCTTGTACAGGTCCCACCTTCCCCAGAAATGGTCCCAGTGACCCAGGAATCTAAAACCCTCCCTCACGCACCAACTCTTAAAAGCCACGTGTTCATCTGCGCTATTCTCCTATTTCTGAGCTCGCTAGCCACGCGGCACCAGACATTACAACCCGAGAGGACCTGCTTTTCAGTCCGCTGCCTGACTCGCTGAATTCTTGATGCCGGACCTCATCCCTCTTTCTACCCCTGTCATTGGCACCAACAAGTACCATGACCTCTGCCTTATCACCCTCCCCCTTCAGGATGCCCTGCAGCACTTACACTGTGCAGATCCTGTCTGGGTTAGTCTCTGTGATTGGTAATATCGTCTCTCAGTGACAAAACAAATTTCAGTCTTAACTCCCTATCCTGCTGATTTTCACCAGAGGGGATGCGTCTGCAGCTTGTTTAATGCTATTAGCACTAGGACCCAGTGGGAATGAGTGCTCTTTTCGCATTCAGCAACACAAAGCATTAAAACCTGACAGTTGTCTTGAGTGCGGAGTTACTGGGGGCGCTCGGACACTGGAGGCTCTTGACTGTGGTGACATGGACATAAAGGTAAGAGAAACTTTGTGGATATCTGACTGGTGCAGCCTGTTTCTCCCTGAGCCTGTGCTGTTGTTGAGATGGCAGGCAGGCTGACAGGC
>JANJGN010000006.1:190031842-190241842 GCA_026770705.1 Isurus oxyrinchus | reverse complement strand
ATATATATATCATGTGTCTCTCTGAGTGCTCTGCTGTGTATATACATATATATATCATGTGTCTCTCTGAGTGCTCTGCTGTGTAGATACATATATATATATATCATGTGTCTCTCTGAGTGCTCTGCTGTGTATATACATATATATATATCATGTGTCTCTCTGAGTGCTCTGCTGTGTAGATACATATATATAGATATCATGTGTCTCTCTGAGTGCTCTGCTGTGTAGATACATATATATATATATATCATGTGTCTCTCTGAGTGCTCTGCTGTGTATATACATATATATATATATATCATGTGTCTCTGAGTGCTCTGCTGTGTAGATACATATATATATATAATGTGTCGCTCTGAGTGCTCTGCTGTGTATATACATATATATATATATATATCATGTGTCTCTCTGAGTGCTCTGCTGTGTATATACATACATATATATATATCATGTGTCTCTCTGAGTGCTCTGCTGTGTATATACATATATACATACATATATATATATATCATGTGTCTCTCTGAGTGCTCTGCTGTGTATATACATATATATATATATCATGTGTCTCTCTGAGTGCTCTGCTGTGTATATACATATATATATATCATGTGTCTCTCTGAGTGCTCTGCTGTGTATATACGTACATATATATATATATATCATGTGTCTCTCTGAGTGCTCTGCTGTGTATATACATATATATATATCATGTGTCTCTCTGAGTGCTATACTGTGTTTTTATACATGACATTTGTCTCTCCCTGTGTGCTGTACTGTGTTTGTATACATGACATGTGTGTCTCTGAGCTTTGGACTGTGTTTGTATACATGACATGTGTCTTTCTGAATGCTGTACTGTGTTTGGATACATGGCATGTGTTACTCTGTGCTGTACTGTGGTTGTACACATGACATGTGTCTCTCTGAGTGCTCTGCTGTGTTTGTATACATAACATGTGTCTCTCTGAGTGTTGGATTGTGTTTGTATACATGACATGTGTCTCTCTTACAGCTATACTGTGTTTCTATACATGACATGTGTCTCTCTTGGAGCTGTACTTTTGTTGCATACATGACATGTGTCTCTCTCTGTGAGTGCTCTGCTTTGTGTATATCATGTATCTCCCTGTGTGCTGTACTGTATTTGTATACATGACATGTGTGTCTCTGAGCTTTGGACTGTGTTTGTATACATGACATGTGTCTTTCTGAGTGCTGTACTGTGTTTGTATACATGACATGTGTGTCTCTGTGCTGTACTGTGGTTGTATACATGACATGTGTGTCTCTGAGCTTTGGACTGTGTTTGTATACATGACATGTGTCTTTCTGAGTGCTGTACTGTGTTTGTATACATGACATGTGTCTCCTTGTGTGCTGTACTGTGTTTTTACACATGACGTGTCTCTCTCTGAGTGCTCTGCTGTGTATATACATATATATATCATGTGTCTCTCTGAGTGCTGTACTGTGTTTGTATAGATGACATGTGTCTCCTTGTGTGCTGTACTGTGTTTTTACACATGACGTGTCTCTCTCTGAGTGCTCTGCTGTGTATATACATATATATATCATGTGTCTCTCTGAGTGCTGTACTGTGTTTGTATAGATGACATGTGTCTCCTTGTGTGCTGTACTGTGTTTGTATACATGACATGTGTCTTTCTGAGTGCTGTACTGTGTTTGTATAGATGGCGTGTGTCTCTGAGTGTTGGACTGTGTTTGTATACATAATATGTGCCTCCCTGTGTGCTGTATTGTGTTTGTATACATGACATGTGTCTTTCTGAGTGAAGTATTGTGTTTGTATACATGACATGTGAATCTCTCTCTGGGTGCTCTGGTGTGTAGATACATATATATATAATATATATATATAATCATGTTCCTCTCTGTCTCTCTGTGTGCTGTGTTTGTATGCATGACATGCATCTGAGTGTTGGACTGTGTTTGTGTACATGACATATGTCTCTCTGCATGTTGGACTGTGTTTGCATACATGATGTGTGTATCTGTGCTGCACTGTGTTTGCGTACATGACAATGGTCTCCCTGTGTGCTGTACTGTGTTTGTATACATGACTTGTGTCTCTCTCTGAGTGCGTATATATAAATATATATATATATATATATATATATATATATATATATATATATATATATATATATTATATATATATATATATATATATATATCATGTGTCTCTGTTAGTGTTGGACTGTGTTTTTATACATAACATATGTCTCCCTGAGTGCTGTACTGTGTTTGTATACATGACATGTGTATCTTGCAGTGTTGGTCTGTGTTTGTATACACGGCATGTGTCTCCCTGTGTGCTGTACTGTGTTTGTATACATGACGTGTCCCCCTGTTTATATATACTTGAGAATATTCCTCTTGTTTGCAGAGAATGGGTCTCTACGTAGGAATGTATGTCACTTCCAGCAGGTGGAAATGAGCTCAACTGATCATCCTATAATTCCCCGTTGCTTTCTTCATGGCAATGCCTTGGCCAATCAGAATCAACTTTCCAACCAATCAGCACTCTTTTCTCCTGTAGTATAAATTGTTGTGTTTGTTTGAAATTTGGTATTCTTGGGTTTGTCCTGATGAGTGTACGACAAAAAGCTTCAGTAACCTGTCTCCCTTTCCAGAATTATTCCAAATAGCATGGGCTGAATGTTCCCAGCCCTGCAGTGGTAACCCAGGGAGTGGGGCTGGGGGTGTGTGTGTGTGTGTGTGTGTGTGTGTGTTGGGAATCAGAATGCCCTGTCTGGGCACGGCAATGCTGGGGTGGTGGGGGGTGCTGAGTCATGTCGTCAAAGGGGGAAACTCAGCCCAATCTTTTGGCAGAGTGTAAATGTTGCGAGTGGCACAGGATGTCTCTGCTGTGTCTGCTACCCAGCTGCTGACAGGGGGAAGTCAGAATCTGGAAACCTCACAGGCTGCCGATGAGCTCGGTCTTGCCACATCACAGTCCTTTCGCCGAGTCCTGAATGACCGGACAGATGGTTCTGTTGACTAGATGGATGTTACTTTCCAGCCACGTGGACATTAACCCCATCTGCAACACTCCCATGTAGCTCCATCAGACCAGCCCTCACTGTCGGACAGCCAGAATCCATTGCAGAGGGCTAGAATGTCCTGCATTCCCACCTCAGGAACCCCACCTGCCACATACACAGTGACAGCCAGTGCACGGACTACCTTTCTAAACTGAGGCCTGTGAGATGTCTGGGATCAGGTCCTGGAAATGATCCAAATATCGGGTTCCCAGGGCCTAGCGATATTTCAGCCCACAGTAACATTCGCACCACACAAGTACCGGGCAGTGACCATCCCCAACAAGAGAGAATCCTACCATCGCCCCTTGACAGCCAATGGCATTACCATCACTGAATCCCCCACTGTCAACGTCCTGACCAGAAACTGAACTGGACTGGACATATACATACTGTGGCTACAAAGACAGGCAGCCAACATAAAGGGGAATCCCAAAGTCTTCCGTAGGCATATAAATAGTAACAGGGCAGTAAAAGGAGGAGTAGGGCTGTTTAGGGACCTAAAAAAGGGAATTTCCGCATGGATGAAGAGGCCATGGCTGAGGTGTTAAATGAATACTTTGCATCCATCTTTACCAAGGAGGTAGATGCTACCCAGGCCATGGTGACAGATGAGGAAACTCTGTACTAGAAGGGTTCAAAGTTGATAAGGTGAAAGTATTTGATAAACTGTCGGTACTTAAAGTTGACCCGGGACCAGATAAGATACATCCAAGGATATTGAAGGAAGTGAGAGTAGAAATTGCAGAGGCACTGGCCATAATCTTTCAGTTTTCCCTAGACTCAGGGGAGGTGCCAGAGGACTGGAGAATTGCAAACATTACACCCTTGTTCAAAAAGGGTTGTAAAGCTAAGCCCAGCAATTACAGACCAGTCAGTTTAACTTCAGTGGTGGGTAAGATTCTAGAAACAGTTATTCGGGATAGAATTAGTAGTCACGTGGAAAAAATATGTGTTGATTAGGAAAAGTCAGAATGGGTTTCTGAAGGGGAAATCATGTTTAACTAACCTGCTGGAGTTTTTAAGGAGAGGGTTGATGAGGGTAATGCTATTGATGTGTACATGGATTTGGCATTTGCGACACTGAAACATAACAGACTTGAGAGAAAAGTTATTGCTCGTGGAATAAAAGGGACAGTAGCAATGTGGATACAAAATTGGCTGAAAAATAGGAAGCAGAGAGTAATGGTCAATGGATATATTTCGGGCTGGAGGAAGGTTTGTAGTGGAGTTCCCCAGGGGTCGGTGTTGGGACCCTTGCTGTTCCTGATACATATTAATGATCTAGATCTTGGTGTGCAGGGGACAATTTCAAAGTTTGCGAATTATACGATGCTTGAGAATGTTGTGAATTGTGAGAAGGATGGTGTGGAACTTGAAGAGGACATAGACAAGTTGGTGGAGTGGGCAGATAGGTGGCTGATGAAGTTCAATATGGAGAAGTGTGAGGTGATTAATTTTGTTAGGAAGAACATGGACAGACAATATAAAGTAAGGGATACAAATCTAGAGGGTGTGCAGGAGCAGAAAGACCTGGGTGTATATGTGTATAGATCATTGAAGGTGGCAGGACAGGTGGAGAGAGCATTTAGTAAAGCATACAGTATCCTGGGCTTTATTAATAGGGGCACAGGGGACAAGAACAGGGAGGTTATGCTGAATTTATATAAGACATAAGTTAGACCTCAGCTGGAATATTGTGTACAGTTCTGGGCACCACACTATAGGAAAGATGTGAACACATTGGAGAGAGTACAGAAGAGGTTTACAAGAATGGTTCCAGGGATGAGAAACTTCAGCTATGAGGATAGATTGGAGAGGTTGGGTCTGTTCTCCTTGGAGAGGAGAAGGCTGAGAGGGGATTTGATAGAGATGTTCAAAACCATGAGGGGGCTGGACAGAGTAGATAGGGAGAAGCTGTTCCCACTGGTAAAAGGATCAAGAACAAGAGGGCACAGATTTCAAGTGATTTGCTAAAGAAGCAAATGTGTTGTGAGAGAAAACTGTTGAACACAGCGAGTGGTTCGGGTCTGGAATGCACTGCCTGGAAATGTGGTGCAGGCAGGTTCAATCGAGGCATTCAGGAGGGCATTAGATGAGAGCTGGTGCAGACATGATGGGCCAAATGGCCTCCTTCTGCACCAGAACAAGTCTGTGATTCTGTGAAAAGCAGGTCAGAGGCTGGGAATCCTGCAGTGAGTAACTCACCTCCTGACTCCCCAAAGCCTGTCCACAGAAAATGCTGGACAATTTCAGCAGGTCTGGCAGCATCTGTAGAGAGAGAAACATTTTGAGTCTGTAAGACTCTTGTTTTGAAATGTGATGAGGTTTGTGCTTTTTGAGAAATGGGGGAGGGTCAGGGCTAGGTTAGAGGGCAGGGGAGATGAAATGACAGAGGTGTCAAACCAAAGGCAGTGATAATGATAGTATTAAACAAAGGCTCTGCATGTAAAAGGTCATCCTGTGCCAGCTTCGCCAACTCCAGCATGATGCCACCACCAAACACATCATGTAATAGCTTATTGCAAATGCTCTGTGCGTTCAGATACAATGCCTTTAGACTTGTATTTTTAACTCTTTGACACATCATTCAAAGTGTTCATGTCACTCCCTCGACCACACTTTCAGGTCATCTGTTCTAATATTTCCTTATGCAGATTGTCAAAATCTGTTTGGTAATCTCCTTGAGTCTTTTTTTACCAGAAAGGCACAACATCACTGTTGTTATTAAAGGTGCTGTATAAATGTAAGTTGTTGTTGTAAGGCTACTGTAGCAAGCTTCATGTGTGCTGGAGCAGAAGAGGGTGACTGGTCACGTAATATTCCAGCCAATCTCGAGGGCTCAGCTTTGCAACACCCCTGACCTCTGGACTCACTGTGGCTATCAGGTTATTAGGGCTGATAATTGACAATTGGAATTTGGTGCTGAGATTGTAGGAGGTAAGTATTAGTGTGATAATATTAATCATGATTGATTGCAATCAGTCACAGAAACACTGATGTATCAGAGATTGAAAGGGATTGAAGTGCAAAGGTGAGAAAGGTTGATGCATTGAACAAAGAACAGAGAAAAGTACAGCACAGGAACAGGCCCTTCGGCCCTCCAAGCCTGCGCCGATCATATTGCCCGTCAACTAAAACATTTTGCACTTCCGGGGTCTGTATCCCTCTATTCCCATCCTATTCATGTATTTGTCAAGCTGCCTCTTAAACACACTATCGTACCTGCTTCCACCACCTCCTCTGGTAGCGAATTCCAGACACTTACTACCCTCTGTGTAAAAAACTTGCCCCACACATCTCCTCTATAGTTTTCTCCTCTCACCTTAAATCTATGTCCCCCTAGTAATTGAATCTTTCACCCTGGGAAAAAGCTTCTGACTATCTACTCTGTCCATGCCACTCATAATTTTGTAAACTTCTATCAAGTCGCCCCTCAATCTCCGTCGCTCTAGTGAGAACAATCTGAGTTTTTCCAACCTCTCCTCATAGCTAATAACCTCCAGACCAGGCAGCATCCTGGTAAACCTCCTCTGCACCCTCTCCAACACCTCCATATCCTTCTGGTAACGTGGCGACCAGAATTGCACGCAATATTCCAAGTGTGGCCTAACCAAGGTTCTATACAGCTGCAGCATGACTTCCCAGCTTTTATACTCAATACCCCTGCCAATGAAGACAAGCATGCCATATGCCTTCCTGACTACCTTATCCACCGGCATTGCCACCATCAGTGACCTGTGGACCTGTACACCCAGATCCCTCTGCCCTTCGATGTACTTAAGGGTTCTGCCATTTACTGTATAATTCCTGCCTGTATTAGACATTCCAAAATGCATTACCTCGCATTTGTCTGGATTAAACTCCATCTGCCATTTCTCTGCCCAAGTCTCCAACCGATCTATATCCCATTGTATCCTTTGACAATCCTCTTCACTATCTGCAACTCCTCCAACCTTAGTGTCGTCTGCAAACTTACTAATTAGCCCAGTTACATTCTCCTCCAAATCATTTATGTATACCACAAACAGCAAAGGTCCCAGCACTGATCCCTGCGGAACACCACTAGTCACAGCTCTCCATTCAGAAAAGCACCCTTCCACTGCTACTCTGTCTTCTATGACCAAGCAAATTCGGTATCCATCTTGCCAGCGCACCTCTGATCCCATGTGACTTTACCTTCTGTACCAGTCTGCCATGAGGGACCTTGTCAAAGGCCTTACTGAAATCCATGTATATAACATCCACTGCCCTTCCATCGTCGATCATCTTTGTCACTTCATCAAAAAACTCAATCAAGTTAGTGAGACATGACCTCCCCTTCACAAAACCATGCTGCCTCTCACTAATACGCCCATTTGCTTCCAAATGGTAGTAAATCCTGTCACAAAGAATCTTCTCCAATAATTTCCCTACCACTGACGTAAGGCTCACTGGCCTGTAATTTCCTGGATTATCCCTGCTACCCTTTTTAAACAATGGAACAACATTCTCCAGTCCTCTGGGACCTCACCCGTAGCCAGTGAGGATACAAAGATTTCTGTCAAGGCCCCAGCAATCTCCTTCCTTGCCTCCCTCAGTACTCTGGGGTAGATCCCATCTGGCCCTGGGGACTTATCCACCTTAATATTCTTCAAGACGCCCAACACCTTGTCTTTTTTGATCGCAACACGATGCAGGCTATCTACACACTCTTCCCTAGACAAATCGACCGCTAAGTCCTTCTCTTTGGTAAATACTGATGAGAAGTTTTCATTTAGTATCTCTCCCATTTCTTCTGGCTCCACACACAGATTCCCACCTCTGTCCCTGAGTGGGCCCACCCTTTCCCTGGCTACGCTCTTGCTTTTTAAAAGGCAGGCAGTGCTGGGAGATGAACAGGTAGTGAGAGATGAGTAAGGGTATTTTCCTGCCCTCAATTCTCCATGCAGTGCTACCCCTCAGCTCTGTAACGTTGGATCTGGTTATTATTTAAACCATTTATGCTTCACTCATTCGTGGGATGTGAACATCACCGACAAGACCAGTGTTTATTAATAGTCCTTAGTTGTCCTAGAGAAGGTGCTGGTGAAAGCTCAGAGGGCAGTGAAGAGTTGAGCATGTTAGTGTGGGACCGGAGTCACGTATAAGGCCCACGAGATATGTGTGAACACATGTCCTCTGAGTTACTAGTCCAGTAACATATCATTTAGGGATGGGCAATAAATACTGGTCTAGCCAGCAATGCCCATATCTCATGAAAGAATATAAAGAAACTACTGGAACTTAAATAACCACAGGAATTTAATCCCCCATTCCACTGAGAGGTTGATACCAACTGTTGATCAATCCAGACTTATTTTTATTCATTCACAGGATGTGGGTGTCACTGGCTGGACCAGCATTTATTAACCATCCCTAAATGCCCCTTGAGAAGGTGGTGGTGAGCTGCCTTCTTGAACCGCTGCAGTCCATGTGGTGTAGGTACACCCACCGTGCTGTTAGGGAGGGAGTTCCAGGATATTGACCCAGCGACAGTGAAGGAACGGTGATATATTTCCAAGTCAGGATGGTGAGTGACTTGGAGGGGAACTTCCAGGTGGCGGTGTTCCCATCTATCTGCTGCCCTTGTCCTTCTAGATGGTAGTGGTGGTGGGTTTGGAAGGTGCTGCCCAAGGTGCCTTGGTGAGTTCCTGCAGTGCATCTTGTAGATGGTTTGCACTGCTGCTACTGTGTGTCGGTGGTGGAGGGGGTGAATGTTTGTGGATGTGGTGCCAATCAAGCGGGGCTGCTTTGTCCTGGATGGTGTCCAGCTTCTTGAGTGTTGTGGGGGCTGCACTCATCCAGCCAAGTGGGGAGTATTCCATCACACTCCTGACTTGTGCCTTGTAGAATGTGGACAGGCTTTGGGGAGTCAGGAGGTGAGTTACTCATCACACGATCTCTAGCCTCTGACCTGCCCTTGTAGCCACAATATTTATATGGCTAGTCCAGTTCAGTTTCTGGTCAATGGTAACCCCCAAGATGTTGACTCCAACCAGCGGAGAGTTTTTCCCCTAATTCCCATTGACCCCAGTTTTGCTAGGGCTCCTTGATGTCACACTCAGTCAAATGCTGCCTTGATGTCAAGGGCAGTCACTCTCACCTCACCTCGGGAGTTCAGCTCTTTTGTCCATGTTTGAACCAAGGCTGTAATGAGGTCAGGAGCTGAGTGGCCCTGGCAGATCCCAAACTGGGCGTCAGTGGGCAGGTTATTGCTAAGCAAGTGCCGCTTGATAGCACTGTTGATGATTCCTTCCATTACTTTACTGATGATGGAGAGTAGACTGATGGGGCAGTAATTGGCCGGGTTGGATTTATCCTGCATTTTGTGTACAGGACATACCTGGGCAATTTTCCACATAGCTGGGTAGATGCCAGTGTTGTAGCTGTACTGGAACAGCTTGGCTAGGGGCACAGCAAGTTCTGGAGCACAAGTCTTCAGTACTATTGCCGGAATATTGTCAGGGCCCATAGCCTATGTAGTATCCAGTGCCTTCAGCTGTTTCTTGATATCACGTGGAGTGAATTGAATTGGCTGAAGACTGGCATCTGTGATGCTGGGGACCTCTGGAGGAGGCTGAGATGGATCATCCACTCGGTACTTCTGGCTGAAGATTGTGGCAAATACTTCAGCCTTATCTTTTGCACTGATGTGCTGGTCTCCTCCATCACTGAGGATGGGGATATTTGTGGAGCCTCATCCTCCAGTGAGCTGTTTAATTGTCCACCACCATTCACGACTGGATGTAGCAGGACAGCAGAGCTTAGATCTGATCCATTGGCTGTGGAATTGCTTAGCTCTGTCTATCACTTGCTGCTTATGCTGTTTGGCAAGTAACCCTGTGTTGTAGCTTCACTAGGTTGACACCTCATTTTTAAGTATACCTGGTGCTGCTCCTGGCATGCCCTCCTGCAGTCTTCATTGAACCAGGGTCGATCCCCTGGCTTGATGGTAATGGTAGACTGGGGGATATGCTGGGCCATGAGGTTACAGATTGTGTTCGAGTACAATTCTGCTGCTGCTGATGGCCCACAGCACCTCGTGGATGCCCAGACTTGAGTTGCTAGATGTGTGTGAAATCTATCCCATTTAGCACAGTGGTAGTACCACACAACACGATGGAGGGAATCCTCAATGTGAAGGTGGGACTTTGTCTCCACAATGACTGTGTGGTGGTCACTCCTACCGATACTGTCATGGACAGATGTATCTGTAGCAGGCAGGTTGGTGAGGATGAGGTCAAGTATGTTTTTCCCTCTTGTTGGTTCCCTCACCACCTGCCGCAGACCCAGTCTAACAGCTATGTCCTTTAGGACTCGGCCAGCTCGGTCAGTAGTGGTGCTACCGAGCCACACTTGGTGATGGACACTGAAGTCCCCCACCCAGAGTACATTCTGTGCCCTTGCCACCCTCAGTGCTTCCTCCAAGTGGTGTTCAACATGGAGGAGGCACTGATTCATCAGCTGAGGGAGGGCGGTACGTGGTAATCAGCAGGAGGTTTCCTTGTCCATGTTTGACCTGATGCCATGAGACTTCATGGGGTCCAGAGTCGATGTTGAGGACTCCCAGGGCAACTCCCTCCTGACTGTATACCACTGTGTCACCACCTCTGCTGGGTCTGTCCTGCCGGTGGGACAGGACATACCCAGGGATGGTGATGGTGGTGTCTGGGACATTATCTGTAAGGTGTGATTCCGTGAGGATGACTATGTCGGGCTGTTGTTGGTCTGCGGTGCATCCGTGACAGAAACCTGGCACTCTGCTGGACGAACTTGCTCATGGCCATCCTTGGCATGGAAACTCCATGTGCATACATGTCGGAACGACTTCACCAGAGAGCGGGCAGGCAGGCTCCTCCACCTCATACCACTCTGTTAAGGGCCTCCACCACCTCTGCCTGACGTTCCCCTGCCTCTCGCTGCCTCTCCAGCACCTCATGCAGGGGCTGGTCCCGGAGGTTCTCCCTCTGACTTGGATGTTGCAGATGCCTCTTCCCCAGCAGGTTCTCCCAGTGCTGCTGCGCTTGGCTGACCCTGACTCCTCCTGCTGCAGACATGTTGTCTGTGCAGTGACCACCAGAATGTGAGAGCCGGTCTGAACGAGACCTAGTACCCCACTGAGGTGTGTGTTTCTGGGCTGCTCGAGGGTGCCGGTGACTGATGTGATTCCTCAGCAAGAGCACTTCCTTCCCAATGCCCTTGGTCCTCTGTGGGCTGGAGGTGCCGCTGGGCAGAACAACTTCCTCTGGCCTTCCCCTCTTCACACTGGCCCCTGTAAGTGAGAGAGGAGAGAGTGAGTGACCGTATGAGCTGCCTCCAACATGGAGGATCGCTTGCCCCTCAGGGTTTCTCAGTGACCGTATTATACATGGATCCTTACTGGTTTGGGGTGCCCACAGCCTCCCTCTCTCTCTGCCCGCTGGGTTACCCACTCCTCAGTAAGACTCTTGAGGTCAGGCAGGCCTCTCTCCTGTTGTGCCTTAACTTTCCCTGTGCAAAGAGAGATGATGGTGTTGAGAGCAGTTGGGTTCCATGTGTCTTTCTGATGTTTTCAGTCCAGATTGCTTGGGTTCTGGGGCTGCAGCCTTCAGAGGGGAGAGCCCAAGCGGACAGAAGCATCAGGCTCACTGAGACATGGCATTAGCAGTGCTTGCTGGTGCCCTCAATGCCAAACCCCATCCCCACCCCCCCCACCCACCCCCCCCCCCCCCCACCCCCCACCCCGCCCCAGGCAGCATCCGTGTGGAAGGGTTAGGGACCCACAGTAACCTCTCCGCCCGCAGACTGCAGTGGGGCTCTGAGGCATCACCGTCTCACGTTGAGTCACTCGTTAACACGCGGGCCACACTGATGGTGGCCTAGCCGCTGAGGACCAGGTCCCCTCGCCCATTCCGTCAGGTGAGTATGAGCAGCTGAGCGTTCACTTACCCTGGCGGTGCGGACGAGGTTATTCATCCCATTGTTGGCACTGCAGGGTGGGACGTGGGCACTGACCACCCTGGCAGCTTCCTCCCATGCAGGGGTGGTCACAGGGGTTGGCCCCATCCTCGGGGTATAGGAGGGCCCCTCCTGGCCTCCATGGAACTGAGCAGCACATGGAGGGGAGGGTTGCTGAATGTGGGGGCCCGGCCTCCCTGCAGTTACTGGGCTGTGTCCTCCAGCCACGCTGGGTTCACAACCAAGGAGTTGAAGTCCAAGCACCTTTGAAAGATGGTGCCCAGATATGACAGCAGGACAGTGCCACGCAGCCCACTCCCCCCCGGCAGCATCATTAATAAGGCCGGCGCCGCGCAGTTTGGCGCAAGTTCCCACCAGCCTCTGTGGCAGGAAACACTTCCAGTTCCTGCTCTGCTGAGGAACTTAGGCTCGGAGTGGAAAATCCCGGCCTCTGGTGCCATTTATCCCTCCGTTTTCTCATTTCCCGGATACCTCCTCACCAAACTCAAAAGCCCACAATTCGCCAGGCTTTCCTCATGCTGATGCCACTCTCTGCTCAGGTTCAACCTGAATGGGGTTCTCTTTTTAGCATTGACTCGAGGACATAAAACTGGGCTTGTGCCCAGCCAGCCTCACCGAGGCACAGTGGAACGAGTACCACCAAAAAGCTACTTTGTGCGTCAAGGGAATTATTAAGGGCAGATGATTATTAACTAATTGAATTTGAAATTTTTGGTGAAGTAACAGGTAACAGAGGAGGGTAACGGGGTTGATGCGGTGTACATGGACTTCCAAAAGGTGTTTGATAAAGTGCCACACAGCAGGTTTGTCAGCCAGGTTAAAGCACAGGGAAGAACTGAAGTGCCTGGATAGGAGATGCACAGTCAGGAGGACAAGTCTTTACTTCAGGGAGGAGAAAGGTTTGGGTTTGTAATGGAGCTCCCCAAGGGTCAGTGTTGACACCCTTGCCCTGCCTGACTTATTAATTTATGGGATGGGACCAGCGCTGGCTAGGACAGCACTTATAGCCCAGAACTAATTGCCGTTGACCTGAGCAGCTTGCTAGGGCCATTTCAGGGGGCGGTTAAGAGGCTACCACATTGCTGTGGGTCTGGAGTCACATGTAGGCCAGACCAGGTAAGGACAGCAGATTTCCCTCCCTAAAGGACATTAGTGAATTAGATGGGTTGATATGTATTAACAAAGTAGATCTTGGTGTACAGGGCATTATTTCAAAATTTACAGATGGTGTGAAATTTGGAAGCATTGTAAAATGTGAGGAGGTAGCGGAGAACTTCAAAAAGACGTTGGCAAGTTGGTGGAGAGGGCTGAGGAGTGGCAGAAACTTAATACAGGGAAATGTGCAGCGATACATTTTGGTAGGGAGGATAGGGGGAGACAATATAAAATAAAGGCCACAACTGGGAAGCGGGAGCAGGAGCAGAGGGACCTGGGGGTACGTGTGCATAAATTCAGTGGTAGAGGAGGTTGTGCAAGCGGTTAAATAGGCAAATGGTAGCCTGGGTTTAGAAATGAAAGCAGAGAGTGCAAGAGCCAGGAGGTTAAGAGGAAGCTTTGTAACACACTGCTTTGGCTGCGACTGGAGCTCTGGGTCAAACTCTGGAAGCCATACCTAGGGAAGGGTAGCAAGGCCATCAAGAGGAAAGAAAGACACAGGAGAATGGTTTCAGGGATGAGGAACGTCAGTGACACCGAGAGATTGGAGAAGCTGGGGTTGGGCTCCCCGGAACACAGCAGGTTGAGAGGAGATTTCACAGAGAGGCAAACATCATGAGGGGTCTGGAAAGTAAAGATTGTGAGAAAATGTTCCCATTGGTGGGAGGCTGGAGAAACAGAGGGCTGCAAAAAATGCAGTGGGTAATGTGTCAAAGGCAAAGTACGACAGCTTGCACAGTGAGTGGTCAGGACCTGCAATGCACTGTCTGAGAATGTGGGGGAGACAGGGTCAATCAAGTGGTTAGGATCTGGAATGCACTGTCTGAGAGTGTGGTGGAGACAGGGTCAATCGAGTGGTTAGGATCTGGAACGCATGGTCTGAGAGTGTGGTGGAGACAGGGTCAATCGAGTGGTTAGGATCTGGAATGCACTGCCTGAGAGTGTGGGTGAGACAGGGTCAATCGAGTGGTTAGGATCTGGAATGCACTGACTGAGAGTGTGGTGGAGACAGGGTCAATCGAGTGGTTAGGATCTGGAATGCACTGACTGAGAGTGTGGTGGAGACAGGGTCAATCGAGTGGTTAGGACCTGCAATGCACTGTCTGAGAGTGTGGGGGAGACAGGGTCAATCGAGTGGTTAGGATCTGGAATGCACTGTCTGAGAGTGTGGGGGAGACAGGGTCAATCGAGTGGTTAGGATCTGGAATGCACTGACTGAGAGTGTGGTGGAGACAGGGTCAATCGAGTGGTTAGGATCTGGAATGCACTGACTGAGAGTGTGGTGGAGACAGGGACAATCGAGTGGTTAGGATCTGGAATGCACTGTCTGAGAGTGTGGGGGAGACAGGGTCAATCGAGTAGTTAGGATCTGGAATGCACTGTCTGAGAGTGTGGGGGAGACAGGGTCAATCGAGTGGTTAGGATCTGGAATGCACTGACTGAGAGTGTGGTGGAGACAGGGTCAATCGAGTGGTTAGGATCTGGAATGCACTGACTGAGAGTGTGGTGGAGACAGGGTCAATCGAGTGGTTAGGATCTGGAATGCACTGACTGAGAGTGTGGTGGAGACAGGGTCAATCGAGTGGTTAGGATCTGGAATGCACTGTCTGAGAGTGTGGGGGAGACAGGGTCAATCGAGTGGTTAGGATCTGGAATGCACTGTCTGAGAGTGTGGTGGAGACAGGGTCAATCGAGCAGTTAGGATCTGGAACACACTGTCTGAGAGTGTGGTGGAGACAGTGTCAATCGAGTGGTTAGGATCTGGAATGCACTGTCTGAGAGTGTGGTGGAGACAGGGTCAATCGAGTGGTTAGGATCTGGAATGCACTGTCTGAGAGTGTGGTGGGGACAGGGTCAATCGAGTGGTTAGGATCTGGAATGCACTGTCTGAGAGTGTGGTGGAGACAGGGTCAATCGAGTGGTTAGTATCTGGAACACACTGTCCGAGAGTGTGGTGGAGACAGGGTCAATCGAGTGGTTAGGATCTGGAACGCACTGTCTGAGAGTGTGGGTGAGACAGGGTCAATCGAGTGGTTAGGATCTGGAATGCACTGTCCGAGAGTGTGGTGGAGACAGGGTCAATCGAGTGGTTAGGATCTGGAATGCACTGTCTGAGAGTGTGGTGGAGACAGGGTCAATCGAGTGGTTAGGATCTGGAATGCACTGCCTGAGAGTGTGGTGGAGACAGGGTCAATCGAGTGGTTAGGATCTGGAATGCACTGTCTAAGAGTGTGGTGGAGACAGGGTCAATCGAGTGGTTAGGGTCTGGAATGCACTGTCTGAGAGTGTGGGGGAGACAGGGTCAATCGAGTGGTTAGGATCTGGAATGCACGGACTGAGAGTGTGGTGGAGACAGGGTCAATCGAGTGGTTAGGATCTGGAATGCACTGCCTGAGAGTGTGGGTGAGACAGGGTCAATCGAGTGGTTAGGATCTGGAACGCACTGTCCGAGAGTGTGGTGGAGACAGTGTCAATCGAGTGGTTAGGATCTGGAATGCACTGTCTGAGAGTGTGGTGGAGACAGGGTCAATCGAGTGGTTAGGATCTGGAATGCACTGTCTGAGAGTGTGGTGGAGACAGGGTCAATCGAGTGGTTAGGATCTGGAACGCATGGTCTGAGAGTGTGGTGGAGACAGGGTCAATCGAGTGGTTAGGATCTGGAATGCACTGCCTGAGAGTGTGGGTGAGACAGGGTCAATCGAGTGGTTAGGATCTGGAATGCACTGTCCGAGAGTGTGGTGGAGACAGGGTCAATCGAGTGGTTAGGATCTGGAATACACTGTCTGAGAGTGTGGTGGAGACAGGGTCTATTGAGTGGTTAGGATCTGGAATGCACTGTCTGAGAGTGTGGGGGAGACAGGATCAATCGAGTTGTTAGGATCTGGTATACACTGTCTGAGAGTGTGGTGGAGACAGGGTCAATCGAGTGGTTAGGATCTGGAATGCACTGCCTGAGAGTGTGGGGGAGACAGGGTCAATCGAGTGGTTAGGATCTGGAATGCACTGTCTGAGAGTGTGGTGGAGACAGGGTCAATCGAGTGGTTAGGATCTGGAACGCACTGCCTGAGAGTGTGGGGGAGACAGGGTCAATCTGAAAAGAAAATGTTTGCAGGATGATGGGAAAGGGCGGTGTGTATGGGACTGACCTGTAAGCGACAAGGACACAATGACACCATCCAGGACAAAGCAGTCGCTTGATTGGCACCACATCCACAAACATTCACTCCCTCCACCACCGACGCACAGTAGCAGCAGTGTGTGTACCATCTACAAAATGCACTGCAGGAACTCACCAAGGCTCCATAGACAGCACCTTCCAAACCCACGACCACTACCATCTAGAAGGACAAGGGCAGCAGATAGATGGGAACACCACCACCTGGAATTTCCTTCTGTGCTCTAACCACTCTTTAATTCCTGAGTGTGTTTGATGGGGACAGGAGGATAGTGTAGAACTTCAAGAGGACATAGAAATGTTGGTGGACGGGCAGATAGGTGGCTGATGAAGTTTAATATGGAGAAGTGTGAGGTGATTAATTTTGTTAGGAAGAACATGGACAGACAATATAAAGTAAGGGGTACAAATCTAGAGGGTGTGCAGGAGCAGAAAGACCTGGGTGTATATGTGTATAGATCATTGAAGGTGGCAGGACAGGTGGAGAGAGCATTTAGTAAAGCATACAGTATCCTGGGCTTTATTAATAGGGGCATAGAGTACAGGAGCAGGGAGGTTCTGTTGAATTTATATAAGACACAAGTTAGACCTCAACTGGAATATTGTGTACAGTTCTGGGCACCACACTATAGGAAAGATGTGAACACATTGGAGAGAGTACAGAAGAGGTTTACAAGAATGGTTCCAGGGATGAGAAACTTCAGCTATGAGGATAGATTGGAGAGGTTGGGACTGTTCTCCTTGGGGAGGAGAAGGCTGAGAGGAGATTTGATAGAGATGTTCAAAACCATGAGGGGGCTGGACAGAGTAGATAGGGAGAAGCTGTTCCCACTTGTAAAAGGATCAAGAAAAAGGCATATGGGACACTTGCCTTTATGAATCGAAGCATAGATTACAAAAGTAGGGAGTTCATGTTGGAGTTGTATAGAACCTTGGTGAGGCCACAGCTGGAGTACTGTGTGCAGTTCTGGTCGCCACATTATAGGAAGGATGTGATTGTGCTGGAGAAGGTGCAGAGGAGATTCACCAGGATGTTGCCTGGGATGAAACATTTAAGTTATGAACAAGTTGGATAGACTTGGGTTGTTTTTGTTGGAGCAGAGAAGACTGAGGGGCGACCTGATCGAGGTGTACAAGATTATGAGGGGCATGGACAGGGTGGATAGGGAGCAGCTGTTCCCCTTAGTTGAAGGGTCAGTTACGAGGGGACATAAGTTCAAGGTGAGGGGCAGGAGGTTTAGGGAGGATGTGAGGAAAAACTTTTTTACCCAGAGGGTGATGACAGTCTGGAATGTGCTGCCTGGGAGGGAGGTGGAGGTGGGTTGCCTCACATCCTTTAAAAAGTACCTGGATGAGCACTTGGCACATCATAACATTCAAGGCTATGGGCCAAGTGCTGGTAAATGGGATTAGGTAGGTAGGTCAGGTGTTTCTCACGTGTCGGTGCAGACTCGATGGGCCTAACTGTGTGATTCTGTGATTCTGAGAGGGCACAGATTTAAAGTGATTTGCAAAAGAAGCAAGTGTGTTGTGAGAAAGAACTGTTTCACACAGCCAGTGGCTTGGGTCTGGAATGCACTGCCTGGAAAAGTGGTGCAGGCAGGTTCAATCGAGGCATTCAGGAGGGCATTAGATGAGAACTGGTGCAGATATGATGGGCCAAATGGCCTCCTTCTGCACCAGAACAAGTCTGTGATTCTGTGAAGAGCAGGTCAGAGGCTGGGAATCCTGCGATGAGTAACTCACCTCCTGACTCCCCAAAGCCTGTCCACCGTCTACAAGGCACAAGTCAGGAGTGTGATGGAATACTCCCCACTTGTCTGGATGAGTGCATCTCCCACAACACTCAAGAAACGCGACACCGTCCAGGACAAAGCAGCCCACTTGATTGGCACCACATCCACAAACATTCACCCCCTCCACCACCGACACACAGTAGCAGCAGTGTGTGTACCATCTACAAGGTGCACTGCAGGAATTCACCAAGGCTCCTTCGACAGCACCTTCCAAACCCACGACCACTACCATCTAGAAGGACAAGGGCAGCAGATAGATGGGAACACCACCACCTGGAAGTTCCCCTCCAAGTCACTCACCATCCTGACTTGGAAATATATCGCCGTTCCTTCACTGTTGCTGGGTCAAAATCCTGGAACTCCCTCCCTAACAGCACTGTGGGTGTACCTACACCACATGGACTGCAGCGGTTCAAGAAGGCAGCTCACCCACCAACTTCTCAAGGGGCAACTAGGGATGGGCAATAAATGCTGGCCCAGCCAGCAAAGCCCATATCCCATGAGTGAATTAGAAAAAATTCCAACACTGTGCTGTACCTGTCCTGGGAGTGTTTGATGAGGACAGTGTAGAGGGAGCTTTACTCTGTATCTAACCCCGTGCTGTACCTGTCCTGGGAGTGTTTGATGGGGACGGTGTAGAGGGGGCTTTACTCTGTATCTAACCCCGTGCTGTACCTGTCCTGGGAGTGTTTGATGGGGACAGTGTACAGGGAGCTTTACTCTGTATCTAACCCCGTGCTGTACCTGTCCTGGGAGTGTTTGATGGGGACAGTGTAGAGGGAGCTTTACTCTGTATCTAACCCCGTGCTGTACCTGTCCTGGGAGTGTTTGATGGGGACAGTGTAGAAGGAGCTTTACTCTGTATCTAACCCCGTGCTGTACCTGTCCTGGGAGTGTTTGATGGGGACAGTGTACAGGGAGCATTACTCTGTATCTAACCCCGTGCTGTACCTGTCCTGGGAGTGTTTGATGGGGACAGCATAGAGGGAGCTTTACTCTGTATCTAACCCCGTGCTGTACCTGTCCTGGGAGTGTTTGATGGGGACAGTGTAGAGGGAGCTTTACTCTGTATCTAACCCCGTGCTGTACCTGTCCTGGGAGTGTTTGATGGGGACAGTGTAGAGGGAGCTTTACTCTGTATCTAACCCCGTGCTGTACCTGTCCTGGGGGTGTTTGATGGGGACAGTGTAGAGGGAGCTTTACTCTGTATCTAACCCCGTGCTGTACCTGTCCTGGTAGTGTTTGATGGGGACGGTGTAGAGGGAGTTTTACTCTGTATCTAACCCCATGCTGTACCTGTGCTGGGGGTGTTTGATGGGGACAGTGTAGAGGGAGCTTTACTCTGTATCTAACCCCGTGCTGTACCTGTCCTGGTAGTGTTTGATGGGGACAGTGTAGAGAGACCTTTACTCTGTATCTAACCCCGTGCTGTACCTGTCCTGGGAGTGTTTGATGGAGACAGTGTAAAGGGAGTTTTACTCTGTATCTAACCCCATGCTGTACCTGTCCTGGGAGTGTTTGATGGGGATGGTGTAAAGGGAGATTTACTCTGTATCTAACCCCGTTCTGTACCTGTACTGGGAGTGTTTGATGGGGACAGTGTAGAGGGAGCTTTACTCTGTATCTAACCCCGTGCTGTACCTGTCCTGGGAGTGTTTGATGGGGACAGCATAGAGGGAGCTTTACTCTGTATCTAACCCTATGCTGTACCTGTCATAGGAGTGTTTGATAGTGACAATGTAGAGGGAGCTTTACTCTGTATCTAACCCCATGCTGTACCTGTCCTGGGAGTGTTTGATAGGGACAATGTAGAGAGAGCTTTACTCTGCATCTAACCCCATGCTGTTCCTGTCCCGGGAGTGTTTGATGGGGACAGTGTAGAGGGAGCTTTACTCTGTATCTAACCCCGTTCTGTACCTGTCCTGGGAATGTTTGATGGGGACAGTGTAGAGGGAGCTTTACTCTGTATCTAACCCCGTGCTGTACCTGTCCTGGGAGTGTTTGATGGGGACAGCATAGAGGGAGCTTTACTCTGTATCTAACCCTATGCTGTACCTGTCATGGGAGTGTTTGATAGTGACAATGTAGAGGGAGCTTTACTCTGTATCTAACCCCGTGCTGTACCTGTCCTGGGAGTGTTTGATGGGGACAGTGTAGAAGGAGCTTTACTCTGTATCTTACCCCGTGCTGTACCTGTCCTGGGAGTGTTTGATGGGGACAGTGTAGAGGGAGCTTTACTCTGTATCTAACCCCGTGCTGTACCTGTCCTGGGAGTGTTTGATGGGGACAGTGTAGAGGGAGCTTTACTCTGTATCTAACCTCGTGCTGTACCTATCCTGGGAGTGTTTGATGGGGACGGTGTAGAGGGAGTTTTACTCTGTATCTAGCCCCATGCTGTACCTGTGCTGGGGGTGTTTGATGGGGACAGTGTAGAGGGAGCTTTACTCTGTATCTAACCCCGTGCTGTACCTGTCCTGGGAGTGTTTGATGGAGACAGTGTAAAGGGAGTTTTACTCTGTATCTAACCCCATACTGTACCTGTCCTGGGAGTGTTTGATGGGGATGGTGTAAAGGGAGATTTACTCTGTATCTAACCCCGTTCTGTACCTGTACTGGGAGTGTTTGATGGGGACAGTGTAGAGGGAGCTTTACTCTGTATCTAACCCCGTGCTGTACCTGTCCTGGGAGTGTTTGATGGGGACAGCATAGAGGGAGCTTTACTCTGTATCTAACCCCATGCTGTACCTGTCCTGGGAGTGTATGATAGGGACAATGTAGAGAGAGCTTTACTCTGCATCTAACCCCATGCTGTTCCTGTCCCGGGAGTGTTTGATGGGGACGGTGTAGATGGAGCTTTACTCTGTATCTAACCCTGTGCTGTACCTGTCCTGGGAGTGTTTGATGGGGATGGTGTAAAGGGAGCTTTACTCTGTATCTAACCCCGTGCTGTACCTGTCCTGGGAGTGTTTGATGGGGACAGTGTAGAGGGAGCTTTACTCTGTATCTAACCCCGTGCTGTACCTGTCCTGGGAGTGTTTGATGGGGACAGTATAGAGGGAGCTTTACTCTGTCTCTAACCCTGTGCTGTACGTGTCCTGGGAGTGTTTAATGGGGACGGTGTGAATGGAGCTTGACTCTGTATCTAACCCCCTGCTGTACCTGCCCTAGGAGTGTTTGATGTGGACAGTGTAGAGGGAGCTTTACTCTGTATCTAACCCCGTGCTGTACCTGTCCTGGGAGTGTTTGATGGGGACAGTGTAAAGGGAGCTTTACTCTGTATCTAACCCCGTGCTGTACCTGTCCTGGGAGTGTTTGATGGGGACAGTATAGAGGGAGCTTTACTCTGTCTCTAACCGTGCTGTACCTGTCCTGGGAGTGTTTAATGGGGACGGTGTGGATGGAGCTTGACTCTGTATCTAACCCCGTGCTGTACCTGTCCTGGGAGTTTTTGATGGGGACGGTGTAGATGGAGCTTTACTCTGTATCTATCCCCGTGTTGTACCTGTCCTGGGAGTGTTTGATGGGGATGGTGTAAAGGGAGCTTTACTCTGTATCTAACCCCGTGCTGTACCTGTCCTGGGAGTGTTTGATGGGGACAGTGTAGAGGGAGATTTTCTCTATATCTAACCCCGTACTGTACCTGTCCTGGGAGTGTTTGATGGGGACAGTGTAGAGGGAGATTTGCTCTGTATCTAACCCCGTGCTGTACCTGTCCTGGGAGTGTTTGATGGGGACAGTGTAGAGGGAGATTTGCTCTGTATCTAACCCTGTGCTGTACCTATCCTGGGAGTGTTTGATGGGGACAGTGTGGAGGGAGATTTGCTCTGTATCTAACCCCGTGCTGTACCTGTCCTGGGAGTGTTTGATGAGGACAGTGTAGAGGGAGCTTTACTCTGTATCTAACCCCGTGCTGTACCTGTCCTGGGATTGTTTGATGGGGACAGCGTGGAGGGAGATTTGCTCTGTATCTAACCCTGTGCTGTACCTGTCCTGGGAGTGTTTGATGGGGACAGTGTAGATGGAGATTTACTCTGTATCTAACCCCTTGCTGTACCTGTCCTGGGAGTGTTTGATGGGGACAGTGTAGAGGGAGATTTACTCTGTATCTAACCCCGTGCTGTACCTGTCCTGGGAGTGTTTGATTGGGACAGTGTAGATGGAGATTTACTCTGTATCTAACCCCGTGCTGTACCTGTCCTGGGAGTGTTTGATGGGGACAGTGTAGAGGGAGATTTACTCTGTATCTAACCCCGTGCTGTACCTGTCCTGGGATTGTTTGATGGGGACAGCGTGGAGGGAGATTTGCTCTGTATCTAACCCTGTGCTGTACCTGTCCTGGGAGTGTTTGATGGGGACAGTGTAGATGGAGATTTACTCTGTATCTAACCCCTTGCTGTACCTGTCCTGGGAGTGTTTGATGGGGACAGTGTAGAGGGAGATTTACTCTGTATCTAACCCCGTGCTGTACCTGTCCTGGGAGTGTTTGATTGGGACAGTGTAGATGGAGATTTACTCTGTATCTAACCCCGTGCTGTACCTGTCCTGGGAGTGTTTGATGGGGACAGTGTAGAGGGAGATTTACTCTGTATCTAACCCCGTGCTGTACCTGTCCTGGGAGTGTTTGATGGGGACAGCGTGGAGGGAGATTTGCTCTGTATCTAACCCCGTGCTGTACCTGTCCTGGGAGTGTTTGATGGGGACAGCGTGGAGGGAGATTTACTCTGTATCTAACCCCGTGCTGTACCTGTCCTGGGAGTGTTTGATGGGGACAGTGTAGAGGGAGCTTTACTCTGTATCTAACCCCGTGCTGTACCTGTCCTGGGAGTGTTTGATGCGGACAGTGTAGAGGGAGATTTGCTCTGTATCTAACCCTGTGCTGTGTTCTCTCTCTCTCGCTCTCTGTACTGAGATGAAAGCCAAATCCTGTGGATGCTGGGAATCTGAAACAAAAACAGGAGATGCTGGAAAAACTCAGCAGGTGTGACAGCCTCTGTGGAGAGGGAAAGGCAGAGTCCACATTTCGAGTCTGTCTGAGTGGTATGCACTCTGAGGAGTCATACAGACTCGCAATGTGAATGATGTCTCTCTCTCCACAGATACTGTTCGATCTGCTGAATTTTTGCCGCGTTTTCTCTTTTTGTCTGTCTCTGTCCTGATGTTTGTGCTGATGTGCTGACTCTGGCCCTGGTTTTGTTAACTAGTTGTGTACCAGCACAACGTGACCAAAGCCTGTTTCTGGCTGGGTTTTCTGCATCCAGCTAGAGTTTCAGGAACTGAGAGATAAGAGGGATGTGAAAGCGAGAGCCCCTATCCTCATTCGAATTAGACTTTGCTTTAAGAGGAAGTTAAACTGCTGATGAAGAGTCATACAGACTCGAAACGTCAACTGGATCCCTCTCTGCAGATGCTGTCAGGTATTTTTGTGCAAATTCTCACTGGGTTTCGAATATCTGGCTGTGTTTCTTCATCGCTGGATATCATATTCAGTCAGATGCACTGCATGGAGTGATAGAAACGTTCAGCGATGGGGATAAAGAGTCACATGGAGAACGAGAGAGAGAATCAGTTAAACAGAGAGAGAAAGAGAGAGAGGGCGAACGACAGAGCAAGGAAGACAAACAGATGGAGAGAGAGGGAACGAGACAGGCAGAGAGAGAGAGAGAGAGGCAGAGTTAGACAGACTCAGCAAGAGACAGAATGAGAGAAAGGGAGTGTGAGATAGAGATAGAGACAGACAAGAGAGAGAGGCACTGAAACAATAACAGACTATAAAAGAAACAGGCAGACAGAAATAGATAGAGAGATTTTTTTAAAGTTATCCTTTCATGGGATGGGGGCAAGGTCAGTATTTGTTACCCATCCCTAATTGCCCTTGAGATGAGTGGCCATTTCAGAGGGGCAGTTAAGAATCAACCACATTGCTGTGGGTCTGGAGTCACATATCGGCCAGACCGGGTAAGGACAGCAGATTTCCTTCCCTAAAGGACATTTGTGAACCAACTAATGCTGGTTGTCATGGTCACTGTTCCTGAGACTAGTTTAAATTCCAGATTTTATGAGTTGAATTCATATTCTGCCGGCTGCCTTGGTGGGATTCAAACTCAGGCCCCCAGAGCATTAGCCTGGCTCTTTGGGTTACCAGTCCAGGGACATTACCACTATGCTACCATGTCCCCCAGCGCTGCGTGCTGAGGTGCACCACCGGCTGATAGAACAAGAACATAAGAAATAGGAGCAGGAGTAATCTGAACAGCCCCTCGAGCCTGCTCCGTCACTCAATACCACCCTGGCTGACCTTGGGTTTCAATTCCACTTGCTGCCCGCTCCCCATATCCCTTACTTCACCGAGACACCAAACACCTGTCTATCTCAGCCTTAAATATATTCAACCATGAAGCATCCACAACCCTCTGGGGTAGAGAGTTCCAAAGATTCACAACCCTTTGAGTGAAGAAATTTCTCCTCATCTCAGTCCTAAATGGCCTACCCCTTATCCTGAGACTGGGCCCCCGGGGTTTAGACTCCCCGACCAGCAGGGACAGTCTCTCAGTGTCCACCCTGTCAAACCCCTTCAGAATCTCACAGGATTCAATGAGATCGTCTCTCGTTCTTCTAAACTCCAGAGAATACAAGCCCAATTTATTCAGCCTTTCATCATAGGAGAACCTCCTCATCCAGGGATCAGTCTAGTGAACCTTCACTGTACTACCTCCAATGAAAGCATATCCTTTCCAGTGCTAGTATATATCTTCTGAAATGCAAAAACCAAATCCGCACACAGCACTCCAGATGTGGTCTCAACAAAACCCTGTAGAACTGTAGCAAGATTTCTTTATTGGGGTACAGCACTGGGTGTTGGTGCAGCACTGGGTGTTGGTGCAGCACTGGGTGTTGGTGCAGCACTGGGTGTTGGGATGCCGCACTGGGTGTTGGTGCAGCACTGGGTGTTGGTGCAGCACTGGGTGTTGGTGCAGCACTGGGTGTTGGGGTGCCGCACTGGGTGTTGGTGCAGCACTGGGTGTTGGTGCAGCACTGGGTGTTGGTGCAGCACTGGGTGTTGGGATGCCGCACTGGGTGTTGGGGTGCAGCACTGGGTGTTGGGGTGCCGCACTGGGTGTTGGTGTGCCGCACTGGGTGTTGAGGTGCAGCACTGGATGTTGGTGCAGCACTGGATGTTGGTGCAGCACTGGGTGTTGGTGCAGCACTGGGTGTTGGGGTGCCGCACTGGGTGTTGGGGTGCCGCACTGGGTGTTGGGGTGCCGCACTGGGTGTTGGGGTGCCGCACTGGGTGTTGGGGTGCAGCACTGAGTGTGGGGTGCAGCACTGGGTGTTAGGGTGCCATACTGGGTGTTGGGGTGCAGCACTGGGTGTTGGGGTGCAGCACTGGGTGTGGGGTGCAGCACTGGGTGTTGGGGTGCCGTACTGGGTGTTGGGGTGCCTTACTGGGTGTTGGGGTGCCGTACTGGGTGTTGGGGTGCAGCACTGGGTGTTGGGGTGCAGCACTGGGTGTTGGGGTGCCGTTCTGGGTGTTGGGGTGCAGCACTGGGTGTTGGGGTGCCGCACTGGGTGTTGGGGTGCCGCACTGGGTGTTGGGGTGCCGCACTGGGTGTTGCGTTGCAGCCATGTGTGTTAGGGTTCAGCCATGTGTGTTGGACTGCAGCACTGGGTTTTGGTACAGCACTTGGTGGTGTAGCACTGGGTGTTGCTACAGCACTTGGAGGGGTACAACATTGGGAGTTTGTACAGCAGTTGGTGCTGGTGCAGCACTGGGAGTTGGGGTAAAGCACTCGGTGCTGGTGCACCAGTGGGAGTTGGGGTACAGCACTGGGCGTTGGTGTACAGCGCTGAGAGTTGGCGTACGGCACTGGGAGTTGGGGTACAACACTGGCAGTTAGGGTACAGCACTGGGAGTTGGGGTACGGCACTGGGAGTTGGTGCAGCATTGAGTGCTGATGCAGTCCATGGAGTTGGGGTTCAGCACTGGGAGTTGGGGTACCACACTGGGTGCTGGTGCAGCACTGGGTGTTGGGGTACAGCACTGGGTGTTGGGGTACAGCACTGGGAGTTGCGGTTTAGCACTGGGTGCTGGTATAGCACTGGGAGTTGGGGTACAGCACTGGGAGTTGGGGTACAGCACTGGGAGTTGGGGTACAGCACTGGGCGTTGACATACAGCACTGGGTGCTGGTACAGCACTGGGAGTTGGTCTACAGCACTGAGAGTTGGCGTACAGCACTGAGAGTTGGGGTAAAGCACTGGGAGTTGGTGTACAGCACTGGGAGTTGGCGTACGGCACTGGGAGTTGGCGTACGGCACTGAGAGTTGGCGTACGGCACTGAGAGTTGGGGTACGGCACTGGGAGTTGGGGTACAGCACTGGGAGTTGGGGTACAGCACTGGGAGTTGGCGTACAGCATTGGGAGTTGGGGTACAGCACTGTGAGTTGGAGTACGGCACTGTAAGTTGGTGTACGGCACTGTAAGTTAGTGTACGGCACTGGGAGTTGGGAAACAGCACTGGGAGTTGGGGTACAGCACTGGGAGTTGGGGTACAGCACTGGGAGTTGGGGTACAGCACTGGGCGTTGACATACAGCACTGGGTGCTGGTACAGCACTGGGAGTTGGTCTACAGCACTGAGAGTTGGCGTACAGCACTGAGAGTTGGGGTAAAGCACTGGGAGTTGGTGTACAGCACTGGGAGTTGGCGTACGGCACTGGGAGTTGGCGTACGGCACTGGGAGTTGGGGTACGGCACTGGGAGTTGGGGTACAGCACTGGGAGTTGGGGTACAGCACTGGGAGTTGGCGTACAGCACTGGGAGTTGGCGTACAGCACTGGGAGTTGGCGTACAGCACTGGGAGTTGGCGTACAGCACTGGGAGTTGGCGTACAGCATTGGGAGTTGGGGTACGGCACTGTGAGTTGGTGTACGGCACTGTAAGTTGGTGTACGGCACTGTAAGTTAGTGTACGGCACTGGGAGTTGGGAAACAGCACTGGGAGTTGGGGTACAGTGCTGGGAGTTGGGGTACAGTGCTGGGAGTTGGGGTACAGCACTGGGAGTTGGGGTACAGCACTGGGAATTGCTCTACGGCACTGGGAGTTCGCGTACGGCACTGGGAGTTGGCGTACGGCACTGGGGGTTGGCGTACGGCACTGGGAGTTGGCGTAAAGCACTGGCAGTTGGCGTACAGCACTGGCAGTTGGCGTACAGCACTGGGAGTTGGCGTACAGCACTGGGAGTTGGCGTACAGCGCTGAGAGTTGGTGTACAGCGCTGAGAGTTGGCGTACAGCACTGGGAGTTGGGGTACAGCACTGGGAGTTGGGGTACAGCACTGGGTGTTGGGGTACAGCACTGAGAGGTGGGGTACAGCACTGGGAGTTGGGGTACAGCACTGGGAGTTGGGGTACGGCACTGGGAGTTGGGGTACGGCACTGGGATTTGGGGTACGGCACTGGGAGTTGGGGTACAGCACTGGGTGCTGGTATGGCACTGGGAGTTGGGGTACAGCACTGGGAGTTGGGGTACAGCGCTGAGAGTTGGGGTACGGCACTGGGAGTTGGGGTACGGCACTGGGAGTTGGGGTACGGCACTGGGAGTTGGCGTACAGCGCTGGGAGTTGGCGTACAGCACTGGAAGTGGGCGTATGGCACTGAGAGGTGGGGTACAGCACTGGGAGTTGGGGTACAGCCCTGAGAGTTGGGGTACGGCACTGGGAGTTGGTGTATGGCACTGGGAGTTGGGGTACGGCACTGGGAGTTGGGGTACAGCACTGGGAATTGGGGTACAGCTCTGGGAGTTGGGGTACAGCACTGGGAGTTGGGGTATGGAACTGGGTGCTGGGGTACAGCGCTGGGAGTTGGGGTACAGCACTGAGAGTTGCGGTACGGCACTGGGAGTCGGGGTACAGCACTGGGTGCTGGGGTACAGCGCTGAGAGTTGCGGTACGGCACTGGGAGTTGGGGTACAGCGCTGAGAGTTGCGGTACGGCACTGGGAGTCAGGGTACAGCACTGGGTGCTGGTACGGCACTGGGAGTTTGTGTACAGCGCTGGGAGTTGGGGTACAGCACTGGGAGTTGGGGTACAGCACTGGGAGTTGGGGTACAGCGCTGAGAGTTGGGGTACAGCACTGGGAGTTGGTGTACGGCACTGGGAGTTGGGGTATGGCACTGGGTGTTGGGGTACAGCGCTGGGAGTTGGGATACAGCGCTGAGAGTTGCGGTACGGCACTGGGAGTCGGGGTACAGCACTGGGTGCTGGGGTACAGCGCTGAGAGTTGCGGTACGGCACTGGGAGTTGGGGTACAGCGCTGAGAGTTGCGGTACGGCACTGGGAGTCAGGGTACAGCACTGGGTGCTGGTACGGCACTGGGAGTTGGTGTACAGCGCTGAGAGTTGGAGTACAGCACTGGGAGTTGGGGTACAGCACTGGGAGTTGGGGTACAGCGCTGAGAGTTGGGGTACAGCACTGGGAGTTGGGGTACAGCACTGGGTGTTGGGTTGCCGCACTGGGTGTTGGGTTGCCGCACTGGGTGTTGGGGTGCCGCACTGGGTCTTGATGTGCCGCACTGGGTGTTGATGTGCCGCACTGGGTGTTGGGGTGCCGCACTGGGTGTTGGGGTGCCGCACTGGGTGTTGGTGCAGCACTGGGTGTTGGTGCAGCACTGGGTGTTGGGGTGCCGCACTGGGTGTTGGTGTGCTGCACTGGGTGTTGGGGTGCAGCACTGGGTGTTGGGATACGGCACTGGGTGTTGGGATACGGCACTGGGTGTTGGGGTGCAGCACTGTGTGTTGGTGTGTTGCACTGGGTGTTGGTGTGTCGCACTGGGTGTCTGTGTGTCGCACTGGGTGTCTGTGTGCCGCACTGGGTGTCTGTGTGCCGCACTGGGTGTCTGTGTGCCGCACTGGGTGTTGGTGTGCCGCACTGGGTGTTGGTGTGCCGCACTGGGTGTTGGGGTGCAGCACTGGGTGTAGGGTGCCATACTGGGTGTTGGGGTGCAGCACTGGGTGTTGGGGTGCAGCACTGGGTGTGGGGTGCAGCACTGGGTGTGGGGTGCCATACTGGGAGTTGGGGTGCAGCACTGGGTGTTGGGGTGCAGCACTGGGTGTTGGGGTGCAGCACTGGGTGTTGGGGTGCCGCACTGGGTGTTGGGGTGCCGCACTGGGTGTTGGGGTGCCGCACTGGGTGTTGCGTTGCAGCCATGTGTGTTGGGCTGCAGCACTGGGTTTTGGTACAGCACTTGTTGGTGTAGCACTGGGTGTTGCTACAGCACTTGGAGGGGTACAACATTGGGAGTTTGTACAGCAGTCGGTGCTGGTGCAGCAGTGGGAGTTGGGGTAAAGCACTCGGTGCTGGTGCACCAGTGGGAGTTGGGGTACAGCACTGGGAGTTGGCGCAGCACTGGGTGCTGGTACAGCCCATGGAGTTGGGGTGCAGCACCGGGTGCTGGTGCAGCACTGGGAGTTGGGGTACAACACTGGGAGTTGGTGTACAGCGCTGAGAGTTGGTGTACAGCACTGGGAGTTGGTGTACAGCGCTGAGAGTTGGTGTACAGCACTGGGAGTTGGGGTACAACACTGGGAGTTAGGGTACAGCACTGGGAGTTGGGGTACGGCACTGGGAGTTGGCGCAGCATTGAGTGCTGATGCAGCCCATGGAGTTGGGGTTCAGCACCAGGTGTTGGCGCAGCTCTGGGAGTTGGGGTACGGCACTGGGACTTGGGGTACCATACTGGGGGTTAGGGTACAGCACTGGGAGTTGGGGTGCAGCACTGGGAGTTGGGGTGCAGCACTGGGTGCTAATGCGGCAATGGGAGTTGGGGTACGGCACTGGGTGCTGGTGCAGCACTGGGAGCTGGCGTACAGCACTGGGTGTTGGGGTACAACACTGGGAGTTGCGGTTTAGCACTGGGTGCTGGTATAGCACTGGGAGTTGGGGTTCAGCACTGGGAGTTGTGGTACAGCACTGGGAGTTGGGGTACAGCACTGGAAGTTGGGGTACAGCACAGGAAGTTGGCGTACAGCACTGGGAGTTGACATACAGCACTGGGTGCTGGTACAGTACTGGGAATTGGCATACAGCACTGGGTGCTGGTACAGCACTGGGAGTTGGGGTACAGCACTGGGAGTTGGGGTACAGCGCTGAGAGTTGCGGTATGGCACTGGGAGTTGGGGTACAGCACTGGGAGTTGGTGTACAGTGCTGAGAGTTGGCGTACAGCACTGGGAGTTGGGGTACAGCACTGGGAGTTGGGGTACAGCGCTGAGAGTTGGGGTACAGCACTGGGAGTTGGTATACAGTGCTGAGAGTTGGCGTAAAGCACTGGGTGTTGGGGTGCCGCACTGGGTGTTGGGGTGCCGCACTGGATGTTGGGGTGCCGCACTGGATGTTGGTGCAGCACTGGGTGTTGGTGCAGCACTGGGTGTTGGGGTGCCGCACTGGGTGTTGGGGTGCCGCACTGGGTGTGGGTTGCAGCACTGGGTGTCGGGGTGCCATACTGGGTGTCGGGGTGCAGCACTGGGTGTCGGGGTGCAGCACTGGGTGTTGGGGTGCAGCACTGGGTGTTGGGGTGCAGCACTGGGTGTGGGGTGCAGCACTTGGTGTTGGGGTGCCGCACTTGGTGTTGGGGTGCCGCACTGGGTGTTGGGGTGCCGCACTGGGTGTTGGGGTGCCGCACTGGGTGTTGGGGTGCCGCACTGGGTGTTGCGTTGCAGTCATGTGTGTTAGGGTTCAGCCATGTGTGTTGGACTGCAGCACTGGGTTTTGGTATAGCACTTGTTGGTGTAGCACTGGGTGTTGCTACAGCACTTGGAGGGGTACAACATTGGGAGTTTGTACAGCAGTCGGTGCTGGTGCAGCACTGGGAGTTGGGGTAAAGCACTCGGTGCTGGTGCATCAGTGGGAGTTGGGGTACAGCACTGGGAGTTGGCGCAGCACTGGGTGCTGGTACAGCCCATGGAGTTGGGGTGCAGCACCAGGTGATGGTGCAGCACCGGGTGCTGGTGCAGCACTGGGAGTTGGGGTACAACACTGGGAGTTGGTGTACAGCGCTGAGAGTTGGAGTATGGCACTGGGAGTTGGGGTACAACACTGGGAGTTAGGGTACAGCACTGGGAGTTGGGGTACGGCACTGGGAGTTGGCGCAGCATTGAGTGCTGATGCAGCCCATGGAATTGGGGTTCAGCTCTGGGAGTTGGGGTACGGCACTGGGAGTTGGGGTACGGCACTGGGACTTGGGGTACCACACTGGGGGTTAGG
Source organism: Isurus oxyrinchus (assembly GCA_026770705.1). Taxonomy (NCBI): domain Eukaryota; kingdom Metazoa; phylum Chordata; class Chondrichthyes; order Lamniformes; family Lamnidae; genus Isurus; species Isurus oxyrinchus. The sequence continues at coordinate 190,210,417 of JANJGN010000006.1, read as the reverse complement.
GTACAGCACTGGGGGTTAGGGTACAGCACTGGGAGTTGGGGTGCAGCACTGGGAGTTGGTGTGCAGCACTTGGTGCTAATGCGGCAATGGGAGTTGGGGTACGGCACTGGGAGTTGGGGTACCACACTGGGAGCTGGCGGACAGCACTGGGAGCTGGCGGACAGCACTGGGTGTTGGGGTACAGCACTGGGTGTTGGGGTACAACACTGGGAGTTGCGGTTTAGCACTGGGAGTTGGGGTACAGCACTGGGAGTTGGGGTACAGCACTGGGAGTTGGGGTACAGCACTGGGAGTTGGCGTACAGCACTGGAAGTTGGCGTACAGCACTGGAAGTTGGCGTACAGCACTGGAAGTTGGCGTACAGCACTGGGAGTTGACATACAGCACTGGGTGCTGGTACAGCACTGGGAATTGGCATACAGCACTGGGTGCTGGTACAGCACTGGGAGTTGGGGTACAGCACTGGGAATTGGTCTACAGCACTGGGAGTTGGTCTACAGCACTGAGAGTTGGGGTAAAGCACTGGGAGTTGGTGTACAGCACTGGGAGTTGGTGTACAGCACTGGGAGTTGGCGTACGGCACTGAGAGTTGGGGTACAGCACTGGAAGTTGGGGTACAGCACTGGGAGTTGGTGTACAGCGCTGAGAGTTGGTGTACAGCGCTGAGAGTTGGTGTACAGCGCTGAGAGTTGGTGTACGGCGCTGAGAGTTGGGGTACGGCACTGGGAGTTGGTGTACAGCACTGAGAGTTGGGGTACGGCACTGTGAGTTGGGGTACGGCACTGTGAGTTGGGGTACGGCACTGTGAGTTGGGGTACGGCGCTGGGAGTTGGGGTACGGCGCTGGGAGTTGGGGTACGGCACTGGGAGTTGGGGTACGGCGCTGGGAGTTGGGGTACGGCGCTGGGAGTTGGGGTACGGCGCTGGGAGTTGGGGTACGGCGCTGGGAGTTGGGGTACAGCGCTGGGAGTTGGGGTACAGCACTGGGAGTTGGGGTACAGCACTGGAAGTTGGGGTACAGCACTGGAAGTTGGCGTACAGCACTGGGAGTTGACATACAGCACTGGGTGCTGGTACAGCACTGGGAATTGGCATACAGCACTGGGTGCTGGTACAGCACTGGGAGTTGGGGTACAGCACTGGGAATTGGTCTACAGCACTGGGAGTTGGTCTACAGCACTGGGAGTTGGTCTACAGCACTGGGAGTTGGCGTACAGCACTGAGAGTTGGGGTAAAGCACTGGGAGTTGGTGTACAGCACTGGGAGTTGGTGTACGGCACTGGGAGTTGGTGTACGGCACTGGGAGTTGGTGTACGGCACTGGGAGTTGGTGTACGGCACTGGGAGTTGGGGTACAGCACTGGGAGTTGGGGTACAGCACTGGGAGTTGGGGTACAGCGCTGAGAGTTGGGGTACAGCGCTGAGAGTTGGTGTACGGCACTGGGAGTTGGTGTACAGCGCTGAGAGTTGGGGTACGGCACTGTGAGTTGGGGTACGGCACTGTGAGTTGGGGTACGGCACTGTGAGTTGGGGTACGGCACTGTGAGTTGGGGTACGGCGCTGTGAGTTGGGGTACGGCACTGTGAGTTGGGGTACGGCACTGTGAGTTGGGGTACGGCACTGTGAGTTGGGGTACGGCACTGGGAGTTGGGGTACGGCACTGGGAGTTGGGGTACGGCACTGGGTGCTGGTACGGCACTGGGAGTTGGGGTACAGCGCTGGGAGTTGGGCTACAGCGCTGGGAGTTGGGGTACAGCACTGGGAGTTGGCGTACAGCACTGGGAGTTGGGGTACAGCACTGGGAGTTAGGGTACAGCACTGGGAGTTGGCGTACAGCACTGGGAGTTGGCGTACGGCACTGGGAATTGGCGTACGGCACTGTGAGTTGGGGTACGGCACTGTGAGTTGGCGTACAGCACTGTGAGTTGGGGTACGGCACTGTGAGTTGGGGTACAGCACTGGGTGCTGGTACGGCACTGGGAGTTGGGGTACAGCACTGGGAGTTGGGGTACAGCACTGGGAGTTGGGGTACAGCACTGAGAGTTGCTCTACAGCACTGGGAGTTGGCGTACAGCACTGGGAGTTGGCGTACAGCACTGGGAGTTGGGGTACAGCACTAGGAGTTGGGGTACGGCACTGGAGTTGGGGTACAGCACTGGGAGTTAGGGTACAGCACTGGGAGTTGGCGTACAGCACTGGAGTTGGGGTACAGCACTGAGAGTTGGGGTACAGCACTGGGAGTTGGGGTACAGCACTGGGAGTTGGGGTACAGCACTGGGAGTTGGTGTACAGTGCTGAGAGTTGGCGTACAGCACTGGGAGTTGGGGTACAGCACTGGGAGTTGGCGTACAGCGCTGAGAGTTGGGGTACGGCGCTGGGAGTTGGGGTAAAGCACTGGGAGTTGGGGTACAAGCACTGGGAGTTGGGGTACGGCGCTGGGAGTTGGGGTACAGCGCTGAGAGTTGGTGTACAGCACTGGGAGTTGGTGTACAGCGCTGAGAGTTGGTGTACAGCACTGGGAGTTGTTGTACGGCACTAGGAGTTGGCGTACAGCACTGAGAGTTGGCATACAGCGCTGGGAGTTTGGGTACGGCACTGAGAGTTGGGGTACGGCACTGGGAGTTGGGATACATCTCTCAGAGTTGGGGTACAGCACTGGGTGCTGGTACAGCACTGGGAGATAGGATGCAACACTATAGATTACATGGTCTTAGTATCCAATAGCAGAGTAGTGTAGAGATTGAGTTTGAAGTGTAAGAACATGTTTAGTTGCTGCTGAGTACCTTTGGAAATAAAGAGAGTTGCTACCTATGAAGTGTCTGCTACTCAACTCTATCATTGTGGCTAATCGGCACTCTTACAATAATCACACAAACAGCATCCAGCACTCTCTCGTCTCTCACTCTTTATCTCTCTCTCTCTTTCGCTCTCTGTCTCTCTGATTTTCTCATTCTCTACCTCTTTCGGTCTCTCTCTCTCTACCTCTCTCTCTCTCAGTGTCTCTCTCTACCTCTCTCTCTCGGTCTCTCTCTCTACCTCTCTCTCTCTCTATCTCGCTCTCTCGGTCTCTCTCTCTTTACCTCTCTTTCTCTACGTCTCTCTCTACCTCTCTCTCTCGGTGTCTCTCTCTACCTCTCTCTCTCTACCTCTCTCTCTCTCTCTACCTCTCTCTCTCGGTGTCTCTCTCTACCTCTCTCTCTCTACCTTTCTCTCTCTCCACCTCTCTCTCTCTCGGTGTCTCTCTCTACCTCTCTCTCTCTCTACCTCTCTCTCTCTCGGTCTCTCTCTCGGTCTCTGTCTCTCGGTCTCTGTCTCTCGGTCTCTGTCTCTCGGTCTCTGTCTCTCGGTCTCTGTCTCTCGGTCTCTGTCTCTCTACCTCTCTCTCTCAGTGTCTCTCTCTAGCTCTCTCTCTCGGTATCTCTCTCTACCTATCTCTCTCTCTCTACCTCTCTCTCTCTCGGTCTCTCTCTCTCTACCTCTCTTTCTCTACCTCTCTCTCTGTGTCTCTCTCTAGCTCTCTCTCTCAGTCTCTCTCTCTCTACCTCTCGGTTTCTCTCTCTCTCTACCTCTCTTTCTCTACCTCTCTCTCTCAGTGTCTCTCTCTACCCCTCTCTCTCTCTCGGTTTCTCTCTCTCTACCTCTCTTTCTCTACCTCTCTCTCTCAGTGTCTCTCTCTACCTCTCTCTCTAACTCTCTCTCTCTCGGTCTCATCTCTCTCTTTACCTCTCTTTCTCTACGTCTCTCTCTACCTCTCTCGGTGTCACTCTCTACCTCTCTCTCTCTCTCTCTACTTCTCTCTCTCTTGGTCTCTCTCTCTCTACCTCTCTCTCTCGGTCTCTCTTTCTCTCTACCGCTCTCTCTCTTGGTATCTCTCTCGGTCTCTCTCTCTACCTCTCTCTCTCTCTCGGTCTCTCTCTCTACCTCTCTCTCTCTCTTGGTCTCTCTCTCACTACCTCTCCTTCTCTACCTCTCTCTCTACCTCTCTCTCTCGGTGTCTCTCTCTACCTCTCTCTCTCTCTCGATCTCTCTCCTCTCTCTCGATCTCTCTCTCCCTACCTCTCTCTCTACCTCTCTCTCTTGGTGTCTCTCCCTACCTCTCTCTCTACCTCTCTTTCTCTCGGTCTCTCTCTTTCTCTACCTCTCTCTCTCTCTACCTCTCTTTCGGTGTCTCTCTCTACCTCTCTCTCTCTCGGTCTTTCTCTCTCAATCTCTCTTTCTCTACCTCTCTCTCTGCCTCTCTCTTTCGGTGTCTCTCTCTACCGCTCTCTCTCTCTCTACCGCTCTCTCTCTCTCTACCGCTCTCTCTCTCTCTACCTCTCTCTCTCTCTACCTCTCTTTCTCTCAGTCTCTCTCTCTCTCTACCTCTCTCTCTCTCTACCTCTCTCTCTCTCTCTACCTCTCTCTCTCTCTACCTCTCTTTCTCTCGGTCTCTCTCTCTCTCTACCTCTCTCTCTCTCTACCTCTCTCTCTCTCTACCTCTCTCTCTCTCTACCTCTCTCTCTCTCTTTCTCTCTATCTCTCTCTCTCTCTCTCTCTCTGTCTCTCTCTCTCTCTCTGTCTCTCTCTCTCTCTCTCTGTCTCTCTCTCTCTCTCTCTGTCTCTCTCTCACACTCTCCTGTCTCTCTCTCTGTCTCTCTCTCTCTCTACCCCCTCTCTCTGTACCTCTCTCTCTCTCTACCTCTCTCTCTACCTCTCTCTCTCTACCTCTCTCTCTGTTGGTCTCTCTCTACATCTCTCTCTCTCTCTCTCTCCTGCCTCTCTCTCTCTGCCTCTCTCTCTCTGCCTCTCTCTCTCTGCCTCTCTCTCTGTTGGTCTCTCTCTCTGTTGGTCTCTCTCTCGGTCTCTCTCTCTCTACCTCTGTCTCCTCTCTGTCTCTCTCTCTCTACCTTTCTCTCTCAGTCTCTCTCTCTTTCTCAGTCTCTCTCTCTCTCTCTCTCTCTCCAGTCTCTCTCTCTCAGTCTCTGTCTCTCTCTCTCTACCTCTCTCTTTTGTGCTCTGTTTCGGGCTGACTCTCACTCTCACTCAATATCTCTCTCAGTCTCTCTCTCTCTCTACCTCTCTCTCTCTCGGTCTCTCTCTCGGTCTCTCTCTCTCTCTCGGTCTCTCTCTCTCTCTCGGTCTCTCTCTCTACCTCTCTCTCTTGTGCTCTGTTTCGGGCTGACTCTCACTCTCACTCAATATCTCTCTCAGTCTCTCTCTCTCTCTCTACCTCTCTCTCTTTCGGTCTCTCTCTCTACTTCTCTCTCCTCGGTCTCTCTCTCTCTCTCGGTCTCTCTCTCTCTCTCGGTCTCTCTCTCTACCTCTCTCTCTTGTGCTCTGTTTCGGGCTGACTCTCACTCTCACTCAATATCTCTCTCAGTCTCTCTCTCTCTCTACCTCTCTCTCTCTCTCGGTCTCTCTCTTTATCTACCTCTCTCTCTCTCAGTCTCTCTCTCTTTCTCAGTCTCTCTCTCACTCTCAGTCTCTCTCTCTCAGTCTCTGTCTCTCTCTCTCTACCTCTCTCTCTTGTGCTCTGTTTCGGGCTGACTCTCACTCTCACTCAATATCTCTCTCGGTCTCTCTCTCTCTCTCGGTCTCTCTCTCTACTCTCTCTCTCGGTCTCTCTCTACCTCTCTCTCTCTCGGTCTCTCTCTCTCTCTCTCTCTCTCTCAGTCTCTCTCTCTCAGTCTCTCTCTGTCTCTCTCTCTCTACCCTCTCTCTCTTGTGCTCTGTTTCGGGCTGACTCTCACTCTCACTCAATATCTCTCTCAGTCTCTCTCTCTCTCTCTACTTCTCTCTCTCGGTCTCTCTCTACCTCTCTCGGTCTCTCTCTCTCGGTCTCTCGTCTCTCGGTCTCTCTCTCTCGGTCCCCTCTCTCTCGGTCTCTCTCTCTCTCGGTCCTCTCTCTCGGTCTCTCTCTCTCTCTCTCGGTCTCTCTCTCTCTCTCGGTCTCTCTCTCTCTCTCGGTCTCTCTCTCGGTCCTCTCTCGGTCCTCTCTCTCCGGTCTCTCTCTCTCGGTCTCTCTCTCTCGGTCTCTCTCTCTCGGTCTCTCTCTCTACCTCTCCCTCTTGTGCTCTGTTTCGGGCTGACTCTCACTCTCACTCAATATCTCTCTAGTCTCTCTCTCTCTCTCTCTCAGTCTCTCTCTCCTCGGGTCTCTCTCTCTCGGTCTCTCTCTCTCGGTCTCTCTCTCTACCTCTCTCTCTTGTGCTCTGTTTCGGGCTGACTCTCACTCTCACTCAATATCTCTCTCAGTCTCTCTCTCTCTCTACCCTCTCTCTCTCTCGGTCTCTCTCTTTATCTACCCTCTCTCTCTCTCAGGTCTCTCTCTCTTTCTCAGTCTCTCTCTCTCTCTCTCAGTCCTCTCTCTCGTCTCTGTCTCTCTCTCTCTACCTCTCTCTCTTGTGCTCTGTTTCGGGCTGACTCTCACTCTCACTCAATATCTCTCTCAGTCTCTCTCTCTCTCTCTCGGTCTCTCTCTCTACATCTCTCTCTCTCGGTCTCTCTCTTTATCTACCTCTCTCTCTCTCGGTCTCTCTCTCTACCTCTCTCTCTCGGTCTCTCTCTACCTCTCTCTCTCTCAGTCTCTCTCTCTCGGTCTCTCTCTTTATCTACCTCTCTCTCTTGTGCTCTGTTTCGGGCTGACTCTCACTCTCACTCAATATCTCTCTCAGTCTCTCTCTCTCTCTACCTCTCTCTCTCTCGGTCTCTCTCTCTCTCGGTCTCTCTCTCTCAGTCTCTCTCTCTCGGTCTCTCTCTCTACCTCTCTCTCTTGTGCTCTGTTTCGGGCTGACTCTCACTCTCACTCAATATCTCTCATCAGTCTCTCTCTCCTCTCTACCTCTCTCTCTCTCGGGTCTCTCTCTTTATCTACCTCTCTCTCTCTCGGTCTCTCTCTCTCGGTCTCTCTCTCTCGGTCTCTCTCTCTCGGTCTCTCTCTCTTTCTCAGTCTCTCTCTCACTCTCAGTCTCTCTCTCTCAGTCTCTGTCTCTCTCTCTCTACCTCTCTCTCTTGTGCTCTGTTTCGGGCTGACTCTCACTCTCACTCAATATCTCTCTCAGTCTCTCTCTCTCTCTACCTCTCTCTCTCTCGGTCTCTCTCTTTATCTACCTCTCTCTCTTGTGCTCTGTTTCGGGCTGACTCTCACTCTCACTCAATATCTCTCTCAGTCTCTCTCTCTCTCTCTACCTCTCTCTCTCTCGGTTCTCTCTCTCTCGGTCTCTCTCTCTCGTCTCTCTCTCTCTCTCAGGTCTCTCTCTCTCTCTCGGTCCTCTCTCTCTCTCGGTCTCTCTCTCTCGGGTCTCTCTCTCGTACCTCTCCCTCTTGTGCTCTGTTTCGGGCTGACTCTCACTCTCACTCAATATCTCTCTCAGTCTCTCTCTCTCTCTCTACCTCTCTCTCTCTCAGTCTCTCTCTCTCTCTCGGTCTCTCTCTCTCGGTCTCTCTCTCAGTCTCTGTCTCTCTCTCTCTACCTCTCTCTCTTGTGCTCTGTTTCGGGCTGACTCTCACTCTCACTCAATATCTCTCTCAGTCTCTCTCTCTCTCTACCTCTCTCTCTCTCGGTCTCTCTCTCTCTCTCAGTCTCTCTCTCTCTCTCTCTGGTCTCTCTCTCTCCTCTACCTCTCTCTCTCTCGGTCTCTCTCTCGGTCTCTCTCTCTCTCTCAGTCTCTCTCTCTCTCTCTCTCTCAGTCTCTCTCTCTCAGTCTCTGTCTCTCTCTCTCTACCTCTCTCTCTTGTGCTCTGTTTCGGGCTGACTCTCACTCTCACTCAATATCTCTCTCAGTCTCTCTCTCTCTCTACATCTCTCTCTCTCTCTCGGTCTCTCTCTTTATCTACCTCTCTCGGTCTCTCTCTCTCCTCGGTCTCTCTCTCTCTCTCTCTCTCTCTCGGTCCTCTCTCTCTACCTCTCTCTCTTGTGCTCTGTTTCGGGCTGACTCTCACTCTCACTCAATATCTCTCTCAGTCTCTCTCTCTCTCTACATCTCTCTCTCTCGGTCTCTCTCTTTATCATACCTCTCTCTCTCTCGGTCTCTCTCTCTCTCGGTCTCTCTCTCTCGGTCTCTCTCTCTACCTCTCTCTCTTGTGCTCTGTTTCGGGCTGACTCTCACTCTCACTCAATATCTCTCTCAGTCTCTCTCTCTCTCTACCTCTCTCCTCTCTCGGTCTCTCTCTTTATCTACCTCTCTCTCTCTCGGTCTCTCTCTCTACTTCTCTCTCTCGGTCTCTCTCTACCTCTCTCGGTCTCTCTCTCTCGGTCCTCTCTCTACCTCTCTCTCTCGGTCTCTCTCTCTCTACCTCTCTTTCTCTACCTCTCTCTCTCTCTACCTCTCTGTCTCTTTACCTCTCTCTCTCGGTCTCTCTCTCTCTACCTCTCTCTCTCGGTTTCTCTCTCTCTACCTCTCTTTCTCTACCTCTCTCTCTCAGTGTCTCTCTCTACCTCTCTCGGTCTCTCTCTCTCGGTCCTCTCTCTCTCGGTCTCTCTCTCTACCTCTCTCTCTTGTGCTCTGTTTCGGGCTGACTCTCACTCTCACTCAATATCTCTCTCAGTCTCTCTCTCTCTCTCTACCTCTCTCTCTTTCGGTCTCTCTCTTTATCTACCTCTCTCTCTTTCGGTCTCTCTCTCTACTTCTCTCTCTCGGTCTCTCTCTCTCTCTCGGTCCTCTCTCTCTCGGTCTCTCTCTCTCGGTCTCTCTCTCTCGGTCTCTCTCTCTACCTCTCTCTCTTGTGCTCTGTTTCGGGCTGACTCTCACTCTCACTCAATATCTCTCTCAGTCTCTCTCTCTCTCTCTCTCGGTCTCTCTCTCTCGGGTCTCTCTCTCTCTCTACCTCTCTCTCTTGTGCTCTGTTTCGGGCTGACTCTCACTCTCACTCAATATCTCTCTCAGTCTCTCTCTCTCTCTCTCTCGGTCTCTCTCTCTCGGTCTCTCTCTCTCAGTCTCTCTCTCTCAGTCTCTGTCTCTCTCTCTCTCTACCTCTCTCTCTTGTGCTCTGTTTCGGGCTGACTCTCACTCTCACTCAATATCTCTCTCAGTCTCTCTCTCTCTCTCTCTCGGTCTCTCTCTCTCGGTCTCTCTCTCTCGGTCTCTCTCTCTCGGTCTCTCTCTCTACCTCTCTCTCTTGTGCTCTGTTTCGGGCTGACTCTCACTCTCACTCAATATCTCTCTCAGTCTCTCTCTCTCTCTCTCTCGGTCTCTCTCTCTACCTCTCTCTCTTGTGCTCTGTTTCGGGCTGACTCTCACTCTCACTCAATATCTCTCTCGGTCTCTCTCTCTCTCTACATCTCTCTCTCTCGGTCTCTCTCTTTATCTACCTCTCTCTCTCTCGGTCTCTCTCTCTCTCTCGGTCTCTCTCTCTCTCTACCTCTCCCTCTTGTGCTCTGTTTCGGGCTGACTCTCACTCTCACTCAATATCTCTCTCAGTCTCTCTCTCTCTCTACCTCTCTCTCTCTCGGTCTCTCTCTTTATCTACCTCTCTCCTCTCTCGGTCTCTCTCTCTACATCTCTCTCTCTCGGTCTCTCTCTTTATCTACCTCTCTCTCTCTCGGTCCTCTCTCTCTCTCTCAGTCTCTCTCGGTCTCTCTCTCTACCTCTCTCTCTTGTGCTCTGTTTCGGGCTGACCTCTCACTCTCACTCAATATCTCTCTCAGTCTCTCTCTCTCTCTACCTCTCTCTCTCTCGGTCTCTCTCTTTATCTACCTCTCTCTCTCTCGGTCTCTCTCTCGGTCTCTCTCTCTCTCTCGGTCTCTCTCTCTCTCTCGGTCTCTCTCTCTCGGTCTCTCTCTCTCGGTCTCTCTCTCTCTCTCGGTCTCTCTCTCTACCTCTCTCTCTTGTGCTCTGTTTCGGGCTGACTCTCACTCTCACTCAATATCTCTCTCAGTCTCTCTCTCTCTCTACCTCTCTCTCTTTCGGTCTCTCTCTTTATCTACCTCTCTCTCTCTCGGTCTCTCTCTCTACTTCTCTCTCTCGGTCTCTCTCTACCTCTCTCGGTCTCTCTCTCTCGGTCTCTCTCTACCCTCTCTCTCTCGGTCTCTCTCTCTCTACCTCTCTTTCTCTACCTCTCTCTCTCTCTACCTCTCTGTCTCTTTACCTCTCTCCTCTCGGTCTCTCTCTCTCTACCTCTCTCTCTCGGTTTCTCTCTCTCTACCTCTCTTTCTCTACCTCTCTCTCTCAGTGTCTCTCTCTACCTCTCTCTCTAACTCTCTCTCTCTCGGTCTCTCTCTCTCTCTTTACCTCTCTTTCTCTACGTCTCTCTCTACCTCTCTCGGTGTCACTCTCTACCTCTCTCTCTCTCTCTACTTCTCTCTCTCTTGGTCTCTCTCTCTCTACCTCTCTCTCTCAGTCTCTCTTTCTCTCTACCGCTCTCTCTCTTGGTTTCTCTCTCGGTTCTCTCTCTCTACCTCTCTCGGTCTCTCTCTCTACCTCTCTCTCTCTCTTGGTCTCTCTCTCACTACCTCTCTTTCTCTACCTCTCTCTCTACCTCTCTCTCTCGGTGTCTCTCTCTACCTCTCTCTCTCGGTGTCTCTCTCTACCTCTCTCTCTCGGTGTCTCTCTCTACCTCTCTCTCTCGGTGTCTCTCTCTACCTCTCTCTCTCGGTGTCTCTCTCTACCTCTCTCTCTCGGTGTCTCTCTCTACCTCTCCTCTCTCGGTGTCTCTCTCTACCTCTCTCTCTCTCTCGATCTCTCCTCTCTCTCGATCTCTCTCTCCCTACCCTCTCTCTCTAACCTCTCTCTCTTGGTGTCTCTCCCTACCTCTCTCTCTACCTCTCTTTCTCTCGGTCTCTCTCTTTCTCTACCTCTCTCTCTCTCTCTACCTCTCTCTCTCTTGGTCTTTCTCTCTCTATCTCTCTTTCTCTACCTCTCTCTCTGCCTCTCTCTTTCGGTTTCTCTCTCTACCCGCTCTCTCTCCTCTACCCGCTCTCTCTCTCTACCGCTCTCTCTCTCTACCGCTCTCTCTCTCTACCTCTCTCTCTCTACCTCTCTCTCTCTCTACCTCTCTCTCTCTCTACCTCTCTCTCTCTCGGTCTCTCTCTCTCTCTACCTCTCTCTCTCTCTACCTCTCTCTCTCTCTACCTCTCTTTCTCTTGGTCTCTCTCTCTCTACCTCTCTCTCTCTACCTCTCTCTACCTCTCTCTCTCTCTACCTCTCTCTCTCTCTACCTCTCTCTCTCTCTACCTCTCTTTCTCTTGGTCTCTCTCTCTCTACCTCTCTCTCTCTACCTCTCTCTACCTCTCTCTCTCTCTACCTCTCTCTCTCTCTACCTCTCTCTCTCTCTCTCTCTGTCTCTCTCTCTCTCTCTGTCTCTCTCTCTCTCTGTCTGTCTCTCTCTCTCTCTCTGTCTTGTCTCTCTCTCTCTGTCTCTCTCTCTCTCTGCCTCTCTCTGTACCTCTCTCTCTCTCTACATCTCTCTCTCTCTCTCTCTACCTCGTTCTCTCGCTACCTCTCTCTCTCTACCTCTCTCTCTGTTGGTCTCTCTCTACATCTCTCTCTCTCTACCTCTCTCTCTCTCTCACCGTTCCTTCACTGTCACTGGGTCAAAATCCTCTCAGTCCTCTCTCCCGGACTCTCACTCAGTCTCTCTCTCTGCCTCTCTCTCTCTCTCTCTCTCTCTCTCCTGTTTCTATTCAATCTCTCTCACTCAGTGTATCTCTCTCTATCTCTGTCACTGTCTCTCGGATTCTCTCTCTCAAACTCTCTATCTTCCTCTCTGTCTGTCTCACACTGTCTCTCACTCGGACTCTCTCTTGGTGTCTCTCTCTCTCTTTCTCTCTCTCCTCCCCCCTTTGTGTCTCTCTATCTCTCTTGCTCTCTGTCTCACTCTGACTTTCTCACTCTGACTCTCTCTCCTCTTTTGAACTCTCTCTTTCTGCCTCTGTCTCTGTTTCTGCCTCTCTCCACTGTCTCTCTCTCTATCTGTCTCGGTCACTCTCTGCCTCTCACTCTCTATCTCTCACTCTGTCTATCTCTCTGTCTCCCCCCTCTCTCTTGATATCTCTCCCTCTTGCTCTCTCTCTCTCTGTCTCTGTCTCTCTCACTCTGTCTCCTCTCCCTCTCTCTATCTCTCTCTGCCTCTCTCTTGCTCTCCATCTCTCTCACACCATCTCTCTGTCTCTCCCACTCTGCCTCTCACTCCTTCTCTCTCTCTGTCTCTGTCTCTCGGATCCTCTCGGTCTCTCTCGGTCTCTCTCGGTCTCTCTCGGTCTCTCTGTCTCTCTGTCTCTCTGTCTCTCTGTCTCTCTCTCTCTCTGTCTCTCTCTCTCTCTTGCCCTCTCGTCCTTTCCTTTGATGACTAGGCATGGAGGCTTCTTGTGAATTTGTGATTGTTTTGGGACTTGGCAATGGGGGTTAGTCCATTGCAAAATGTAGGTAGTTAGCAGCCTGTTCTAAAAGGCTGGGGCCTGGAGATGGATTTCGCTGCAAGGTGGTGATGTGACTGGACTAAGAATCCAAAAGCTAATGATTCAAATCCCACCAGGAGGCGGTTGGTGAATTTTAATGGAACGGTCTGGAAAGGGGGAGCTGCTGTCATGAACGGTGGATCTGGGGCCCTGCTCAGCTAATCTACAACAACAACCACCCCCATTGGCATAGCAACTTTACAACGTTATAAAACCTCCCCACACTGCTCCACAGGAGTGTCACAAAGCAACGTTTGACTCAAGCCGCAAAGGGAGCTGTTAGGGCCAGACCCTGGAAAGGTTTGGTGAAAGAGGTAGGTTTTAGGAGCACCTTGTGGTCAGTGGGTGATAACAGGGGCTGAGTGATTACCTCAGTGCATTGTCACTGGCCTCACACATTTTAGTTGAAGTTAGACCTCTTTGGTAGGGACATTTTCTTTCTGTTTATTGTTATTTTTCATGTTGTGGAGCAGGATGGAGAAGCCTCATGGGCTTACTCCTGCTCCTGATATATATCGACGTGTAATTTTTTTGGTGAACGAGTAATGTGGCTGAAATGAATTTCTGTACGGACCCTGAAGTGAAATCGATTGAACTAAATGAATGTTCAAGGAGGAAAGGACATCGGTGGGATTCAGCGAGGGAATTCCTGAATCTGGGACACGGTCAGCAATGGTGCAGTGGTTAGAATCAGGGATGTTCAAGAGGCCAGGATTAGAGGAGCGTGAGAGAGATCTCAGAGGGTTGTAGCCTGGAGGTGAAACAGAGATTGGGAGGGGCAAGGCCATGGCGGGGTGGGGGGGGGATTCGAAAGCGAGAATGAGAATTTTTATTTAAATCCTGCTGCCTGTCCAGAGTAGGTCAGCGAGCACAGGCTTGTTGTGGGTTAAGGGTTTTGGATGGGTTGAAGTTTGCAAAGGGCAGAATGTGGGAGAGCAGCCAGGAGAGAGCTGGAATAGTCCAGCCGAGAATCGACAAAGGAAGGAGTGAAGGGCTGGGACAGCAGATGAGCTGAGACTGATATAGAGACTGGCGATGGAAGCAGGCTGCCCTGAGTGACAGAGTGAACACGCCGTCAGACACTCATCTGGGGATTGCAGATGACACCGAGGTCACATAGGGGAGAGCAATGGAATGGACATCACTGCTCTTTAGGGAAGGAAACTTGTCTTCACCCAGGCTGGGTCTGTTTGTAATTCCAGTCCCACTCCAGGGTGATTGGCTTCTAAAGTGGCTCAGCAAGGCACACAGTTAGATCAAACTGTTCAGGGAGACGGGGCACAAAAGCAGAGTAAAGTCAGCATACTTGCTGGCATGACACCCCACATTCAACACAGCACCCACTTTATTCAGAGTCACATGAACCGCCGGAGTAATTTAAAAACAATGCAGCACAGGACATTCTGTTCAAACCGCACAGCAAGATCCCTGCATCAGGAAACGTGGTAATGACCACAATTTTCCTGGATGTGACATTGTTCAGGGCCACAACATTGGGGCAAAACCCCTGCTTTTCATCTAAACAGGGAGTCAGGGATCGATACATCCGGCGGAGAGGGTAAACAGCAGCTACTATAATATTCCTCTGAAAAGTATCACTCCCAACAGCCCAGCACTCCCTCAGTGCCCCCTCATTACTGAGCCTCTGACAGTGCAGCACTCCCTCAGTACTGACCCTCTGACACTGCAGCACTCCCTCATTACTGAGCCTCTGACAGTGCAGCACTCCCTCAGTACTGACCCTCTGACAGTGCAGCACTCCCCTCAGTACTGACCCTCTGACAGTGCAGCACTCCCTCAGTACTGACCCTCTGACAGTGCAGCACTCCCTCAGTACTGACCCTCTGACAGTGCAGCACACCCTCAGTACTGACCCTCTGACAGTGCGGCGCTCCCTCAGTACTGACCCTCTGATAGTGCGGCACTCCCTCAGCACTGACCCTCTGACATGGCCGCACTCCCTCAGTACTGACCCTCTGACAGTGCAGCGCTCCCTCAGCACTGACCCTCTGACAGTGCAGCACTCCCTCAATACTGACCCTCTGACAGTGCAGCAATCCCTCAGTACTGACCATCTGACAGTGTGGCACTCCCTCAGTACTGACCATCTGACAGTGCAGCACTCCCTCAGTACTGACCCTCTGACAGTGCATGCAGCCCTCCCTCAACACTGACCCTCTGAAAGTGCGGCACTCCCTCAGTACTGACCCTCTGACAGTGAGGCACACCCTCAGTACTGACCCTCTGACAGTGCGGCACTCCCTCAGTACTGACCCCTCTGACAGTGCAGCACTCCCCTCAGTACTGACCCTCTGACAGTGCAGCACCCCCCTCAATACTGACCCTCTGACAGTGCAGCAATCCCTCAGTACTGACCCTCTGACAGTGCAGCACTCCCTCAGTACTGACCATTTGACAGTGTGGCACTCCCTCAGTACAGACCATCTGACAGTGCGGCACTCCCTCAGCACTGACCCTCAGACAGTGAGGCACTCCTTCAGTACTGACCCTCTGACAGTGCAGCACTCCCTCAGTACTGACCCTCTGACAGTGCAGCACTCCCTCAGTACTGACCCTCTGACAGTGCAGCACTCCCTCAGTACTAACCCTCTGACAGTGCAGCACTCTCTCAGTACTGACACTCTGCAGTGCAGCAGCACTCCCTCAGTACTGACCCTCTGACATTGCAGCACTCCCTCAGTACTGACCCTCTGACAGTGCAGCACTCTCTCAGTTACTGACCCTCTGGACAGTGCAGCACTCTCTCAGTACTGACCCTCTGACAGTGCAGCACTCCCTCAGTACTCACCCTCTGACAGTGCAACACTCTCTCAGTACTGACCCTCCGATAGTGCGTCACTCCCTCAGTACTGACCCTCCGATAGTGCGTCACTCCCTCAGTACTGACCCTCTGACAGTGCAGAACTCTCTCAGTACTGACCCTCTGACAGTGCAGCACTCCTCTCAGTACTGACCCTCTGATAGTGCAGCACTCCCTCAATACTGACCCTCTGACAGTGCAGCAATCCCTCAGTACTGACCATCTGACAGTGCGGCACTCCCTCAGTACTGACCATCTGACAGTGCAGCACTCCCTCAGTACTGACCCTCTGACAGTGCATGCAGCCCTCCCTCAACACTGACCCTCTGAAAGTGCGGCACCTCCCTCAGTACTGACCCTCTGACAGTGCGGCACTTCCCTCAGTACTGACCCTCTGACAGTGCAGCACTCCCTCAGTACTGACCCTCTGGACAGTGCAGCACCCCCTCAATACTGACCCTCTGACAGTGCAGCAATCCCTCAGTACTGACCCTCTGACAGGCAGCACTCCCTCAGTACTGAACATTTGACAGTGTGGCACTCCCTCAGTACTGACCATCTGACAGTGCGGCACTCCCTCAGCACTGACCCTCAGACAGTGCGGCACTCCTTCAGTACTGACCCTCTGACAGTGCAGCACTCCCTCAGTACTGACCCTCTGACAGTGCAGCACTCTCTCAGTACTGACACTCTGCAGTGCAGCACTCCCTCAGTACTGACCCTCCGACAGTGCAGCACTCCCTCAGTACTGACCCTCCTGACAGTGCAGCACTCCCTCAGTACTGACCCTCTGACATTGCAGCACTCCCTCAGTACTGACCCTCCTGACAGTGAGGCCACTCCTACAGTACTGACCCTCTGACAGTGCAGCACTCTCTCAGTACTGACCCCTCTGACAGTGCAGCACTCTCTCAGTACTGACCCTCTGACAGTGCAGCACTCTCTCAGTACTGACCCTCTGACAGTGCAGCACTCCCTCAGTACTCACCCTCTGACAGTGCAACACTCTCTCAGTACTGACCCTCCGATAGTGGCGTCACTCCCTCAGTACTGACCCTCCGATAGTGCGTCACTCCCTCAGTACTGACCCTCTGACAGTGCAGAACTCTCTCAGTACTGACCCTCTGACAGTGCAGCACTCTCTCAGTACTGACCCTCTGATAGTGCAGCACTCCCTCAGTACTGACCCTCTGACAGTGCAGCACTCCCTCAGTACTGACCCTCTGACAGTGCAGCACTCACCTCAGTACTGACCCTCTGACAGTGCAGCACTCCCTCAGTACTGACCCTCTGACAGTGCAGCACTCCCTCAGTACTGACCCTCTGACAGTGCAGCACTCCCTCAGTACTGACCCTCTGACAGTGCAGCACTCCCTCAGTACTGACCCTCTGACAGTGCAGCACTCCCTCAGTACTGACCCTCTGACAGTGCAGCACTCCCTCAGTACTGACCCTCTGACAGTGCGGCACTCCCTCAGTACTGACCCTCTGACAGTGCGGCACTCCCTCAGTACTGACCCTCTGACAGTGCGGCAAGCCCTCAGTACAGACCCTCTGACAGTGCAGCATTTCCTCAGTACTGACACTCAGATAGTACAGCACTCCCTCAGTACTGACCCTCTGACAGTGCAGCACTCCCTCAGTACTGACCCACTGACAGTGCAGGCAGCCCTCCCTCAGCACTGACCCTCTGACAGTGCAGCCCTCCCTCAGCACTGACCCTCTGACAGTGCAGCACTCCCTCAGTACTGACCATCTGACAGTGTGGCACTCCCTCAGCACTGACCCTCTGACAGTGCGGCACTCCCTCAGTACTGACCCTCTGACAGTGCAGCATTTCCTCAGTACTGACACTCGGATAGTACAGCCCTCCCTCAGTACTGACACTCGGATAGTACAGCACTCCCTCAGTACTGACCCTCTGACATTGCAGCACTCCCTCAGTACTGACCCACTGACAGTGCAGGCAGCCCTCCCTCAGCACTGACCCTCTGACAGTGCAGCTCTCCCTCAGCACTGACCCTCTGATAGTGCAGCACTCCCTCAGTACTGACCCTCTGACAGTGCAGCACTCCCTCAGTACTGACCCTCTGACAGTGCGGCACTCCCCTCAGTACTGACCCTCTGACAGTGCGGCACTCCCTCAGTACTGACCCTCTGACAGTGCGGCACTCCCTCAGTACTGACCCTCTGACAGTGCGGCACTCCCTCAGTACTGACCCCTCTGACAGTGTGGCACTCCCTCAGTACTGACCCTCTGACAGTTGCGGCACTCCCTCAGTACTGACCCTCTGACAGTGCAGCACTCCCTCAGTACTGACCCTCTGACAGTGCGGCACTCCCTCAGTACTGACCCTCTGACAGTGCGGCACTCCCTCAGTACTGACCCTCTGACAGTGTGGCACTCCCTCAGTACTGACCCTCTGACAGTGCGGCAGTCCCTCAGTACTGACCCTCTGACAGTGCGGGCACTCCCTCAGTACTGACCCTCTGACAGTGCAGCACTCCCTCAGTACTGACCCTCTGACAGTGCAGCACTCCCTCAGTACTGACCCTCTGACAGTGCAGCACTCCCTCAGTTCTGACCCTCTGACAGTGTGGCACTCCCTCAGTACTGACCCTCTGACAGTGCAGCAATCCCTCAGTACTGACCATCTGACAGTGTGGCACTCCCTCAGTACTGACCATCTGACAGTGCAGCACTCCCTCAGTACTGACCCTCTGACAGTGCATGCAGCCCTCCCTCAACACTGACCCTCTGAAAGTGCGGCACTCCTCAGTACTGACCCTCTGACAGTGAGGCACACCCTCAGTACTGACCCTCTGACAGTGCGGCACTCCCTCAGTACTGACCCTCTGACAGTGCAGCACTCCCTCAGTACTGACCCTCTGGACAGTGCAGCACCCCCTCAATACTGACCCTCTGACAGTGCAGACAATCCCTCAGTACTGACCCTCTGACAGTGCAGCACTCCCTCAGTACTGACCATTTGACAGTGTGGCACTCCCTCAGTACTGACCATCTGACAGTGCGGCACTCCCTCAGCACTGACCCTCAGACAGTGAGGCACTCCTTCAGTACTGACCCCTCTGACAGTGCAGCACTCCCTCAGTACTGACCCTCTGACAGTGCAGCACTCCCTCAGTACTGACCCTCTGACAGTGCAGCACTCCCTCAGTTACTGACCCTCTGATAGTGCGGCACTCCCTCAGCACTGACCCTCTGACATGGCCGCACTCCCTCAGTACTGACCCTCTGACAGTGCAGCGCTCCCTCAGCACTGACCCCTCTGACAGTGCAGCACTCCCTCAATACTGACCCTCTGACAGTGCAGCAATCCCTCAGTACTGACCATCTGACAGTGTGGCACTCCCTCAGTACTGACCATCTGACAGTGCAGCACTCCCTCAGTACTGACCCTCTGACAGTGCGACCCTCTGAAAGTGCGGCACTCCCTCAGTACTGACCCTCTGACAGTGAGGCACACCCTCAGTACTGACCCTCTGACAGTGCGGCACTCCCTCAGTACTGACCCTCTGACAGTGCAGCACTCCCTCAGTACTGACCCTCTGACAGTGCAGCACCCCCTCAATACTGACCCTCTGACAGTGCAGCAATCCCTCAGTACTGACCCTCTGACAGTGCAGCACTCCCTCAGTACTGACCATTTGACAGTGTGGCACTCCCTCAGTACTGACCATCTGACAGTGCGGCACTCCCTCAGCACTGACCCTCAGACAGTGAGGCACTCCTTCAGTACTGACCCTCTGACAGTGCAGCACTCCCTCAGTACTGACCCTCTGACAGTGCAGCACTCCCTCAGTACTGACCCTCTGACAGTGCAGCACTCCCTCAGTACTAACCCTCTGACAGTGCAGCACTCTCTCAGTACTGACACTCTGCAGTGCAGCACTCCCTCAGTACTGACCCTCCGACAGTGCAGCACTCCCTCAGTACTGACCCTCTGACAGTGCAGCACTCCCTCAGTACTGACCCTCTGACATTGCAGCACTCCCTCAGTACTGACCCTCTGACAGTGCAGCACTCTCTCAGTACTGACCCTCTGACAGTGCAGCACTCTCTCAGTACTGACCCTCTGACAGTGCAGCACTCCCTCAGTACTCACCCTCTGACAGTGCAACACTCTCTCAGTACTGACCCTCCGATAGTGCGTCACTCCCTCAGTACTGACCCTCCGATAGTGCGTCACTCCCTCAGTACTGACCCTCTGACAGTGCAGAACTCTCTCAGTACTGACCCTCTGACAGTGCAGCACTCCCTCAATACTGACCCTCTGACAGTGCAGCAATCCCTCAGTACTGACCATCTGACAGTGCGGCACTCCCTCAGTACTGACCATCTGACAGTGCAGCACTCCCTCAGTACTGACCCTCTGACAGTGCATGCAGCCCTCCCTCAACACTGACCCTCTGAAAGTGCGGCACTCCCTCAGTACTGACCCTCTGACAGTGCGGCACTCCCTCAGTACTGACCCTCTGACAGTGCAGCACTCCCTCAGTACTGACCCTCTGACAGTGCAGCACCCCCTCAATACTGACCCTCTGACAGTGCAGCAATCCCTCAGTACTGACCCTCTGACAGTGCAGCACTCCCTCAGTACTGAACATTTGACAGTGTGGCACTCCCTCAGTACTGACCATCTGACAGTGCGGCACTCCCTCAGCACTGACCCTCAGACAGTGCGGCACTCCTTCAGTACTGACCCTCTGACAGTGCAGCACTCCCTCAGTACTGACCCTCTGACAGTGCAGCACTCTCTCAGTACTGACACTCTGCAGTGCAGCACTCCCTCAGTACTGACCCTCCGACAGTGCAGCACTCCCTCAGTACTGACCCTCTGACAGTGCAGCACTCCCTCAGTACTGACCCTCTGACAGTGCAGCACTCCCTCAGTACTGACCCTCTGACATTGCAGCACTCCCTCAGTACTGACCCTCTGACAGTGAGGCACTCCCTCAGTACTGACCCTCTGACAGTGCAGCACTCTCTCAGTACTGACCCTCTGACAGTGCAGCACTCTCTCAGTACTGACCCTCTGACAGTGCAGCACTCTCTCAGTACTGACCCTCTGACAGTGCAGCACTCCCTCAGTACTCACCCTCTGACAGTGCAACACTCTCTCAGTACTGACCCTCCGATAGTGCGTCACTCCCTCAGTACTGACCCTCCGATAGTGCGTCACTCCCTCAGTACTGACCCTCTGACAGTGCAGAACTCTCTCAGTACTGACCCTCTGACAGTGCAGCACTCTCTCAGTACTGACCCTCTGATAGTGCAGCACTCCCTCAGTACTGACCCTCTGACAGTGCAGCACTCCCTCAGTACTGACCCTCTGACAGTGCAGCACTCCCTCAGTACTGACCCTCTGACAGTGCAGCACTCCCTCAGTACTGACCCTCTGACAGTGCAGCACTCCCTCAGTACTGACCCTCTGACAGTGCAGCACTCCCTCAGTACTGACCCTCTGACAGTGCAGCACTCCCTCAGTACTGACCCTCTGACAGTGCAGCACTCCCTCAGTACTGACCCTCTGACAGTGCGGCACTCCCTCAGTACTGACCCTCTGACAGTGCGGCACTCCCTCAGTACTGACCCTCTGACAGTGCGGCACTCCCTCAGTACTGACCCTCTGACAGTGCGGCAAGCCCTCAGTACAGACCCTCTGACAGTGCAGCATTTCCTCAGTACTGACACTCAGATAGTACAGCACTCCCTCAGTACTGACCCTCTGACAGTGCAGCACTCCCTCAGTACTGACCCACTGACAGTGCAGGCAGCCCTCCCTCAGCACTGACCCTCTGACAGTGCAGCCCTCCCTCAGCACTGACCCTCTGACAGTGCAGCACTCCCTCAGTACTGACCATCTGACAGTGTGGCACTCCCTCAGCACTGACCCTCTGACAGTGCGGCACTCCCTCAGTACTGACCCTCTGACAGTGCAGCATTTCCTCAGTACTGACACTCGGATAGTACAGCCCTCCCTCAGTACTGACACTCGGATAGTACAGCACTCCCTCAGTACTGACCCTCTGACATTGCAGCACTCCCTCAGTACTGACCCACTGACAGTGCAGGCAGCCCTCCCTCAGCACTGACCCTCTGACAGTGCAGCTCTCCCTCAGCACTGACCCTCTGACAGTGCGGCACTCCCTCAGTACTGACCCTCTGACAGTGCGGCACTCCCTCAGTACTGACCCTCCGACAGTGCAGCTCTCCCTCAGTACTGACCCTCTGATAGTGCAGCACTCCCTCAGTACTGACCCTCTGACAGTGCAGCACTCCCTCAGTACTGACCCTCTGACAGTGCGGCACTCCCTCAGTACTGACCCTCTGACAGTGCGGCACTCCCTCAGTACTGACCCTCTGACAGTGCGGCACTCCCTCAGTACTGACCCTCTGACAGTGCGGCACTCCCTCAGTACTGACCCTCTGACAGTGCAGCACTCCCTCAGTACTGACCCTCTGACAGTGCAGCACTCCCTCAGTACTGACCCTCTGACAGTGCGGCACTCCCTCAGTACTGACCCTCTGACAGTGCGGCACTCCCTCAGTACTGACCCTCTGACAGTGTGGCACTCCCTCAGTACTGACCCTCTGACAGTGCAGCACTCCCTCAGTACTGACCCTCTGACAGTGCAGCACTCCCTCAGTACTGACCCTCTGACAGTGTGGCACTCCCTCAGTACTGACCCTCTGACAGTGCAGCACTCCCTCAGTACTGACCCTCTGACAGTGTGGCACTCCCTCAGTACTGACCCTCTGACAGTGCAGCACTCCCTCAGTACTGACCCTCTGACAGTGTGGCACTCCCTCAGTACTGACCCTCTGACAGTGCGGCACTCCCTCAGTACTGACCCTCCGACAGTGTGGCACTCCCTCAGTACTGATAATCTGACAGTGCAGCACTCCCTCAGTACTGACCCTCTGACAGTGCAGCACTCCCTCAGTACTGACCCTCTGACAGTGTGGCACTCCCTCAGTACTGACCCTCTGACAGTGCAGCACTCCCTCAGTACTGACCCTCTGACAGTGTGGCACTCCCTCAGTACTGACCCTCTGACAGTGCGGCACTCCCTCAGTACTGACCCTCCGACAGTGTGGCACTCCCTCAGTACTGACCCTCTGACAGTGCAGCACTCCCTCAGATTGTGATCGTTGGCCTGATTTCTGTGTTCAGGTTTCTGTGCTGGGGGTTGAACCTATGACCAGACCCCCGGTGTGTCTCCTTCTTTGCTTTGTACCTCAGTGTGATTGGTGCAGTTATCATAGGGAACTGAGAGGGATTTACCAGCCTTTTCCAAAGCTGGAATGTCGGATTACGAGCAGGAGACTTTGTAGTCTTAGTGCTTAAACAGTCGCACTCTCATCGATTGACACCCAGCTCTCTGTGTTAAATAAAGCACAGACCAAGATTCCTTTCATTCCTGTGTCTGCCAGGCTCTGTGCAATAATATCCCAGCTATATCTGTCTCTGTCGTGATCACTGTCCATGAAATTGGCTTTATTACATTATTGCGAACACTGGACCCAGTCTCAGGACATTGGCCTGAAGTTGGATTCCCGCTTAACTCCTGACCAGCCAGGGACCACATCGAGGGGACAGTCAATTCACCTGAGAATGATGGAGGCGTTAGCCGGGGCTAATTTGGCATATCGCAAACACTCAGCAAACGTTAGCGGGTGGTGGTGTGGATTCAGTGAGCACTTGAGAGCACGTGGGTTGTGAAGGGCCAAGATGCCTATCTCAATCAGAACCATCCCATCACTGCACGGATTAACTCGCTTGTGGAGGAATCCGAGGGGAAAGGTCACTTAGTGTCATTGCGAATCGGGGGAAGCTGACACGCTTCTTACAGAGACAATGAGACCAAAGTGAAGAAAGGGAAATTGTTCACTCCATGGAGACCAGACCATTTCCCCTCCAGTCAGTCCCGTTTCCCCTCTCTATCCCTGTATCCCTGAGAGTACATCCCCCCCAAGCCTCCGTCCAAATTACTCTTGAAACCGTTGATCTTCTCTGCTTCCACCGCCTCATACACAGCAAATTCAGTTCCCTGCCTCACCAATCTCTATCTCACATTCCTATTGTACAGCAGGTCTCTCACAAAGACGTTTTGAGTCTTGTGTGGGTGAACATTGACTGCTAATTGATAACACATAACTATGTTCATATATAATATATATATATATATGATAGTTCAAGCTAAGAGCCAACTCCATGCTTGCTTCTACACAGGTCTCTGTCCAGTCCACATCTGATTCTAGACTCAGCTCATCTACCTCTTTACATCACATGGTGGGTGCCCATGTTTCCCAGTTACACATTAACCTTTACTATGCCAGATACCCTTACATTACAACTTCCCTAAATCTTAAACCTGGGTCCCCAAATCTTTGTACCATCATTTAATATAAACAGCTTTTCTCTGTATTTTTTAAAACTCATTCATGGGATGTGGGCTTCACTGGCTGGACCAGCATTTATTGCCCATCCCTAGTTGCCCTTGAGAAGGGGGTGGTGAGCTGCCTTCTTGAACCGCTGCAGTCCATGTGGTGTAGGTACACCCACAGTGCTGTTAGGGAGGGAGTTCCAGGATTTTGACCCAGCGACAGTGAAGGAATGGCGATATATTTCCAAGTCAGGATGGTGAGTGACTTGGAGGGGAACTTCCAGGTGGTGGTGTTCCCACCTATCTGCTGCCCTTGTCCTTCTAGATGGTAGTGGTCATGGGTTTGGAAGGTGCTGTCTGAGGAGCCTTGGTGAGTTCCTGCAGTGCATCTTGTAGATGGTACACACACTGCTGTTACTGTGTGTCAGTGGTGGAGGGAGTGAATGTTTGTGGATGTGGTGCCAATCAAGTGGGCTGCTTTGTCCTGGATGGTGTCCAGCTTCTTGAGTGTTATGGGAGCTGCACTCATCCAGGCAAGTGGGGAGTGTTCCATCACACTCCTGACTTGTGCCTTGTAGATGGTGCACAGGCTTTGGGGAGTCAGGTGGTGGGTTACTTGTCACAGGATTCCCAGCCTCTGACCTGCTCTTGTAGCCACAGTATTTATATGGCTGGTCCAGTTCAGTTTCTGGTCAATGGTAACCCCTAGGAAGGGGATTCAGTGATGGTAATGCCTTATATCCCTTATCTAAACCTGTCATCATCTTGTACACATCTATCAAATCTCCCCATAATCCCCTCCTCTCCAACGAGAACAGCCCCAGCTTCTCCCCATCCCTGGAACAATTCAGGTAAATCTCGTCCACACCCCCTCAAGGACCGTCAAATCCTTCCTAAAGTGTGGTGACCAGAACTGGACACAGTGTCCTAGTTGGTGCCTAACCAGAGCTCTGTAAAGCTTCAGCATAACTGCCCTGCTTTTGTACTCAACACCTCTATGAAGCCTAAGATCTCATATGCTTTGCTAACCCCTGTCTCAGTAAGTCCTACCACCTTCAGAGATCTGGGTGCATGAACCCACAGACCCCTCTGAGCCATGCCATTAAGTCTACAAGACTTCCCTTCTCCCAAAAAGCATCACCTCCCACTTTGCTGCATTAATGGCCTCTGCCCATTCTGCTGGCCTATCTAAATCCTGTTGTCGCCAGTTAGTATCAACCTTACTGGTACCATCAGCAACTGTTGGGATTTTGCTCTGCATTCCAATATCCAAGTCATCCATATACATCTCCAATAATGCATGGATGCAAGCACTGACCCTGAGGGAACACCACTGTGCACTGCCCTCGAGTTTGAACAATACGTACAGTCAGGAGGGAGTTGCCCTGGGAGTCCTCAACATCGACTCCGGACCCCACGAGGTCTCAAGGCATCAGGTCAAACATGGACAAGGAAACCTCCTGCTGATTACCACGTACTGCCCTCCCTCAGCTGATGAATCAGTGCCTCCTCCATGTTGAACACCACTTGGAGGAAGCGCTGAGGGTGGCAAGGGCACAGAATGTACTCTGGGTGGGGACTTCAATGTCCATCACCAAGTGTAGCTCGGTAGCACCACTACTGACCCAGCTGGCTGAGTCCTAAAGGACATAGCTGCTAGACTGGGTCTGCGGTAGGTGGTGAGGGAACCAACAAGAGGGAAAAACATACTTGACCTCATCCTCACCAACCTGCCTGCTGCAGATACATCTGTCCATGACAGTATTGGTAGGAGTGACCACCACACAATCATTGTGGAGACAAAGTCCCACCTTCACATTGAGGATACCTTTACATGGAGGTGAAGCTATAACACAGGATGACTCACCTGCCAAACAGGATTAGCAGCATGTGATAGACAGAGCTAAGCACAACCAACAGATGAGATCAGGGGAGGTGATGGTGGAGTGGTATTGTTGCTGGGCTGGTAATCCAGGGACCCAGGGTAATGCTCTGGGGACCAGAGTTCACATCCCACCAAGGCAGATGGTGGAACTTGAATCCAATAAAATCTGGTTCACTAATTTCCTTTAGGGAAGGAAACCTGCTGTGCTTGTGGCTGAAAACCACAAGACTCTTAAATGCCCTCTAAACCGGGGCAAATAGGGATGGGCAATGAATGCTGACCAAGCCAGTGATGCACTGTGTCCCATGAACAAACTAAAAAAAGCTCGGCAGTCCCACCACATCCAGTTAACCAGCTCCACAAAAATCCCCATCCTCAATGTCATCCTCTCCACTGAGGCTGAGGTTTTCCAGCATTTTCTGCTTTTGTTTATGCCAGTCTCCAGCCAATTCGATTCACTCCACGTGATATCAAGAAACAGCTGAAGGCACTGGACACTGCAAAGATAATGGGCCCTGACAATATTCCTGTAAAAGTACTGAAGACTTGTGCTCCAGAACTTGCCGCACCCCTAGCCAAGCTGTTCCAGTACAGCTACAACACTGGCATCTACCCGGCTATGTGGAAAATTGTCCAGGTATGTCCTGTACACAAAAAGCAGGATAAATCCAACCCAACCAATTACTGCCCCATCAGTCTACTCTCCATCATCAGTAAAGTAATGGAAGGAATCATCAACAGTGCTATCAAGCGACACTTGCTTAGCAATAACCTGCTCACTGATGCCCAGTTTGGGTTCTGCCAGGGCCACTCAGCTCCTGACATCATTACAGCCTTGGTTCAAACATGGACAAAAGAGCTGAACCCCCGAGGTGAGGTGAGTGACTGCCCTTGACATCAAGGCAGCGTTTGACCGAGTGTGACATCAAGGAGCCCGAGCAAAACTGGAGTCAATGGGAATCAGGGGAAAACACTCCACTGGTCGGGGTCATACCCAGCACAAAGGAAGATGGTTGTGTTGTTGGAGGTCAGTCATCTCAGCTCCAGGACATCACTGCAGGATTTCCTCAGGGTAGTGTCCTCAGCCCAACCATCTTCAGCTGCTTCATCAATGACCTTCCTTCCATCATAAGGTCAGAAGTGGAGATGTTCGCTGATGATTGCACAATGTTCAGCACCATTCGCAACTCCTCAGATACTGAAGCACTATACCCAGCAAGAATTGGGTAATATCCAGGCTTGGGCTAACAAGTGGCAAGTAACATTCACACCACACAAGTGTCAGGCAATGACCATCTCCAACAAGAGAGAATCCAACCATCGCCCCTTGACATTCAATGGCATTACCATCACTGAATCCCCCACTATCAACAGCCTGGAGGTTACCATTGACCAGAAACTGAACTGGACGAGACATATAAATACTGTGGCTACAAGAGCAGGTCAGAGGCTGGGAATCATTCGAGGGGTAACTCATGTTTAAGAAGTAGAAAGGACCGTTTTCATATATTCCAATGACTAAACTCCCCAAAGCCTGTCCACCATCTACAAGGCACAAGTCAGGAGTGTGATGGAATACTCCCCACTTGCCTGGATGAGTGCAGCCCCCACAACACACAAGAAGCTGGACACCATTCAGGACAAAGCAGCCGCTTGATTGGCACCACATCCACAAACATTCACTCCCTCCACCACTGACACACAGTAGCAGCAGTGTGTGTACCATCTACAAGATGCACTGCAGGAACTCACCAAGGATCCTTAGCAACTTCCAAGCCCACAACCACTACCATCTAGAAGGACAAGGGCAGCAGATAGATGGGAACATCACCACCTGGAAGTTCCCCTCCAAGTCACTCACCATCCTGACTTGGAAATATATCACCGTTCCTTCACTGTCACTGGGTCAAAATCCTGGAACTCCCTCCCTAACAGCACTGTGGGCTGCAGCGGCTCAAGGAGGCAGCTCACCACCACCTTCTCAAGGGGCAACTAGGGATGGACAATTAATGCTGGTCCAGCCAGCGACACCCACATCCTGTAAATGAACAAATAGAAAATAACGACTGATCATAACTTGCTGCTTTTTGTCCTTAAGCCAATCTTTTTCTACGCTGACACTGACCCTCCTATTCCGTGAGTCTCTATTTTGTTAACCATCCTTTTCTGTGATACTTTGTCAAACATCTTCTTAAAATTCCTATCAACAACATCCACTAGGTACCCTTCAACTTCACTATTACTTCATCAAAAAATTCCAGTAGAATAGTCAAGCACAGTCTGTCTTGCAGATCCATGCTGACTCTCTTTAGTTAAATCAAACCTCACCAGTGCTGTTGATCTTTCCCATGATTACTGTTTCTGAAAGCTTACCCACCACTGGTGTTAAACTGACCAGCCTGCAGTTGCTACAACTGTCCGAACACACTATATTCAATAAGGGATCACATTTACCACAGGTCCTGCTATCACATGGGTTCAGTGCTACGTCACAGGTGAATACAAAATAAATTCAAGTAACACTGTCCCCATCAAACATGACTACGACAGGTAAAGCATCGGGTAAGATCTGGAGGAAACCTCCTTCTACACAGTGCCCATCAAACACTCCCAGGAAGGTACAGCACAGGGTTAGATATAGAGGAAATCTCCATCTACATTGTCCCCATCAAACACTCCCAGGATTGGTACAGCACGGGGTTAGATACAGAGTAAATCTCACTCTACACCGTCCCCATCAAACACTCCCAGGACAGGTACAGCACGGTGTTAGATACAGAGTAAACATCCTCTACACTGTCCCTAACAAACACTCCCAGGAGAGGTGCAGCACAGGGTTAGATATAGAGTAAAGCCCCCTCCACACTATCCCCATCAAACACTCCCAGGAGAGGTACAGCACAGGGTTAGATACAGAATAACACTCCCTCTACACTGTCCCCATCAAACACTCCCAGGACAGGTACAGCACAGGGTTAGATACAGAGTAATGCTCCCTCTACACCGTCCCCATCAAACACTCCCAGGACAGGTACAGCACAGGGTTAGATACAGAGTAAAGCTCCCTCTAAACTGTCCCAATCAAACACTCCCAGGACAGGTACAGCACGGGGTTAGATACAGAGTAAAGATCCCTCTACACTGTCCCCATCAAACACTCCCAGGACAGGTACAGTACGGGGTTAGATACAGAGTAAAGCTCCCTCTACACTGTCGCGATCAAACTCTCCCAGGACAGGTACAGCACAGGGTTAGATACAGAGTAAAGCTCCCTCTATACTGTCCACATCAAACACTCCCAGGACAGGGACAGCACGGGATGAGATACAGAGTAAATCTCCCTCTACACTGTCCCCATCAAACACTCCCAGGACAGGTACAGCACAGGGTTAGATACAGAGTAATGCTCCCTCTACACCGTCCCCATCAAACACTCCCAGGACAGGTACAGCACAGGGTTAGATACAGAGTAAAGCTCCCTCTACACTGTCCCCATCAAACACTCCCAGGACAGGTACAGCACAGGGTTAGATACAGGGTAAAGATCTGTCTAAACAGTCTCCATCAAACACTCCCAGGACAGGTACAGTACGGGGTTAGATACAGAGTAAATCTCCCTCTGCACTGTCCCCATCAAACACTCCCAGGACAGGTACAGCACGGGGTAAGATACTGAGTAAAGCTCCCTCTAAACTGTCCCCATCAAACACTCCCAGGCCAGGTACAGCACGGGGTTAGATACAGAGTAAAGCTCCCTCTACAATTTCCCAGGCAGGTATAGCATGGGCAAGATACAGAGTAAAACTCCCTATACACTGTCCCCATCAAACATTCCCTGGAAAGGGTCAGCATGGTATTAGATACAAAGTAAATCTCCCTCTACACTGTCCCCATTCATCACCCACAGGACAGGTACAGCACGGGGTTAGATACAGAGTAAAGCTCCTTCTACAAAGTCCCCATCAAACAATCACAGGACAGGTACAGCACGGGGTTAGATACAGAGTAAAGCTCCCTTTGCACTGTCATCATAAAACACTCCCAGGACAGGTACAGCACGGGATTAGACACAGAGTAAATCTCCCATTACACTGTCCCCATCAAACACTCCCAGGACAGTACAGCATGGGGTTAGGTAGAGGGCAAATCTCTCTCGAAACTATCCGCATCAAACACTCCCAGGATAGGTAAAGCACGTGGTTAGATACAGAGTAAAGCTCCCTCTACACTGTCCACATCAAACACTCCCAGGACAGGTACAGCACAGGGTTCGATACAGATTAAAGCTTCCTGTACACCGTCCCCATCAAACAATCCCAGGAAATGTACAGCACGGGGTTAGATACAGAGTAAAGTTCCCTCTACATTGTCCCCATCAAACACTCCCAGGACAGGTACAGCACGGGGTTAGATACAGAGTAGATCTCCCTCTCCACTGTCCCCATCAAACACTCCCAGGACAGGTACAGCATGGGGTTACATACAGAGTAAAGCTCCCTCTACAATTTCCCTTCAAAATACTCCCAGGGCAGTTATAGCATTGGTTAGATACAGAGTAAAACTCCCTATATAATGTCCCCATCAAACATTCCCAGGAAAGGGTCAGCACGGTATTAGATACACAGTAAAGCTCCATCTACACTGTCCCCATCCATCGCCCCCAGGACAGGTACAGCATGTGGTTAGATACAGAGTAAAGTTCCCTCAACACAGTTCATATCAAGCACTCCCAGGACAGGTACAGCACGGGGTTAGATACAGAGTAAAGCTCCTTCGACAACGTCCCCATCAAACAATCATAGGACAGGTACAGCACAGGTTTAGATGCAGAGTAAAGCTCCATCTACACCGTCCCCATTAAACATTCCCAGGACTGGCACAGCACGGTGTTAGATACAGAGTAAAGCTCCCTTTACACTGTCCCCATCGAACACTCCCACGACAAGTACAGCTTGGGGATAGATACAGAGTAAAGCTCGCTCTACACTGTCCACATCAAACACTCCCAGGACAGGTACAGCACGGGGTTAGATACAGAGTAAAGCTCCCTTTACACTGTCCCCATCAAACACTCCCAGGACAGGTACAGCACAGGTTTAGATGCAGAGTAAAGCTCCATCTACACCGTCCCCATTAAACATTCCCAGGACTGGCACAGCACGGTGTTAGATACAGAGTAAAGCTCCATTTACACTGTCCCCATCGAACACTCCCACGACAAGTACAGCTTGGGGATAGATACAGAGTAAAGCTCGCTCTACACCGTCCCCATCAAACACTCCCAGGACAGGTACAGCACGGTGTTAGATACAGAGTAAACATCCTCTACACTGTCCCTAACAAACACTCCCAGGAGAGGTGCAGCACAGGGTTAGATATAGAGTAAAGCCCCCTCCACACTATCCCCATCAAACACTCCCAGGACAGGTACAGCACAGGGTTAGATACAGAATAACACTCTCTCTACACTGTCCCCATCAAACACTCCCAGGACAGGTACAGCACGGGGTTAGATACAGAGTAAAGCTCCCTCTACACTGTCTCCATCAAACACTCCCAGGACAGGTACAGCACAGGGTTAGATACAGAATAACACTCCCTCTACACTGTCCCCATCAAACACTCCCAGGACAGGTACAGCACAGGGTTAGATACAGAGTAATGCTCCCTCTACACGGTCCCCATCAAACACTCCCAGGACAGGTACAGCACAGGGTTAGATACAGAGTAAAGCTCCCTCTACACCGTCCCCATCAAACACTCCCAGGACAGGTACAGTACGGGGTTAGATACAGAGTAAAGCTCCCTCTACACTGTCGCCATCAAACTCTCCCAGGACAGGTACAGCACAGGGTTAGATACAGAGTAAAGCTCCCTCTACACTGTCCACATCAAACACTCCCAGGACAGGTACAGTACGGGGTTAGATACAGAGTAAAGCTCCCTCTACACTGTCGCCATCAAACTCTCCCAGGACAGGTAGAGCACAGGGTTAGATACAGAGTAATGCTCCCTCTACACCGTCCCCATCAAACACTCCCAGGACAGGTACAGCACAGGTTTAGATACAGAGTAAATCTCCCTCTACACTGTCCCCATCAAACACTTCCAGGACAGGTACAGCACAGGGTTAGATACAGAGTAATGCTCCCTCTACACCGTCCCCATCAAACACTCCCAGTACAGGTACAGCACAGGTTTAGATACAGAGTAAAGCTCCCTCTACACTGTCCCCATCAAACACTCCCAGGACAGGTACAGCACAGGGTTAGATACAGAGTAAAGCTCCCTCTACACTGTCCCCATCAAACACTCCCAGGACAGGTGCAGTACGGGGTTAGATACAGAGTAAAGCTCCCTCTACACTGTCCCCATCAAACTCTCCCAGGACAGGTACAGCACTGGGTTAGATACAGAGTAAAGCTCCCTCTACACTGTCCCCATCAAACATTCCCAGGACAGGTGCAGCAAGGGTTTAGATACAGGGTAAAGATCTGTCTAAACAGTCTCCATCAAACACTCCCAGGAAAGGTACAGTACGGGGTTAGAAACAGAGTAAATCTCCCTCTGCACTGTCCCCATCAAACACTCCCAGGACAGGTACAACACGGGGTAAGATACTGAGTAAAGCTCCCTCTAAACTGTCCCCATCAAACACTCCCAGGCCAGGTACAGCACGGGGTTAGATACAGAGTAAAGCTCCCTCTACAATTTCCCAGGCAGGTATAGCATGGGCAAGATACAGAGTAAAACTCCCTATACACTGTCCCCATCAAACATTCCCTGGAAAGGGTCAGCATGGTATTAGATAGAAAGTAAATCTCCCTCTACACTGCCCCCATTCATCACCCACAGGACAGGTACAGCACGGGGTTAGATACAGAGTAAAGCTCCTTCTACAAAGTCCCCATCAAACAATCACAGGACAGGTACAGCACGGGGTTAGATACAGAGTAAAGATCCCTCTACACTGTCATCATAAAACACTCCCAGGACAGTTACAGCACGGGATTAGACACAGAGTAAATCTCCCATTACACTGTCCCCATCAAACACTCCCAGGACAGTACAGCATGGGGTTAGGTAGAGGGCAAATCTCTCTCGAAACTATCCGCATCAAACACTCCCAGGATAGGTAAAGCACGTGGTTAGATACAGAGTAAAGCTCCCTCTACACTGTCCACATCAAACACTCCCAGGACAGGTACAGCACAGGGTTCGATACAGATTAAAGCTTCCTGTACACCGTCCCCGTCAAACAATCCCAGGAAATGTACAGCACGGGGTTAGATACAGAGTAAAGTTCCCTCTACACTGTCCCCATCAAACACTCCCAGGACAGGTACAGCACGGGGTTAGATACAGAGTAAATCTCCCTCTCCACTGTCCCCATCAAACACTCCCAGGACAGGTACAGCATGGGGTTACATACAGAGTAAAGCTCCCACTACACTGTCCCCATCAAACACTCCCAGGACAGTTACAGCAAGGGCTTAGATACAGAGTAAAGCTCCCTCTACAATTTCCCTTCAAAATACTCCCAGGGCAGTTATAGCATTGGTTAGATACAGAGTAAAACTCCCTATATAATGTCCCCATCAAACATTCCCAGGAAAGGGTCAGCACGGTATTTGATACACAGTAAAGCTCCATCTACACTGTCCCCATCCATCGCCCCCAGGACAGGTACAGCATGTGGTTAGATACAGAGTAAAGTTCCCTCAACACAGTTCATATCAAGCACTCCCAGGACAGGTACAGCACGGGGTTAGATACAGAGTAAAGCTCCTTCGACAACGTCCCCATCAAACAATCATAGGACAGGTACAGCACAGGTTTAGATGCAGAGTAAAGCTCCATCTACACCGTCCCCATTAAACATTCCCAGGACTGGCACAGCACGGTGTTAGATACAGAGTAAAGCTCCCTTTACACTGTCCCCATCGAACACTCCCACGACAAGTACAGCTTGGGGATAGATACAGAGTAAAGCTCGCTCTACACTGTCCACATCAAACACTCCCAGGACAGGTACAGCACGGGGTTAGATACAGAGTAAAGCTCCCTTTACACTGTCCCCATCAAACACTCCCAGGACAGGTACAGCACAGGTTTAGATGCAGAGTAAAGCTCCATCTACACCGTCCCCATTAAACATTCCCAGGACTGGCACAGCACGGTGTTAGATACAGAGTAAAGCTCCCTTTACACTGTCCCCATCGAACACTCCCACGACAAGTACAGCTTGGGGATAGATACAGAGTAAAGCTCGCTCTACACCGTCCCCATCAAACACTCCCAGGACAGGTACAGCACGGTGTTAGATACAGAGTAAACATCCTCTACACTGTCCCTAACAAACACTCCCAGGAGAGGTGCAGCACAGGGTTAGATATAGAGTAAAGCCCCCTCCACACTATCCCCATCAAACACTCCCAGGACAGGTACAGCACAGGGTTAGATACAGAATAACACTCTCTCTACACTGTCCCCATCAAACACTCCCAGGACAGGTACAGCACAGGTTTAGATACAGAGTAAAGCTCCCTCTAAACTGTCCCAATCAAACACTCCCAGGACAGGTACAGCACGGGGTTAGATACAGAGTAAAGCTCCCTCTACACCGTCCCCATCAAACACTCCCAG
Source organism: Isurus oxyrinchus (assembly GCA_026770705.1). Classification (NCBI taxonomy): domain Eukaryota; kingdom Metazoa; phylum Chordata; class Chondrichthyes; order Lamniformes; family Lamnidae; genus Isurus; species Isurus oxyrinchus. Next base: position 190,176,282 of record JANJGN010000006.1, on the reverse strand, counting down.
GACAGGTACAGTACGGGGTTAGATACAGAGTAAAGCTCCATCTACACCGTCCCCATTAAACATTCCCAGGACTGGCACAGCACGGTGTTAGATACAGAGTAAAGCTCCCTTTACACTGTCCCCATCGAAGACTCCCACGACAAGTACAGCTTGGGGATAGATACAGAGTAAAGCTCGGTCTACACCGTCCCCATCAAACACTCCCAGGACAGGTACAGCACGGTGTTAGATACAGAGTAAACATCCTCTACACTGTCCCTAACAAACACTCCCAGGAGAGGTGCAGCACAGGGTTAGATATAGAGTAAAGCCCCCTCCACACTATCCCCATCAAACACTCCCAGGACAGGTACAGCACAGGTTTAGATACAGAGTAAAGCTCCCTCTAAACTGTCCCAATCAAACACTCCCAGGACAGGTACAGCACAGTGTTAGATACAGAGTAAAGCTCCCTCTACACTGTCCCCATCAAACACTCCCAGGACAGGTACAGTACGGGGTTAGATACAGAGTAAAGCTCCCCCTACACTGTCCCCATCAAACTCTCCCAGGACAGGGACAGCACTGGGTTAGATACAGAGTAAAGCTCCCTCTACACTGTCCCCATCAAACATTCCCAGGACAGGTGCAGCAAGGGTTTAGATACAGGGTAAAGATCTGTCTAAACAGTCTCCATCAAACAGTCCCAGGACAGGTACAGTACGGGGTTAGATACAGCGTAAATCTCCCTCTGCACTGTCCCCATCAAACACTCCCAGGACAGGTACAACACGGGGTAAGATACTGAGTAAAGCTCCCTCTAAACTGTCCCCATCAAACACTCCCAGGCCAGGTACAGCACGGGGTTAGATACAGAGTAAAGCTCCCTCTACAATTTCCCAGGCAGGTATAGCATGGGCAAGATACAGAGTAAAACTCCCTATACACTGTCCCCATCAAACATTCCCTGGAAAGGGTCAGCATGGTATTAGATACAAAGTAAATCTCCCTCTACACTGTCCCCATTCATCACCCACAGGACAGGTACAGCATGGGGTTAGATACAGAGTAAAGCTCCTTCTACAAAGTCCCCATCAAACAATCACAGGACAGGTACAGCACGGGGTTAGATACAGAGTAAAGCTCCCTTTACACTGTCCCCATCGAACACTCCCATGACAGGTTCAGCACGGGGTTAGATACAGAGTAAAGATCCCTCTACACTGTCATCATAAAACACTCCCAGGACAGGTACAGCACGGGATTAGACACAGAGTAAATCTCCCATTACACTGTCCCCATCAAACACTCCCAGGACAGTACAGCATGGGGTTAGGTAGAGGGCAAATCTCTCTCGAAACTGTCCGCATCAAACACTCCCAGGATAGGTAAAGCACGTGGTTAGATACAGAGTAAAGCTCCCTCTACACTGTCCCCATCAAACACTCCCAGGACAGGTACAGCACGGGGTTAGATACAGAGAAAAGCTCCACATACACTGTACCTATCTAAAACTCCCAGGACAGGTACAGCACAGGGTTAGATACAGAGTAAAGCTCCCTCTACACTGTCCCCATCAAACATTCCCAGGACAGGTGCAGCAAGGGTTTAGATACAGGGTAAAGATCTGTCTAAACAGTCTCCATCAAACAGTCCCAGGACAGGTACAGTACGGGGTTAGATACAGAGTAAATCTCCCTCTGCACTGTCCCCATCAAACACTCCCAGGACAGGTACAATACGGGGTAAGATACTGAGTAAAGCTCCCTCTAAACTGTCCCCATCAAACACTCCCAGGCCAGGTACAGCACGGGGTTAGATACAGAGTAAAGCTCCCTCTACAATTTCCCAGGCAGGTATAGCATGGGCAAGATACAGAGTAAAACTCCCTATACACTGTCCCCATCAAACATTCCCTGGAAAGGGTCAGCATGGTATTAGATACAAAGTAAATCTCCCTCTACACTGTCCCCATTCATCACCACAGGACAGGTACAGCATGGGGTTAGATACAGAGTAAAGCTCCTTCTACAAAGTCCCCATCAAACAATCACAGGACAGGTACAGCACGGGGTTAGATACAGAGTAAAGCTCCCTTTACACTGTCCCCATCGAACACTCCCATGACAGGTTCAGCACGGGGTTAGATACAGAGTAAAGATCCCTCTACACTGTCATCATAAAACACTCCCAGGACAGGTACAGCACGGGATTAGACACAGAGTAAATCTCCCATTACACTGTCCCCATCAAACACTCCCAGGACAGTACAGCATGGGGTTAGGTAGAGGGCAAATCTCTCTCGAAACTGTCCGCATCAAACACTCCCAGGATAGGTAAAGCACGTGGTTAGATACAGAGTAAAGCTCCCTCTACACTGTCCCCATCAAACACTCCCAGGACAGGTACAGCACGGGGTTAGATACAGAGAAAAGCTCCACATACACTGTACCTATCTAAAACTCCCAGGACAGGTACAGCACAGGGTTAGATACAGAGTAAAGCTCCCTCTACATTGTCCCCATCAAAAACTCCCAGAAGAGGTACAGCACGGGTTTAGATACAGAGAAAAGCTCCATATACACTGTACCAATCTAAAACTCCCAGGACAGGTACAGCACGGGGTTAGATACAGAGTAAAGCTCCCACTACACTATTCCCATCAAACACTCCCAGGACAGGTACAGCATGGGGTTAGATACAGAGTTAATCTCCCTCTACACTGGTCCTAACAAACACTCACAGGACAGGTACAGCACTGAATTAGATAGAGAGTAAAAGTCCCTCCACACTCTCCCCATCAAACACACCCAGGGCAGGTACAGCACGGTGTTAGATACAGAGCAAAAGTCCCTCCACACGACCCCATCAAACACTCCCAGGACTGCCTCAGCACTTGGACAGCTACAGAGTAAAGCTCCCGCTACACTATCCCAACTAAACAGTCCCAGCACAGATGCAGCACCAGTTTAGTTATGGAGTGGACCTCCCTCAACAATGTCCCCATCAAACACTCCCAGAAGAGGTACCGCACAGGGTTAGATACAGAAAAAATCTCCCTATACACTGTACCCATCTAAAACTCCCAGGACAGGTACAGCACAGGGTTAGATACAAAGTAAATCTCCCACTACACTGTCCCCATCAAACACTCCCAGGACAGGTACAGCACAGGGTTAGATACAGAATATTGCTCCCTCTACACTGTCCCCATCAAACACTCCCAGGACAGGTACAGCACGGGGTTCGATACAGAGTGAAGCTCCCTCTACACTGTCCCCATCAAACATTCCTAGGACAGGTACAGCACGGGGTTAGATACAGAGTAAAGCTCCCTCTACACTGTCCCCATCAAACACTCCCAGGACAGGTACAGCACGGGGTTAGATACAGAGTAAAGCTCCCTCTACACTGTTCCCATCAAACACTCCCAGGACAGGTACAGCACGGGGTTCGATACAGAGGGAAGCTCCCTCTACACTGTCCCATCAAACACTCCCAGGACAGGTACAGCATGGGGTTAGATACAGAGTAAAGCTCCCTCTACACTGTCCCCATCAAACACTCCCAGGACAGGTACAGCACGGGGTTAGATACAGAGTAAAGCTCCCTCTACACCATCCCCATCAAACATTCCCAGGACAGGTACAGCAAGGGTTTAGATACAGGGTAAAGATCTGTCTAAACAGTCTCCATCAAACACTCCCAGGAATGGTACAGCACGGGATTAGATAAAGAGTAAATCTCCCTCTACACTGTCCCCATCAAACACTCCCACGACAAGTACAGCATGGGCATAGATACAGAGTAAAGCTCCCTCTACACTGTCCCCATCAAACACTCCCAGCACAGGTACAGCACGGGGTTAGATACAGAGTAAAGCTCGCTCTGCACTGTCCCCATCAAACACTCCCAGGACAGGTACAACACGGGCTTAGATACAGAGTAAAGCTCCCTCTACAATTTCCCAGGCAGGTATAGCATGGGCAAGATACAGAGTAAAACTCCCTATACACTGTCCCCATCAAACATTCCCTGGAAAGGGTCAGCATGGTATTAGATACAAAGTAAATCTCCCTCTACACTGTCCCCATTCATCACCCACAGGACAGGTACAGCACGGGGTTAGGTACAGAGTAAAGCTCCTTCTACAAAGTCCCCATCAAACAATCACAGGACAGGTACAGCACGGGGTTAGATGCAGAGTAAAGCTGCATCTACACTGTCCCCATTAAACACTCCCAGGACTGGCACAGCACGGTGTTAGATACAGAGTAAAGCTCCCTTTACACTGTCCACATAAAACACTCCCAGGACAGGGACAGCACGGGATTAGACACAGAGTAAATCTCCCATTACACTGTCCCCATCAAACACTCCCAGGACAGTACAGCATGGGGTTAGGTAGAGGGCAAATCTCTCTCGAAACTATCCGCATCAAACACTCCCAGGATAGGTAAAGCACGTGGTTAGATACAGAGTAAAGCTCCCTCTACACTGTCCACATCAAACACTCCCAGGACAGGTACAGCACAGGGTTCGATACAGATTAAAGCTTCCTGTACACCGTCCCCATCAAACAATCCCAGGAAATGTCCAGCACGGGGTTAAATACAGAGTAAAGTTCCCTCTACACTGTCCCCATCAAACACTCCCAGGACAGGTACAGCACGGAGCTACATACAGAGTAAAGCTCCCTCTACACTGTCGCCATCAAACACTCCCAGGACAGTTACAGCACGGGGTTAGATACAGAGTAAAGCTCCCTCTACACTGTCCCCATCAAACACTCCCAGGACAGGTACAGCACGGGGTTAGATACAGAGTAAAGCTCCCTTTACACTGTCCCCATCAAACACTCCCACGACAAGTACAGCATGGGGATAGATACAGAGTAAAGCTCCTTCTACACTGTCCCCATCAAACACTCCCAGGACAGGTACAGCACGTGGTTAGATACAGAGTAAAGCTCCCTCTACACTGTCCTCATCAAGCAATTGCTGGAGAGGTACAGCACGTGTTTAGATACAGAGTAAAGCTCGCTCTACACTGTCCCCATCAAACACTCCCAGGACAGGTACAGCACGTGGTTAGATACAGAGTAAAGCTCCCTCTACACTGTCCCCATCAAACACTCCCAGGACATGTACAGCACGGGATTAGATACAGAGTAAATCTCCCTCTACACTATCCCCATCAAACACTCCCAGGACAGGTACAGCACGGGGTTAGATACAGAGTAAATCTCCCTCTACACTATGCCCATCAAACACTCCCAGGACAGGTACAGCATGGGGTTAGATACAGGATAAAGATCCAGCAACAATTTCCCCCATCAAACACTCTCAGGTCAGGTACAGCACGGGGTCAGATGGAGAGTAAAAGACCCTCCAAACTGTCCCCATCAAACACTCCCAGGACAGGTACTGCACGGGGTCAGATACAGAGAAAAGCTCCCTGTACACTGTAGCCATCAAAAACTCGAAGGTGAGGTACAGCACGGGGATAGATACAGAATAAAGCTCCCTCTACACTGTTCCCATCAAACACTCCCAGGCCAGGTACAGCACGGGGTTAGATAGAGGGAAAATCTCCCTCTAAACTATCCCCAACAAACACTGCCAGAACAGATACAGCATAGGGTTAGATACAGAGTAAATCTCCCTCTACACTGTTCCTAACAAACATTCCCAGGACAGGTAGAATATGATTTTAGATACAGAGTAAAAGTCCCACTATACTGTCCCCAGCAAACACTCCCAGGACTGCCTCAGCTCTTGGATAGATACAGAGTAAAGCTCCCGCTACATTATCCCAACTAAACACTCCCAGCACAGATGCAGCACCAGTTTAGTTACGGAGTAGATCTGCCTCAACAATGTCAGAATCAAAGACTCCCAGGACAGGGACAGCGCAGCGTTAGGTATAGACTAAATCTCCCTCTACACTGTCCCATTCAAACACTCCCAGGACAGGTACAGCACGGGGTTAGATACAGAGTAAATGTCCCTCCACACTGTCCCCATCAAATACTCCCAGGACAGGTACAGCATGGTGTTAGATACAGAGTAAATGTCTCTCTACATTGTACCCATCAATCACTCCCAGGGCAGGTACAGCATGGGGTTAGATACAGAGTAAAGGTCCCGCTATATTGTCCCCAGCAAACAATCCCAGGACCTGCTCAGCATTTGGATAGATACAGCGTAAAGGTCCCCCAACACTATCCCAACTAAACAGTCCCAGCACAGATGCAGCACGGGTTTATTTACGGAGTAGACCTCCCTCGACAATGTCCCCATCAAACACACACAGGGCAGGTACAGCACGGGTTTAGATACAGAGTAAATGACCCTCTACAATGACCCCATCAAACATTCCAAGGAAATGGTCAGCATGGTATTAGATACAAAGTAAAGCTCCCTCTACACTGTCCCCATTCATCACCCTCAGGACAGGTACAGCACGGGGTTAGATACAGAGTAAAGCTCCCTCAACACAGTTCCTATCAAGCACTCCCAGGACAGGTACAGCACGGAGTAAGATACAGAGTAAAGCTCCTTCTACAACGTCCCCATCAAACACTCCCAGGACAGGTACAGCACAGGGTTAGATACAGAGTAAAGCTCCTTCTACAACGTCCCCATCAAACAATCAGAGGAGAGGTACAGCACAGGTTTAGATGCAGAGTAAAGCTTCATCTACACCGTCCCCATTAAACACTCCCAGGACAGGTACAGCACGGGGTTAGATACAGAGTAAAGCTCCATCTACACTGTCCACATAAAACACTCCCAGGACAGGTACAGCATGGGATTAGACACAGAGTAAATCTCCCTCTACACTGTCCCAATCAAACACTCCCAGGACAAGTACAGCATGGGGTTAGATACAGGGTAAAGCTCCCTCTACACTGTCCCCATCAAACACTCCCAGGACAGGTACAGCATGGGGTTAGATACAGAGTAAAGCTCCCTCTACACTGTCCCCATCAAACACTCCCAGGACAAGTACAGCATGGGGTTAGATAGAGGGCAAATTTCCCTCGAAACTATCTGCATCAAACACTTGCAGCAGAGGTACAGCACATGTTTAGATACAGAGTAAAGCTCCCTCCACACTGTCCCTATCAAACACTCCCAGACAGGTAAAGCACGGGGTTAGATACAGAGTAAAGCTCCCTCTACACTGTCCCCATCAAACACTCCCAGGACAGGTACAGCACGGGGTTAGATACAGAGTAAAGCTCCCTCTACACTGTCCCCATCAAACACTCCCAGGACAGGTACAGCACGGGGTTAGATACAGAGTAAAGCAGAATAAAGCTCCCCCTACACTGTCCCATTCAAACACTCCCAGTAGAGGTACAGCACTGGGTTAGGTACATACTAACGCTCCTTCTACAATGTCCCCATCCACCACTCACAGGACAGGTACAGCACGGGGTTAGATACAGAGTAAATCTCCGTCGACATCGTACCCATCAAACATTCCCAGGACAGGTACAGCACGGGGTTAGATACAGAGTAAATCTCCCTCTACAATGTCCCATTCAAACACTCACAGGACAGAGACAGCATGGGGTTAGATACAGAGTAAACCTCCATCTACACTGTCCCCATCAAACACTCCCAGGACAGGGACAGCACGGCTTTAGATACAGGATAAAGCTCCAGCAACAATTTCCCCCATCAAACACGCTCAGGTCAGGTACAGCACGGGGTTAGATGTAGAGTAAAGCTCCCTCTACACTATTTCTAACAAACACTCCCAGGACAGGTACAGCAAGGTGTTAGATAGAGAGTAAAAGACCCTCCAAACTGTCCCCATCAAACCCTCCCAGGAAAGGTACTGCACGGGGTCAGATACAGAGAAAAGCTCCCTATACACTGTAGCCATCAAAAACTCCAAGGACAGGTACAGCACGGGGTTAGATACAGAGTAAAACTCCCACTACACTGTTCCCATCAAACACTCCCAGACCAGGTACAGCACGAGGTTACATACAGAGTAAATTGCCCATTACACTGTTCCTAACAAACACTCCCAGGACAGGTAGAATATGGATTTAGATAGAGTGAAGCTCCCTCTACACAGTCCCATTCAAACACTTCCAGGACAGGTACAGCACGGGATTAGATACAGAGTAAAGCTCCCTCTACACTGTCCTCATCAAACACTCCCAGGACTGGTAAAGCAGGGGGTTAGATACAGAGTAAAGCTCCCGCTACACTGTCCCCATTAAACACTCCCATCACAGGTACAGCACGGGGTTAGATAGAGGGTAAATCTCCCTGTAAACTGTCCCCATCAAACACTCGCAGGACAGGTACAGCACGGGGTTAGATACAGAGTAAATTTCCCTCTACACTTTCCCCATCAAACACTCCCAGGACAGGTACAGCACGGGGTTAGATACAGAGTAAAGCTCCCTCTACACTGTCCCCATCAAACACTCCCAGCACAGGTACAGCATGGAGTTAGATAGAGGGTAAATCTCCCTCTAAACTATCCCCAACAAACACTGCCAGAACAGATACAGCACAGGGTTAGATACAGAGTAAAGCTCCCTCTACACTGTCCACATCAAACACTCCCAGGACAGGTACAGCACGGGGTTAGATACAGAGTAAAGCTCCCTCTGCACTGTCCACATCAAACACTCCCAGGACAGGTACAGCACTGGGTTAGATACAGAGTAAAGCTCCCTCTACATTGTCCCCATCAAACACTCCCAGGACAGGTACAGCACAGGTTTAGATACAGTATAAAGCTCCCTCTACACTGTCCCCATCAAACACTCCCAGGACAGGTACAGCATGGGGTTAGATACAGAGTAAAGCTCCCTCTACACTGTCCCCATCAAACACTCCCAGGACAAGTACAGCATGGGGTTAGATAGAGGGCAAATCTCCCTCGAAACTATCTGCATCAAACACTTGCAGCAGAGGTACAGCACATGTTTAGATACAGAGTAAAGCTCCCTCCACACTGTCCCTATCAAACACTCCCAGACAGGTAAAGCACGGGGTTAGATACAGAGTAAAGCTCCCTCTACACTGTCCCCATCAAACACTCCCAGGACAGGTACAGCACGGGGTTAGATACAGAGTAAAGCTCCCTCTACACTGTCCCCATCAAACACTCCCAGGACAGGTACAGCACGGGGTTAGATACAGAGTAAAGCAGAATAAAGCTCCCCCTACACTGTCCCATTCAAACACTCCCAGTAGAGGTACAGCACTGGGTTAGGTACATACTAACGCTCCTTCTACAATGTCCCCATCCACCACTCACAGGACAGGTACAGCACGGGGTTAGATACAGAGTAAATCTCCGTCGACATCGTACCCATCAAACATTCCCAGGACAGGTACAGCACGGGGTTAGATACAGAGTAAATCTCCCTCTACAATGTCCCATTCAAACACTCACAGGACAGAGACAGCATGGGGTTAGATACAGAGTAAACCTCCATCTACACTGTCCCCATCAAACACTCCCAGGACAGGGACAGCACGGCTTTAGATACAGGATAAAGCTCCAGCAACAATTTCCCCCATCAAACACGCTCAGGTCAGGTACAGCACGGGGTTAGATGTAGAGTAAAGCTCCCTCTACACTATTTCTAACAAACACTCCCAGGACAGGTACAGCAAGGTGTTAGATAGAGAGTAAAAGACCCTCCAAACTGTCCCCATCAAACCCTCCCAGGAAAGGTACTGCACGGGGTCAGATACAGAGAAAAGCTCCCTATACACTGTAGCCATCAAAAACTCCAAGGACAGGTACAGCACGGGGTTAGATACAGAGTAAAACTCCCACTACACTGTTCCCATCAAACACTCCCAGACCAGGTACAGCACGAGGTTACATACAGAGTAAATTGCCCATTACACTGTTCCTAACAAACACTCCCAGGACAGGTAGAATATGGATTTAGATAGAGTGAAGCTCCCTCTACACAGTCCCATTCAAACACTTCCAGGACAGGTACAGCACGGGATTAGATACAGAGTAAAGCTCCCTCTACACTGTCCTCATCAAACACTCCCAGGACTGGTAAAGCAGGGGGTTAGATACAGAGTAAAGCTCCCGCTACACTGTCCCCATTAAACACTCCCATCACAGGTACAGCACGGGGTTAGATAGAGGGTAAATCTCCCTGTAAACTGTCCCCATCAAACACTCGCAGGACAGGTACAGCACGGGGTTAGATACAGAGTAAATTTCCCTCTACACTTTCCCCATCAAACACTCCCAGGACAGGTACAGCACGGGGTTAGATACAGAGTAAAGCTCCCTCTACACTGTCCCCATCAAACACTCCCAGCACAGGTACAGCATGGAGTTAGATAGAGGGTAAATCTCCCTCTAAACTATCCCCAACAAACACTGCCAGAACAGATACAGCACAGGGTTAGATACAGAGTAAAGCTCCCTCTACACTGTCCACATCAAACACTCCCAGGACAGGTACAGCACGGGGTTAGATACAGAGTAAAGCTCCCTCTGCACTGTCCACATCAAACACTCCCAGGACAGGTACAGCACTGGGTTAGATACAGAGTAAAGCTCCCTCTACATTGTCCCCATCAAACACTCCCAGGACAGGTACAGCACAGGTTTAGATACAGTATAAAGCTCACTCTACACTCTCCCATTCAAACATTCCCAGGAGAGGTACAGCAAGGGGTTAGATACAGAGAAAATCTTCCTATATTAGGTACCCATCTAAAACTCCCAGGACAGGTGCAGCATGGGGTGAGATACAGAGTAAAGCTCCCTCTACACTGTCCCCATCAAACACTCCCAGGACAGGTACAGCATGGTGTTAGATACAGAGTAAAGGTCCCTCTATAGTGTCCCCATCAAACACTCCCAGGACAGGTACAGCATGGTGTTAGATACAGAGTAAAGGTCCCTCTATAGTGTCCCCAGCAAACACTCCCAGGACCGGCTCAGCACTTGCATAGATACAGAGTAAAGCTCCCGCTACACTATCCCAACTAAACAGTCCCAGCACAGATGCAGCACCAGTTTAGTTACGGAGTAGAACTCCCTCAACAATGTCCCCATCAAACACTCCCAGGACAGGGACAGCTCAGTGTTAGGTATACAGTAAAGTTCCTTCTACAACGTCCCCATCAAACACTCCCAGCACTGGTACAGCACAGGTTTAGATACAGAGTAAATCTCCCTCTACGCTGTACCCATCAAACACTCCCAGGGCATGTACAGCATGTGGTTAGATACTGAGTAATGCTCCCTCTACACTGTCCCCATCAAACACTCCCAGGACAGGTACGGCACGGGGTTAGATACAGAGTAAAGCTCCCTCTACAACGTCCCCATCAAACACTCCCAGCACAGGTACAGCACGGGGTTAGATACAGAGTAAAGCTCCCTCTACACTGTCCCCATCAAACACACCCAGGACAGGTACAGCACGGGGTTAGATACAGAGTAAATCTCCCTCTACACTGTTCCCATCAAACAATCCCAGGCCAGGTACAGTATGGGTTTAGGTACAGAGTAAGTCTCCCTCTACACTGTTCCTAACAAACATTGCCAGGACAGGTACAGCACTGGGTTAGATACAGATTAAAGGTCCCTCTACACTTTCCCCATCAAACACTCCCAGGGCAGGTACAGCTTGGTGTTAGATACAGAGTAAATGTCCCTCTATAGTGTCCCCATCAAACACTCCCAGGACTGGCTCAGCACTTGGATAGATACAGCGTAAAGCTCTCCCTACACTATCCCAACTAAACACTCCCAGCACAGATGCAGCACGGGTTTATTTACGGAGTAGAACTCCCACTACAATGTCCCCATCAAAGACTCCCAGGAGAGGTACAGCACGGGGTTAGATACAGATAAATCTCCCTCCACACTGTTCTTATCAAACAGTCCCAGGACAGGTAAAGCACAGGGTAAGATACAGAATAAAGCAGAATAAAGCTCCCTCTACACTGTCCCATTTAAACACTCCCAGAACCGGTACAGCACGGGGTTAGATACAGAATAAGGCTCCCTGTACAATGTCCCATTCAAACTTTCCCAGGACAGGGACGGCATGAGGTTAGATACAGAGTAAACCTCCCTCTACACTGTCCCCATCAAACACTCCCAGGACAGGTACAGCACGGGGTTAGATACAGAGTAAAGCTCCTTCTACACCGTCCCCATCAAACACTCCCAGGACAGGTACAGCACGGGGTTAGATAGAGGGTAAATCTCCCTGTAAACTGTCTCCATCAAACACTCCCAGGACAGGTACAGCACGGGGTTAGATACAGAGTAAATCTCCCTCTACACTGTCCCCATCAAACACTCCCAGGACAGATACAGCACGGGGTTAGATACAGAGTAAATCTCCCTCTACACTGTCCCCATCAAACACTCCCAGCACAGGTACAGCATGAGGTTAGATAGAGGGTAAATCTCCCTGTAAACTGTCCCCATCAAACACTCCCAGGACAGGTACAGCACAGGGTTAGATACAGAATAAGGCTCCCTCTACACTGTCCCATTCAAACATTCCCAGGACATGGACAGCACGGGGTTAGATACAGAGTAAAGCTCCCTCTACACTGTCCCCATCAAACACTCCCAGGACAGGTGCAACACGAGGTGAGATACAGTTTAATGCTCCCTCTACACTGTCTTCACTAAACGCTCCACAGACATGAACAGCACGGCGTAATATAGAGGGTAAAGCTCCCTCTACACTGTTCCATTCAAAGACTCCCAGGAGAGCTGCAGCAAGGGGTTAGATACAGAGAAAATCTCCCTATACAATGTACCCATCTAAAACTCCCAGGACAGGTACAGCACGGGGTTAGATACAGAGTAAAGCTCTCTCTACACTGTTCCCATCAAACAATCCCAGGCCAGGTACAGTATGGGTTTATGTACAGAGTAAGTCTCCCTCTACACTGTTCCTAACAAACATTGCCAGGACAGGTACAGCACTGGGTTAGATAGAGAGTAAATGTCCCCCCACATTGTCCGCATCAAACACTCCCAGGCAGGTACAGCATGGTGTTAGATACAGATTAAAGGTCCCTCTACACTTTCCCCATCAATCACTCCCAGGGCAGGTACAGCATGGTGTTAGATACAGAGTAAATGTCCCTCTATAGTGTCCCCATCAAACACTCCCAGGACTGGCTCAGCACTTGGATAGATACAGCGTAAAGCTCTCCCTACACTATCCCAACTAAACACTCCCAGCACAGATGCAGCACGGGTTTATTTACGGAGTAGAACTCCCACTACAATGTACCCATCAAAGACTCCCAGGAGAGGTACAGCACGGGGTTAGATACAGATAAAGCTCCCTCCACACTGTTCTTATCAAACAGTCCCAGGACAGGTAAAGCACAGGGTAAGATACAGAATAAAGCAGAATAAAGCTCCCTCTACACTGTCCCATTTAAACACTCCCAGGACCGGTACAGCACGGGGTTAGATATAGAATAAGGCTCCCTCTCCAATGTCCCATTCAAACTTTCCCAGGACAGGGACGGCATGAGGTTAGATACAGAGTAAACCTCCCTCTACACTGTCCCCATCAAACACTCCCAGGACAGCTACAGCACAGGGTTAGATACAGAGTAAAGCTCCCTCTCCGATGTCCACATCAAACACTCCCAGGACATGTACAGCACGGTGTTAGATACAGAGTAAAGCTCCCTCTCCACTGTCCCCATCAAACACTCCCAGGAGAGGTACAGCACGGGGTTAGATACAGAGTAAAGCTTCCTCTACACTGTCCTCATCAAACACTCCCAGGACAGGTACAGCACAGGGTTAGATACAGATTAAAGCTCCCTCTACACTGTCCACGTCAAACACTCCCAGGACAGGTACAGCACGGGGTTAGGTACAGAATAAAGCTCCCTCTACACTGTAACCATCAGGCACTCCCAGGACAGTTACAACAATGAGTGAGTTACAGAGCAAAGCTCCCTCTACACTGTCCCCATCAAACACTCCCAGGACAGGTACAGCACAGGGTTAGATACAGAGTAAAGCTCCCTCTACACTGCCCTCATCAAACACTCCCAGGACAGGTACAGTACGGGGTTAGATACAGAGTAAAGCTCCCTCTACATTGTCCATATCAAACACTCCCAGGACAGGTACAGCATGGGGTTAGATACAGAGTAAAGCTCCCTCTATACTGTCCCCATCAAACACTCCCAGGACAGGTACAGCATGGGTTAGATATGGAGCCAAGCTCCCTTTACACTGTTTGGTGGGGACAGTGTAGAGGGAGCTTTACTCTGTATCTAACCCTGTGCTGTACCTGTCCTGGGAGTGTTTGATGGGGACAGTGTAGAGGGAGCTTTACTCTGTATCTAACCCCGTGCTGTACCTGTCCTGGGAGTGTTTGGTGGGGACAGTGTAGAGGGGGCTTTACTCTGTATCTAACCCTGTGCTATACCTGTCCTGGGAGATTTTGACAAGTACTGTGTGGAGAGAGATTTACTCTATATCTAACCGTGTGTTAAATTTTGCTCTTACACTTATCTTTAACCCCTACCCCTGGAGTGACCCTTTAAGTTCACCCTGTGATAGTTCTTCCCTTGACCTTCTCACTTTCTGTTCTCTAACCCCCCCACCCAACTTGATGCAGCCGTGGCTTCCCTAAACATCTCCCATATTTCTATCCCTGCCCTCGCTCTCTCTGTCTTCCTGTGTGTCACTGTCCCTCTATCCATCTCAATCTCTCCCCTGTCCTCCATGACCTCTCCATTTCTCCTGATAAATTTCCACCACTCTTGTCTGTCACCACCCCCACCCCCCTTTTTCTCTCTCTGTTCATTTCTGTCACCCTTTCCCATTCATGTCAGGCTCACTCTCTCTCTCTCTCTCTCTCTCGCTATCCCTCATCTTCAACTCTCCATATTTATCCGTTCCTCTCCACTTCTGTCTCATTCTATCTCAGAGACAAAAGCAAAGAACTGTGGATGCTGGAAATCCGGAAGGGAAACAGAAATACCTGGAAATAACTCGGCAGGTCTGGCAGCATCTGTGGAAGGGGTCATGAGGACTGGAAACCCCAACTGTACTCTTCTCCACCGATGCTGCCAGACCTGCTGAGATTTTCCAGGTATTTCTGTTGTTGTTTTTTAATGATGTGTTCATTCCCAGCCTCCCCTCTCTCTCTCTCACTCTCTCACTGGGACTGGACAGGCAGAGTCAAAATACACAGCCTTGCCTTAGCCAATTGGTACCGAGATGAAATTTCCTCCTGGACCAATCAGAGGTGGGTAAGAGGTGGGTGTGTGTGTGTGTGTGATAATTGTGACCTGGGTGCTCTGCTTTTCTGAATGAACCTCTTATAGTCGCAGATTCTGCGGAGTCAGTTGCTTTCATCCCATGTGAGGGATATTACTGCAGTCATTCATTTCCTTAGCACAGTCGCTTCCAATTAGCTATCAACGTGACCACTGCACTCAGGCTACCCTGCAATTCACAGTAGGGCGCCAACAATTAACCCCAGGAACCAGCTCCGACTCCCATTACTAACTGCCTGCAGCAAAGGAGCTGCTTTCTGCACCTTCAGTGACCGCATGCTGACCAAGCGAAGACAGCGGACTATGTGGCAGGTTGGAGGTCGAATCTTTAACGGGGACTTGGCGAGGGGCGAGGGACAGATACTGAGGACCCGTCCCCAGCACAGGGATGAAATGCAAGTTCAAAAACTGCCGCCAAAATGAGAGGAAGCTTCTAGTAAAGGGTGAAAGAAGACAGACAGCTCTGTGACAGCTGTAAAAGCGTCATGTCTGTAACCAGGCGACAGTAGAACAGAGTCAACAAGGAGCTTTACTCTGTGTCTAACCCCGTGCTGTACCTGTCCTGGGAGTGTTTGATGAGGACAGTGTAGAGGGAGCTTTACTCTGTATCTAACCCTGTGCTGTACCTGTCCTGGGAGTGTTTGATGGGAATGGTATAGAGGGAGCTTTACTCTGTATCTAACCCTGTGCTGTACCTGTCTTGGGAGTGTTTGATGGGGACAGTGTAGCGGGAGATTTACTCTGTATCTAACCCCATGCTGTACCTGTCCTGGGAGTGTTTGATGGGGACAGTGTAGAGGGAGCTTTACTCTGTATCTAACCCCGTGCTGTCCCTGTCCTGGGGGTGTTTGATGGGGACGGTGTAGAGGGAGATTTACTCTGTATCTAACCCTGTGCTGTACCTGTCCTGGGAGTGCTTGATGGGGACAGTGTAGAGGGAGCTTTACTCTGTATCTAACCCCGTGCTGTACCTGTCCTGGGAGTGTTTGATGGGGACGGTGTAGAGGGAGCTTTATTCTGTATCTAACCCCGTGCTGTAGCTGTCCTGGGAGTGTTTGATGAGGACAGTGTAGAGGGAGCTTTACTATGTACCTATCTCCATGCTGTACCTGTCCTGGGATTGTTTGATGGGGACAGTGTAGATGGAGCTTTACTCTGTATCTAACCACATGCTGTACCTGTCCTGGGAGTGTTTGATGGGGACAGTGTAGATGGAGCTTTACTCTGTATCTAACCACATGCTGTACCTGTCCTGGGAGTGTTTGATGGGGACGGTGTAGAGGGAGCTTTACTCTGTATCTAACCCCGTGCTGTACCTGTCCTGGGAGTGCTTGATGGGGACAGTGTAGAGGGAGATTTACTCTGTATCTAACCCCGTGCTGTACCTGTCCTGGGAGTGTTTGATGGGGACGGTGTAGAGGGAGCTTTACTCTGTATCTAACCCCGTGCTGTACCTGTCCTGGGAGTGTTTGATGGGGACGGTGTAGAGGGAGCTTTATTCTGTATCTAACCCCGTGCTGTAGCTGTCCTGGGAGTGTTTGATGAGGACAGTGTAGAGGGAGCTTTACTATGTACCTATCTCCATGCTGTACCTGTCCTGGGATTGTTTGATGGGGACAGTGTAGATGGAGCTTTACTCTGTATCTAACCACATGCTGTACCTGTCCTGGGAGTGTTTGATGGGGATGGTGTAGATGGAGCTTTACTCTGTATCTAACCATGTGCTGTACCTGTCCTGGGAGTGTACTTGGATTTCGGGACTATGGATCCTGCACGTGGAATAGGTGAACCGTTTTACTCTGAGAGTTTCACAGCAGCATGCTCCTCCATGGTTTGTGGATACTTGTCTCCTTGAATTCACAGAGGCAGCATGTTAGCACTTGCCCCTGTCTGAATCTTGGCCAATAACGAATAGTTGCCAAATTCTTAGGCCAGTTAATTTGTATCTTAGCCAAGATTTTGGACGTTGTGGTGGTTTTTATGTTCTCCACGAGATTTTTTTGATTCAGTCATGTGATATGGGTATCACTGGCTAGGCTGGCATTTATTGCCCATGCGGGTATCACTGGCAAGGCTGGCATTTATTGCCCATGCAGGTATCACTGGCAAGGCTGGCATTTATTGCCCATGTGGGTATCACTGGCTAGGCTGGCATTTATTGCCCATCCCTAATTGCCCCTTTTAAAGGGTATTTTTTTTTTTGAAGGAGTCAACCAGATTTCTGTGGGTCTGGAGTCACGTGTAAAGGGCATTAGTGAACCAGATGGGCTTTTACAATCAACGATGGTTTCATGGTCATCACTGGACTTTTAATAGCAGATTTGTATTCAATTCAAATTTGACCTGCCTTGATGGGATTGAATCCCGGTTCCCCAGAGCATGACCCTGGGTCTCTGGAACACTGGTCTAGTGACAATACCATTATGTCACTGCCTCCCCTTGACGGTGTGAAATGTATTCACTGCTCTTCATCTCGTCATGCCCATCATTGTCATTTTTTGGTTTGTCAGTCACCTCACGTAGATGTTTCTGACGGGATACGGGATGGTCATTCTTATTGCTTGAAGGTACCCATTGTGTACAGTGTGTTTGGATCAGTGCCCGGCTCTTTGTAACTGCATTAGCCTTTACCCCAGTCACTGCCGCTGCCAATTGCCCTTTCTGCCACACACCTTGCAGAATTGATGGAAATCTGGGCTTTTCCTTGGTGAATGCAGAGGGCCACATCTTCCACATGTCTTGCTCTGTTTGGCTGTTCCAATGAGCGTGTCACCTGTAAGGAGGATCGTGTTGTACTTACGCCCATCCTTGAGTAGCTCTTCGACATGATACATTTTGGGCTTGTCCAGCAGATCTTCCTGGAAAGCTTCCGTGGGAGTGGATCTGATCACCAGCTCAACAATTCTGTCTGCTAGCTTGGTGTCTTAAAGATCACAGTACATACCCTTTTCTCCGTATCTGCTGATGATGTGTCCGTGGATTCTGTAGGCTGTTGTCAAAATTACAATGAAAGTGAGAGTTTAACCTGATTCTGAACCTGTCTTCCAATGTAGTCTGTATCTTTTGGGGATCCTTTAGCTCTTCTGCTGTTATTCCTGATGTGTCGAGTCTGTGTAGACCTTCATTCCCAATTGCTAGGTGAATTTCCATCACTTGCTTGTCATGTTCATAGCTCTGTACGCTGTTTAAATATTTAGAATTTGGATAGTAGGTCATCTGCATCCCAGTTCAAACTGGGGAATTTTGTGGGCATTCTGATTACATCCCTTTGACTTTCTCTTCCTGTAGCACCTGAGATAAATTTCACCTTTGCTTGTTTCCCCTGTTATACTTACAATCTTCTCTGGTCCAATTTTTACAACAGTTTTTGTGTCCAATCCAACGAGAAATGATGCACTGTTAGACCTGGTTCTTGGAAATGAGGTGGGCCAAGTGGATCAAGTGTCAGTGGGGGAACATTTAGGAGACAGTGATCATTGTATTGTATGTTTTAGGATGATGATAGAAAAGGACGATAGGTAATCCAGAGTAAAATAATTAACTGGACAAGAGCCGACTTCGATGGGGCAAGAACAGAGCTGGGCCAGATAGACTGGAATGAAAGATTGGCAGGAAAAACTGTAGCTGAACAATGGGCTACCTTCAAAAAAGAGTTGGTTTGGGCACATTCAAGGTATATTCCATCGAAAGGGAAAGGTAGGACTAACAAATCCAGAGCTCCCTGGATGAAAAAGGAGATTGGAATTAAGATAGAGAAGAAAAAGTGCACTTACGACAGGTGTCAGGTAGAAAATACAATTGAGAACCAAGAGGAATACAGAAGGTTCAGAGGGGAGGTGAAAAAGTATATTAGAGAAACAAAGAGGGATTATGAGAAAAGACTGGCAGCCAACATAAAGGGGAATCCCAAAGTCTTCTATAGGCATATAAATGGTAACAGGACAGTAAAAGGAGGAGTAGGGCCGATTAGCCGGGTGGTTAACAGTGAGGTTGAGTGTCTTGGGCTACAGGAAGATACAGACGGGAAGGTCAAATGGGCAGATAAGTGGCAGATGGAGTTTAACCCTGAAAAGTGTGCGGTGATACACTTTGGAAGGAGTAATTTCACAAGGAAGTATTCAATGAATGGGATGACAATAGGAAGTTCTGAGGAACAAAGGGACCTTGGCGTTTGTGTCCATAGATCTCTGAAGGTGGAGGGCCATGTTAGTGGGGTGGTGAAAAAGGCATATGGGACACTTGCCTTTATCAATCGAGGCATAGATTACAAAAGTAGGGAGGTCATGTTGGAGTTGTATAGAACCTTGGTGAGGCCACAGCTGGAGTACTGTGTGCAGTTCTGGTCACCACATTATAGGAAGGATGTGATTGCACTGGAGGGGGTGCAGAGGAGATTCACCAGGATGTTGCCTGGGGTGAAACATTTAAGTTATGAAGAGTGGTTGGATAGACTTGGGTTGTTTTCATTGGAGCAGAGAAGACTGAGGGGAGACCTGATCGAGGTGTACAAGATTATGAGGGGCATGGACAGGGTGGAGAGGGAGCAGCTGTTCCCCTTAGTTGAAGGGTCAATCACAAGGGGACATAAATTCAAGGTGAGGGGCAGGAGGTTTAGGGGGGATGTGAGGAAAAACTTTTTTATCCAGAGGGTGGTGAGGGTCTGGAATGTGCTGCCTGGAAGGGTGGTGGAGGCGGGTTGCCTCACATCCTTTAAAAAGTACCTGGATGAGCACTTGGCACATCATAACATTCAAGGCAATGGGCCAAGTGCTGGTAAATGGGATTAGGTAGGTAGGTCAGGTGTTTCTCACGTGTCAGTGCAGACTGGATGGGCTGAAGGCCCTCTCCTGCACTGTGTGATTCTGTGATTAGGGACCTAAAAGGGAATTTACACATGGACAAAGAGGCCATGGCTAAGGTGTTAAATGAATACTTTGCATCCATCTTTACCAAGGGGATAGATGCTACCCAGGCCATGGTGACAGATGAGGAAACTCTGTACTAGAAGGGCTCAAAATTGATAAGCAGGAAGTGTTGAATAGACTGTTGATACTTAAAGTTGACAAGGCACCGGGATCAGATGAGATGCATTCAAGGATATTGAAGGAAGTGAGAGTAGAAATTGCAGGGTCACTGGCCATAATCTTTCAGTTTTCCCGAGACTCAGGGGAGGTGCCAGAGGACTGGAGAATTGCAAACGTTACACACTTGTTCAAAAAAGGCTGTAAGGATAAGCCCAGCAATTACAGACCAGTCAGTTTAACTTCAGTGGTGGGCAGGATTCTAGAAACAGTTATTCGGGATAGAATTAATAGTCACATGGAAAACTATGGGTTGATAAGGAAGAGCCAGCATGGATTTCTAATGGGGAAATTGTGATTAACTAACTTGCTGGAGTGTTTTGAAGAGGTAACAGGAAAGGTTAATGAGGGTATTGCTGTTGATGTGGTGTACATGGAAACATAGAAACTAGGAGCAGAGCAGGCCATTCAGTCCTTCAAGCCCACTCCACCATTCAATATGACCATGGCTGACCCTCGATCTCAACACCATATTCCCACTTTCCCTCCATACCCCTAAATGCCCCTAATATCCAAAAAATTATCAATTTTTTTCTTGAATATACTCAGTGACCCAGCCTTCACAGCCTCTGTGATAGAGAAGTCCACAGGTTGACCACCCTCTGAGTGAAGACATTTTTCCTCATCTCAGTCCAAAATGGCTTGGCCCATATCCTGAGACTGTGGCCCCTGGGTCTAGACTCCCCAACTGGGGGGAAACATCCTCCCTGCATCCAGTCTGTCTAGCCCTGTTAGAATTGTATATGTTTCAATCAGATCCCCTCTCATTCTTCTAAACTCTAGTGAATACAGACCCAGTCAAACCAATCTCTCCTCATATGACAGTGCTAGCATCCCTGGTATCAGCCTAGTGAACCTTCGCTGCACTCCCTCTATGGCAAGTATATCCTTTCTTAGGGTAGGGAGACCAAACCTACACACAATACTCCAGGTGTGGTCTCACCAAGGCCCTGTATAACTGCAGTAAGTCATCCCTACTTCTGAACTCAAATCCTCTTGCAGCAAAGGCCAACATACCATTTGCCTTCCTAATTGCTTGCTGCCTGTTTACTTTCATTGACTGGTGTACAAGGACACCCACTTTGTACATCCACATTTCCCAATATATCACCATTTAAATAATACTCTGGACTTTCAGAAGGCACTTGACACAGAGCCACACAATATACTTGTGAGAAAAGTTATAGCTCATGGAATAAAAGGGACAGCAGCAGCATGGATGCAAAATTGGCTGAAAAATAGCAAACAGAGAGTAATGGTCAATGGACATTTTTCGGGCTGGAGGAAGGTTTGTGGTGGAGTTCCCCAGGGGTCGGTGTTGGGACCCTTGCTGTTCCTGATACATATTAATGATCTAGATCTTGGTGTGCAGGGGACAATTTCAAAGTTTGAAGGGGCTGCAGGAGCAAAAAGATGTTGGGTGTATATGTGCATAGATCATTGAAGGTGGCAGGACAGGTGGAGAGAGCAGATACTAAAGCATATAGTATCCTGGGATTTATTAATAGAGACATAGAGTACAAGAGCAGGGAGGTTCTGCTGAATTTATATAAGGCACTGGTTAGACCTCAGCTGGAGTATTGTGTACAGTTCTGGGCACCGTGTTACAGGAAGGATGTGAACACATTGGAGAGAGCGCAGAAGAGGTTTATAAGAATGGTTCCAGGGATGAGAAGCTTCAGCTATGAGGATAGATTGGAGAGGTTGGGACTGTTCTCCTTGGGGAGGAGAAGGCTGAGAGGGGATTTGATAGAGATGTTCAAAATCATGAGGGGGCTGGACAGAGTAGACAGAGAGAAGCTGTTCCCACTCATAAAAGGATCAAGAACAAGAGAGCACAGGTTTAGTGATTTGCAAAAGAAGCAACTGTTTCACACAGCCAGTGGTTCGGGTCTGGAATGCACTGTCTGGAGGTGTGGGGGAGGCAGGTTCAATCGAGGCATTCAGGAGGGCATTAGATGATTATTTAAATAGAAACAATGTGCAGGGGTACAGGGAAAAGGCAGGGCAATGACACTAGGTCATAATGATCATTCGGAGAGCTGGTGCAGACCAAGATGGGCTGAATGGCCTCCTTCTGTGCCGTTAAAGTTCTGTGAATTGGATTGTGAGTAACCCCTATCCTGAATCAACAGTGCCTCTGCACAGTTACAGAGTGAGTGAACCCTACCCTGAGTGACCCCTACCCTGAATAAACAGTGCCTCTGCACAGTGGCACAGGGACTCTGGATTTGCCACTGTCCTTGCTGGCCAGGTGTTAGGCTGTGTTGCTGAATGGTCTGGCCCCATGCCTCCCCTTATTGCTCTGAAAGTGCCTCCTTCATTTCACACATGGTGTTCCAGGGAGATGCGTGAATAGATCTGCCTCCGCCCTTTCACTGCCTGCACCCTACATGATAGGGTGCCTGGACTCT
This sequence comes from Isurus oxyrinchus, assembly GCA_026770705.1. Lineage (NCBI taxonomy): Eukaryota > Metazoa > Chordata > Chondrichthyes > Lamniformes > Lamnidae > Isurus > Isurus oxyrinchus. The sequence goes on along the minus strand of JANJGN010000006.1, from coordinate 190,153,497 downwards.
GGGTGCCTCCCTGCTGCTCACTGACATCTGTTCTCAGTGGGGCCTTCTGGAGGCTGTGTTATCGAGCTGGGTCTGGGTGCTGTTTTGAACATTTCTGTAAGAGGCTGTGCATCGCAGGAATCAGCGAGAGAGAAGCTCCTGCGTGAACTCAGGTCAGTTCCAGCATCAGATTCAGTGCTGCTGAGGTCATCAGGGGAATGTGCCCAAGGGGTAGGGCAGAGGGACAATGTGGGAAGGGAGACGGGCCAGGGGGGGTGATGGGAGCCGTGGGCCTGAGGGAGAGGAGCCTCTGGGGAGGAGAGTGGGACAGTGCTTTTCAGACCAGGGCCGGGTACACTGAAGGTGATTTAACATGAGCAAGGCCAAGAGCAGGCTCATTCTGACCAAACTAACTGTAAAAATAATACCCCCATCAGACATGAGGGAAGGTTTTACACAGAGTGCATAGATAGGGCCTGCAACGTACCCCAGGATAGTGGTGGGTGCAATTGAGTTGAGTCACTGAGGGGAGCGCAATAGTGATCTGAAAGGAAGAATGTGTAGGGCTAAGTGGAAAAAATGTCAGAGCAGCACTATGTAGATGAACCCAACTGCGAGGTGACACACACACACACACATGTCGGGCACTACGGCCATGTCGGTGCTGCTTTATTCCTCTCATTGTGAGCTGCAGCATTTACTCAAAATTGAGGCTGAATGCTGAGGGAGGGCTGCACTGTCAGAGGGTCAGTACTGAGGGAGTTCTGCACTGTCAGAGGGTCAGTACTGAGGGAGTGCCGCACTGTCAGAGGGTCAGTACTGAGGGAGTGCCGCACTGTCAGAGGGTCAGTACTGAGGGAGTGCCGCACTGTCAGAGGGTCAGTACTGAGGGAGTGCCGCACTGTCAGAGGGTCAGTACTGAGGGAGTGCCGCACTGTCAGAGGGTCAGTACTGAGGGAGTGCCGCACTGTCAGAGGGTCAGTACTGAGGGAGTGCCGCACTGTCAGAGGGTCAGTACTGAGGGAGTGCCGCACTGTCAGAGGGTCAGTACTGAGGGAGTGCCGCACTGTCAGAGGGTCAGTACTGAGGGAGTGCCGCACTGTCAGAGGGTCAGTACTGAGGGAGTGCCGCACTGTCAGAGGGTCAGTACTGAGGGAGTGCCGCACTGTCAGAGGGTCAGTACTGAGGGAGTGCCGCACTGTCAGAGGGTCAGTACTGAGGGAGTGCCGCACTGTCAGAGGGTCAGTACTGAGGGAGTGCCGCACTGTCAGAGGGTCAGTACTGAGGGAGTGCCGCACTGTCAGAGGGTCAGTACTGAGGGAGTGCCGCACTGTCAGAGGGTCAGTGCTGAGGGAGTGCCGCACTGTCAGAGGGTCAGTGCTGAGGGAGTGCCGCACTGTCAGAGGGTCAGTGCTGAGGGAGTGCCGCACTGTCAGAGGGTCAGTGCTGAGGGAGTGCCGCACTGTCAGAGGGTCAGTGCTGAGGGAGTGCCGCACTGTCAGAGGGTCAGTGCTGAGGGAGTGCCGCACTGTCAGAGGGTCAGTGCTGAGGGAGTGCCGCACTGTCAGAGGGTCAGTGCTGAGGGAGTGCCGCACTGTCAGAGGGTCAGTGCTGAGGGAGTGCCGCACTGTCAGAGGGTCAGTGCTGAGGGAGTGCCGCACTGTCAGAGGGTCAGTGCTGAGGGAGTGCCGCACTGTCAGAGGGTCAGTGCTGAGGGAGTGCCGCACTGTCAGAGGGTCAGTGCTGAGGGAGTGCCGCACTGTCAGAGGGTCAGTGCTGAGGGAGTGCCGCACTGTCAGAGGGTCAGTGCTGAGGGAGTGCCTCACTGTCAGAGGGTCAGTACTGAGGGAGTGCTGCACTGTCAGAGGGTCAGTGCTGAGGGAGTGCCGCACTGTCAGAGGGTCAGTGCTGAGGGAGTGCCGCACTGTTGAATATTCTGTTGTTTGACAGACATTAAAGATCGCTGGCATTATTCAGCTGTGATCAGAGGATTTCTGCCCCTTGAGCTGGCCATTTCCTGCAGCTTTACCAGTGTTACTGAAAGTGATTATCTGGTCACTTTACAGCGCTCTGTGTCAGTTTGCTGTCATGCAAGAGATAAGCAGGATGGAGATCGCGATAGAGGCTCTTGGTGTCTCCCTTGTTCCATTTTATTGCTCAGTATATCTCTCTCTCTCTCTCTCTCTCTCTCTCTTTCTCTCTCTCTCTCTCTCTCTCTCTCTCTCTCTGTGTAAAGCAACCCATATTTCTCCTTTGTTCTTCTCCCTTGCTGCTTTCACATCTAAGAGTGTAACAAACAAACTGAACGGGACCCCAGTTCTCTTACGCTCCCAGGTGAGGAGGGGGGGGTGAGCTGGCTCCCCTTCTTTATACAACACCCCCTCTGTTGGTCGCAACAAGGTTAATTTAAAATGGATCTCTTTGCCCTCATGGATCCCTTTCCCCTGTCTTAATGCAGTTATGTTTTAGATGGAGCCAATTTAACCAGGCTTTAGAAAGAGGAAAGAGCGAGTTTATTAGTTACCTACACCCAGATCAGAAATAAGAAATGGAGTCCAAATAAAAGTTTTAAAAGATATATAAATCAGTCTTTGGCTTGTCCGTGTGGTGTAGATGGTGAAAGATTGCAGTTGTTAAGTTGGGTGGTTCTGGTAGAGCTGAGTCTGATAGTTTTGCTCTTTGTTTGGAGGTATTTGTTTCTGCAGGTTCACTGAATAAACCACCCTATTTCCTTTTGGATTGTGGCTTTGCTGACTTGCCTTCAACAACAGAAAGAGAGAGAGAGAGAGACTTTGCATGCACGCTGCAGGAGTGACTGGCTGATTTTCCTGTACCATCACTCTCACAGCGCACAGTAACACACACAGATCAGATCTGCAGCTCTTCCTGTACCATCACTCTCACAGTAACACACACAGATCAGATCTGCAGCTCTTCCTGTACCATCACTCTCACGTTAGTGTGCATAGATCAGATCTGCAGCTCTTCCTGTACCATCACTCTCACAGCGCACAGTAACACACATAGATCAGATCTGCAGCTCTTCCTGTACCATCACTCTCACAGTAACTCACACAGATCAGATCTGCAGCTCTTCCTGTACCATCACTCTCACAGTAACACACACAGATCAGATCTGCAGCTCTTCCTGTACCATCACTCTCACGTTAGTGTGCATAGATCAGATCTGCAGCTCTTCCTGTACCATCACTCTCACGTTAGTGTGCATAGATCAGATCTGCAGCTCTTCCTGTACCATCACTCTCACGTTAGTGTGCATAGATCAGATCTGCAGCTCTTCCTGTACCATCACTCTCACGTTAGTGTGCATAGATCAGATCTGCAGCTCTTCCTGTACCATCACTCTCACAGCGCACAGTAACACACATAGATCAGATCTGCAGCTCTTCCTGTACCATCACTCTCACGTTAGTGTGCATAGATCAGATCTGCAGCTCTTCCTGTACCATCACTCTCACGTTAGTGTGCATAGATCAGATCTGCAGCTCTTCCTGTGCCATCACTCTCACGTTAGTGTGCATAGATCAGATCTGCAGCTCTTCCTGTACCATCACTCTCACGTTAGTGTGCATAGATCAGATCTGCAGCTCTTCCTGTACCATCACTCTCACGTTAGTGTGCATAGATCAGATCTGCAGCTCTTCCTGTACCATCACTCTCACAGCGCACAGTAACACACATAGATCAGATCTGCAGCTCTTCCTGTACCATCACTCTCACAGTAACTCACACAGATCAGATCTGCAGCTCTTCCTGTACCATCACTCTCACAGTAACACACACAGATCAGATCTGCAGCTCTTCCTGTACCATCACTCTCACGTTAGTGTGCATAGATCAGATCTGCAGCTCTTCCTGTACCATCACTCTCACGTTAGTGTGCATAGATCAGATCTGCAGCTCTTCCTGTACCATCACTCTCACGTTAGTGTGCATAGATCAGATCTGCAGCTCTTCCTGTACCATCACTCTCACGTTAGTGTGCATAGATCAGATCTGCAGCTAGCTTTTTAAACCGTTTCCTTCTCAACCAGCTTTTGCTCAGTGTGTGTATGTCTTTTTAAAAAAACACATACCTTCTTTAAAAAGTTCAACACACCTGTGAGTAATTCGAGGCTGAATTCCACTGTCATGACAATTGGTTCAAATCTCACCATGGCAGCTGATGGAATTTAAATTCAGTTAATAAATAGATTCGTGGAGTCATCGAGTTATACAGTACAGAAACAGGCCCTTCGGCCCATTGTGTCCATGCCAGCCACCAAGCCCCTATCTATTCTAATCCCATTTTCCAGCACTTGGCCCTTGGCCTGTATCCTTTGGCATTTCAAATGCTCATCTAAATATTTCTTAAATGTTGAGAGTTTCTGCCTCTCCCACCCCCTCAGGCAGTGTGCTCCAGATTCCAACCACCCTCTGGGTGAAAACATTTTTCCTCAAATCCTCTCTAAACCTCCTGCCCTGACCTTAAATCTATGCCCCCTGGTTATTGACACCTCTGCTAAAGGGAAAAGGTTCTTCCTGTTTACCCTATCAATGCCCCTCATAATTTTGTATACCTCTATCAGGTCCCCCCTCAGCCTTCTCTGCTCTTAAGGAAAACAGCCCTAGCCTATCCAGTCTCTCTTCATATCTGAAACACTCCAGCCCAGGGAACATCCTGGTGAATCTCCTCTGCAATCTCTCCAGTGCAATCACATCCTTCATATAGTGTGGTGACCAGAACTGCACACAGTACTCCAGCTGTGGCCTAACAGCATTTTATACAGCTCCAACATAACCTCCCTGCTCTTATATTCTATGCCTCGGCTAATAAAGGCAGGTATCCCATATGCCTCCTTAACCACTGTGCTGCTGCCTTCAGGGATCTATGAACATGTACACCAAGGTCCCTCTGACCCTCTGTACTTCCTAGGGTCCTACCATTCATCGTGTATTCCCTTGTTCTGTTAGTCCTCCCAAAATGCATCACCTCTCACTTGTCAGGATTAAATTCCATTTGCCACTGCTCTGCCCATCTTACCAGCCCAACTATATCCTCCTGTAATCTAAGGCTTTCCTCCTCACTGTTTACCACCCCACCAATTTTCGTGTCATCTGCAAACTTTCTGATCATACCTCTTATATTCACGTCTAAATCATTGATGTACACTACAAACAGCAAGGGTCCCAGCACCGAACCCTGTGGTACACCACTCGTCACAGGCTTCCAATCACAAAAACACCCCTCGACCATCACCCTCTGCCTCCTGCCACTAAGCCAGTTTTGGATCCAATTTTCCAAATTTCCCTGGATCCCATGGGCTCTTACCTTCCTGACCATTCTCCCATGCGGGACTGAAGTTCATGTAGATCATATCAGCTGCACTACCCTCATCTACACAAGTAGTCACCTCCTCGAAAAATTCAATCAAATTTGTTAGACATGATCTCCCCCTGACACAGCCATGCTGACTATTCCTGATTAATCCCTGCCTCTCCAAGTGGAGATTAATCCTGTCCCTCAGAATTTTTTCCAATGGTTTCCCTACCACTGATGTTAGACTCAGTGGCCTGTAATTACCTGGTTTATCTGTACTACCCTTCTTGAATAATGGAATATAAAGCTAGTCCCAGTAATGGTGACCACAATATTATCATCGATTGTCATTAAAAACCCATCTGGAATGGGCCTTTAATTATGTAGTTCCCCGTCTTTGTTACTCTGACCTTACTTGCTGGCATGCTGTTATGTTCGAGTGATCTGTCTCTTCCTGTCACACTCTGGTGATCTTAGTGAAATGTGTAAGATTTCTGAGGGGGCTTGACAGGGTAGGTGTTTACCCCTCATGGGGAAATCTAGGAATAAGGGAAGGGAATCTGCCCTCCTTACCCAGTCTAGCCTACACGTGGCTCCAGGTCCACAGCAATGTGGCTGATTCTTAAATGCCCTCTGAAATGGCCTGGCAAGCCACTCAGTTCAAGGGGCAGGTAGGGATGGGGCAACAAATGCTGGCCTTGCCAGTGACGCCCATATCCCATGAAATAATTTAAAAAAAGCCCTTGACTCCCTCTTAGATGAGAAATCATGTCTAACTCAGCCTTGAATATATTCAATGAGCCAGCCTCCACTGCTGTCTGAGGAAGAGAATTCCACAGACTGACAACCCTCGGAGAGAAGAAATTCTGCCTCATCTCCGTCTTAGATGGTAGACCTCTTAATCTCAAACTATGTCTCTTATTTCTAGATTGCAGACCCACTTTCTATACAAACTCTGATGACCTGTCTTTGTATTTCCAGATAGCTTTCTCTCATACTCTAATTTTTTCTTCCTTACTAATCTTTTGGTCACTCTTGCTGTTTTTTTATATTCTGTCGAATCTTCTGACCTGCCACCCATCTTTGTGCAATTATGTGTCATTTCTTGAAGTTTGATAGTGTCTTTAATCATTTTAGCTAGTCCCAGATGGTGGGTTCTCTGCTTGGAATGTTGCTTTCTCATTGGAATGTATCTATTCTGTGGATCCTGAAATGTCTCTTTAAATGTCTGTCACTGAACTCCTATTAATCTATTCCTTAACCCGATTTGCCAGTTCACTTTAGCTAGATCTGCTTTCATGTCGTCATAATCTTCGCATTGATTAGAAAAATCAAATTAGCAAAGGATCGAGGATGAGTTTATAGAGTGTATTTGGGACAGTTTCTTAGATCAATGCATTCTGGTACCTACCAAGGGCGAAGCTATTTTATATACAAACATACAAATTTAGCAGCAGGAGTAGGCCATTCAGCCCCTCAAGCTTGCTCCATCATTCGATAAGATCATGGCTGATCTGTTGGTGGCCTCAACTCTGGACCCCCGCCTAACCCCAACAACCTTTGACTCCCTTGTTAGTCAAGAATTGATCTACCTCTACCTTAAAAATATTCAACATAATTTTGGACCTGGTAATGATTAATGATACAGGATTAATTATAAACCTCATAGTGAAGGATCTTCTAGGCAAGAGTGATCATAATATGATGGAATTTCACAGTCAGTTTGAGAGTGAGAAATGTTGGACCGTAGCTTGTGTCCTAAATAAAGGCATTTACAAGGATATGAAGATAGAGCTGACGAAACTGAACCGGGAAATAGATTAAAAGGTAAGACGATGAAGAAGAAGCAATGGCAGAAATTTAAGGAGATATTTCCTAACTCTCAACGGACATGTTCCATTCAGGAAGGAAGACTCGACTTGAAGGATACATCCTCTGTGGCTCACTAAGGAAGCTAAGGACAATATCAAATTGAAAGAAAAGGCATCCAATAGTGCCAAGATTAGTGGCCGGGAAGAAATTGGGGAAGTTCCTAAACCAGCAACTGATGAGAAAGAGGGAGAACTTGGAGTGTGAGAGAAGATGATGAAACAGACAGTATATATTCCTACAAGGATATAAAGAGGGACAAAAGGGGATCAATTAAGGATCAATTACTCAGGCGGTGAGACTGACAAGGTGAAAATCTACCCTTTGTGCTTTGATTTTCTACCATTATTTTTCAGTTTTCTCCTGTGACAACAAAATACAAAACACTTGATCAAAGTCTCTGCTCTTTCCCACGTTTCCCGATAGTAATTCTGAGCCCATATGGGATGAAATGCTCCCTTTTAGCTTCAGCAGGTCACCTCTGTTCCCTCGTTTAAAGTCCCTCTCAGCCCATTTGCTAGCTGTGTCCCAGTCTCCCCCCACCCCCTCTCTGTCCCAGTCTCTGTCTCTCAATCCCATTGCTCACTCCCTGTGTACGAACATATAGGCACAAACTAGGAGCAGGTGTAGGCCACTCAGCCCCTCGAGCCTGCTCCACCATTGAGTAAGACCATGAGTGTAACCTCCAGCCTTCCCCCAGTAATCTTTTACCTCAGTGTTTATTAAAAATCTATCTCCCTCCGCCTTGAAATCATTCAAAGCCTCTGCTTCCACTATCTTTTCAGGAAGGGAGTTCTAAAGACTCTCGAGCAGCTGACAGAGGATAAATTTCTCCTCATCTCTGTATCAAATAAATGACCCCTTATTTTTAAACAGTGACCCCTAGTTCTAGATTCTCCCACAAGAGGAAATATCCTGTCCACATCCACCCTGTCAAGACCCCACCAGGATCTTATGTTTCAATCAAGTCGCCTCTTACTCATTAAACTCCAGTGGATACAAGCCCAGCCTGTCTGACCTTTCCTCATAAGACAACCCGCCCATTCCTGGTATTAGTCTAATAAATCTTCTCTGAACTGCTTCTAACACATTTACAGCTTCCTAAATAAGGAGACCAGCACTGTACACAGTACTCCAGATGTGGTCTCACCAGTGCCCTGTGTAACTGAAGCCTAACCTCCCTACTTTTGTCATCAATTCCCCTCACAATAAACAATAACATTTTATTAACTTTCCCAATTACCTGCTGTACCTGCATATTAGCCTTTTGTGATTCATGCACTAGGACACCCAGATCCCTCTGCATGTCACATGACTTCTTCAAAGAGCTCCAATAAATTGGTAAAATATGATTTCCCTTTTACAAAGCCATGTTGACTCTGCCTGATTGCTTTGAATGTTTCCAAGTGCCCTGCTCTAACATCTTTCAGAATAAAACTTCTACCATTTTCCCTATGACAGATGTTAGGCTGTCTGGCCTGTAGTTTCCTTCTGTCTCCCTCCCTTTTTGAATGAAGGAGTTACCTTCACCAATTTCCAGTCAAGTGGAACCTTCCCTGAATCGAGCTAATTTTGGAAAATGAAAACCAACACATCAGCTATCTCACTGGACAGTTATTTAAGCACCCGACAATGAAGTCCATCAGGACCTGGGGATTTGTCAGCCAAGAGCCCAGCCATTCTCTGTGTCACTTCCCAGGTGATTGTAATTTTCCTGAATCACTCCTTCCCTTCCACTTCCTGATTTACAGCTATTTCTGGGACGTTACTTGTTCCCTCAGTCTCTCTCTGTCTCAGTCTTGCTCTCGCACACTGTCCCTCATTCCCATTGCTCATTCCCTGTGTCACTGTCTCTATCTCTCTATGTTGTCATCTCTCTCTCTCTCTCTCTCTGTCTCTCTCACAATCCCATTTCCTCTCTCGCTTCCTGCATCTCAGTCTCGCTCTCTCTCTCTCTCTCTCTCTCTCTATGTTGCCATCTCTCTCTCTCTCTCTCTCTCTCTCTCATTCCTGTTGCTCACTCCCCGTGTCTCAGTCTCTCTCTGACTTGCAATGGGTTTGTGGTATTGTCACTGGACTGGTAACCCAGAGGCCCAGGGTAATGCCCTGGGGACCCGGGTTCATATCCCACCATGGCAGATGTTGGAATTTGAATTCAATAAAAACCCGGAATTAAAAGTCTAAGGATGACCATGAAACCATTGTTGATTGTTGTAAACACCCATCTGGGTCACTAATGCCCTTTAGGAAAGGAAATCTGCCTTCCTTACCTGGTCTGGCTTACATGTGACTCCAGACCCACAGCCATGTGGTTGACTCTGAAATGGCCCAACCAGACACTCAGTTGTAACAAAGTCTCAAACAAGGAAGGAAACCAGATGACCCGCCTGGCATCGATATAGGCACCGGATACCAGTCTACAGCCAATTTGATTCACTCCATGTGATATCAAGAAACAGCTGAAGGCACTGGACATTGCAAAGGCTATAGGCCCTGACAATATTCTGGCAATAGTACTGAAGACTTGTGCCCCAGAACTTGCCACACCCCTAGCCAAGCTGTTCCAGTACAGCTACAACACTGGCATCTACCCGGCTATGTGGAAAATTGCCCAGATATGTCCTGTACACAAAAAGCAGGACAAATCCAACCCGGCCAATTACTGCCCCATCAGTCTACTCTCCATCATCAGTAAAGTAATGGAAGGGGTCACCAACAGTGCTATCAAGCAGCACTTGCTTAGCAATAACCTGCCCACTGACGCCCAGTTTGGGTTCTGCCAGGGTCACTCAGCTCCTGACCTCATTACAGCCTTGGTTCAAACATGGACAAAAGAGCTGAACTCCCGAGGTGAGGTGAGAGTGACTGCCCTTGACATCAAGGCAGCGTTTGACTGAGTGTGGCATCAAGGAGCCCCAGCAAAACTGGGGTCAATGGGAATCAGGGGGAAAACTCTCCGCTGGTTGGAGTCATACCCAGCACAAAGGAAGATGGTTGCGGTTGTTGGAGGTCAGTCATCTCAGCTCCAGGACATCACTGCAGGAGTTCCTCAGGGTAGTGTCCTCGGCCCAACCATCTTCAGCTGCTTCATCAATGACCTTCCTTCCATCATAAGGTCAGAAGTGGGGATGTTCGCTGATGATTGCACAATGTTCAGCACCATTTGCGACTCCTCAGACACTGAAGCAGTCCATGTCCAAATGCAGCAAGACCTGGACAATATCCAGGCTTGGGCTGACAAGTGGCAAGTAACATTCACACCACACAAGTGTCAGGCTATGACCATCTCCAACAAGAGAGAATCCAAACATCACCCCTTGATGTTCAATAGGATTACCATCACTGAATCCCCCACTATCAACATCCTGGGGGTTACCATTGACCAGAAACTGAACTGTACTAGTCATATAAATACTGTGGCTACAAGAGCAGGTCAGAGGCTGGGAATCCTGCGACGAGTAACTCACCTCCTGACTCCCTAAAGCCTGTCCACCATCTACAAGGCACAAGTCAGGAGTAACATTCACACCACACAAGTGTCAGGCTATGACCATCTCCAACAAGAGAGAATCCAAACATCACCCCTTGATGTTCAATAGGATTACCATCACTGAATCCCCCACTATCAACATCCTGGGGGTTACCATTGACCAGAAACTGAACTGTACTAGTCATATAAATACTGTGGCTACAAGAGCAGGTCAGAGGCTGGGAATCCTGCGACGAGTAACTCACCTCCTGACTCCCTAAAGCCTGTCCACCATCTACAAGGCACAAGTCAGGAGTGTGATGGAATACTCCCCACTTGCCTGGATGAGAGCAGCTCCTACAACTCTGAAGAAGCTGGACACCGTCCAGGACAAAGCAGCCCACTTGATTGGCACCACATCCACAAATATTCACTCCCTCCACCACTGACACACAGTAGCAGCAGTGTGTGTACCATCTACAAGATGCACTGCAGGAATTCACCAAGATTCCTTCGACACCACCTTCCAAACCCACGACCACTACCATCTAGAAGGACAAGGGCAGCAGATATTTAGGAACACCACCACCTGGAAGTTCCCCTCCAAGTCACTCACTATCCTGACTTGGAAATATATCGCTGTTCCTTCACTGTCACTGGGTCAAAATCCTGGAACTCCCTCCCTAACAGCACTGTGGGTGTACCTACACCACATGGACTGCAGCGGTTCAAGAAGGCAGCTCACCACCACCTTCTCAAGGACAACTGGGATGGGAAATAAATGCTGGCCCAGCCAGCGACACCCACATCCTGTGAATGAATTTTAAAAACTCTCTCTCACTCTGTCTCATTCCAGTTGCTCAGTCCCTATGTTTCAAAACAAAAACAGAATTACCTGGAAAAACTCAGCAGGTCTGGCAGCATCGGCGGAGAAGAAAAGAGTTGACGTTTCGAGTCCTCATGACCCTTCGACAGAACTTTTTATCCCTATGTTTCAATCTTTCTCTCCATGCCTATCTCAACCTTTCTCTCCCCCATTTGCATACTCATTCCCTTTGTTGGCTCTCTGTGTCAGGCTCTCCCTCCCTCTATCTGTGTTTCTCTTTCTCTCTCTCTCACTCATTCCCTTGCTCACTGTGTCTATCTCTTTTCTCTCTGTCTTAATCTCTTTCTTTCTCTCTCTTGTTGTCACCCTCTTCCTTTAATACTCCCCTCTCATTTCCTTTGCGCGCTCTCTCTCTCTCTGTCTCTCACACCACACACACACACACACACACACACACACACATACACATACATGTTCACTCTCTCACAATCATTCCCTTTCTTGCTCTGTCTGTGTGTGTGTGTCTCTCTCTCTCTCTCTCTCTCTTTCTCTCACATACACACTTATCCCCATTGTTTTCTCTCTCCGTGCCCCTTGCTGTTTCCCAGCCTGATTTGTGCTAATGAATCTTGCCTGGCCCCTGAAATGGGTGCGTTCTCCAAATTCCAAACTCAGGAAGTCCTCCCACCCAGAACCACAGGGTAGAAAACAAGATGTTAATAGTAACCAGGATTAGTTGTCTATGTAAATGTGTGTATGTGATGTTGAAACAGCTGGTGACGACTCAGACTCTGGCTCTCCCTCTCACTTGCGCTCTCTCTCTCTCAATCTCTCTCCAGCTTTAGTTCTATTCAGTCACACATCAGTACAAGCAGCATAGATCTCACACGTGAGTGTTAAATCTACAGCAACTGGACCGGGGTAGAGGAATTTGAGATTGTGTGTATCAGTGTGTGCAAGAGGTGTATGCGTAACTGCCTGTGCAAGTGTGTCTGTCTAACTGCATGGGAGCGCATCTGTCACTCAGTGTATATATAACTGTTCACGTGTGTGTTTATATCCATAACTGTGTGTACACACGTAATTATGTGCGTGCCTATATGTGCACCTTTGTGTGTCTATCCAAGTTGGGGTCAGTTTGCATCAGTTAGCAGCTCTGTGGGACATTTTGAGGGTTAGCAGGTGTTAGTTTAGTCAGTTTAGATCAGTGTAAGTCACTGAAAGTTAGTGTGGGTCAGTCTGGACCAGTCTGGGTTAGGGAGTGTCAGTGTGGATCAGTCTGGGTCAGTGTGGATCAGTGTGGGTCAGTGTGGGTCAGTGTGGGTCAGTGTGGGTCAGTGTGGGTCAGTGTGGGTCAGTGTGGATCAGTCTGGGTCAGTGTGGATCAGTCTGGGTCAGTGTGGATCAGTCTGGGTCAGTGTGGATCAGTGTGAGACAGTCTAGATCAGTTTGGGTCAGTTGGATCAGTTTGGATCAGTTTGGATCAGCTGGATCAGTTTGAGTCAATGTGGATAAATGTGGTTTTTGACCCACATTGGGTCAATCTGGATCAGTCTGGGTTAGTGAGGGTCAGTGTGGATCAGTATGGGTCAGTGTGAGACAGTCTAGATCAGTATGGGTCAGTGTGGATCAGTATGGGTCAGTGTGGATCAGTATGGGTCAGTGTGAGACAGTCTAGATCAGTATGGGTCTGTGTGAGACAGTCTAGATCAGTATGGGTCAGTGTGGATCACTATGGGTCTGTGTGAGACAGTCTAGATCAGTATGGGTCAGTGTGGATCCGTTTGGGTCAGTGTGAGACAGTGTGGATCAGTATGGGTCTGTGTGAGACAGTGTGGATCAGTTTGGGTCAGTGTGGATCAGTTTGGGTCAGTGTGGATCAGTTTGGGTCAGTGTGGATCAGTTTGGGTCAGTGTGGATCAGTTTGGGTCAGTGTGGATCAGTTTGGGTCAGTGTGGATCAGTTTGGGTCAGTGTGGATCAGTTTGGGTCAGTGTGAGACAGTCTAGATCAGTATGGGTCAGTGTGGATCAGTATGGTTCAGTCTGGGTCTGTGTGAGATAGTTTAGATCAGTATGGGTTAGCGTGGATCAGTGTGGGTCTGTGTGAGACAGTCTAGATTAGTATGGGTCAGTGTGAGACATTCTAGATCAGTTTGGGTCAGTGTGGATCAGTTTGGGTCAGTGTGGGTCCGTGAGTCAGTCTAGATCAGTTTGGGTCAGTGTGAGACAGTCTAGATCAGTATGGGTTAGTATGAATCAGTATGGGTCAGTGTGAGACAGTCTAGATCAGTGTGGATCAGTATGGGTCAGTGTGGGTCAGTGTGGATCAGTCTGGGACTGTGTGAGACAGTGTGAATCAGTCTCGGTCAGTGTGGATCAGTCTGGGTCAGTGTGGATCCATCTGGGTTAGTGTGGGTCTGTGTGAGACAGTCTAGATCAGTATGGGTCAGTGTGGATCAGTATGGGTCAGTGTGAGACAGTCTAGATCAGTATGGGTCAGTGTGACACATTCTAGATCAGTTTGGGTCAGTGTGGATCAGTTTGGGTCAGTGTGGATCAGTTTGGGTCTGTGTGAGACGGTCTAGATCAGTATGGGTTAGTGTGGATCAGTATGGATCTGTGTGAGACAGTCTAGATAAGTATGGGTCAGTGCGAGACAGTCTAGATCAGTATGGGTCAGTGCGAGACAGTCTAGATCAGTATGGGTCAGTGTGGATCCGTTTGGGTCAGTGTGAGACAGTCTAGATCAGTATGGGTCAGTGTGGATCAGTATGGGTCTGTGTGAGACAGTGTGGATCAGTTTGGGTCAGTGTGGATCAGTTTGGGTCAGTGTGGATCAGTTTGGGTCAGTATGGATCAGTTTGGGTCAGTGTGGATCAGTTTGGGTCAGTGTGGATCAGTTTGGGTCAGTGTGGATCAGTGTGGGTCAGTGTGGGTCAGTGTGGGTCAGTGTGGATCAGTGTGGATCAGTGTGGATCAGTTTGGGTCAGTTTGGGTCAGTTTGGGTCAGTTTGGGTCAGTTTGGGTCAGTTTGGGTCAGTTTGGGTCAGTGTGGATCAGTTTGGGTCAGTGTGAGACAGTCTAGATCAGTATGGGTCAGTGTGGATCAGTATGGTTCAGTCTGGGTCTGTGTGAGATAGTTTAGATCAGTATGGGTTAGCATGGATCAGTGTGGGTCTGTGTGAGACAGTCTAGATTAGTATGGGTCAGTGTGAGACATTCTAGATCAGTTTGGGTCAGTGTGGATCAGTTTGGGTCAGTGTGGGTCCGTGAGTCAGTCTAGATCAGTTTGGGTCAGTGTGAGACAGTCTAGATCAGTATGGGTTAGTATGAATCAGTATGGGTCAGTGTGAGACAGTCTAGATCAGTGTGGATCAGTATGGGTCAGTGTGGGTCAGTGTGGATCAGTCTGGGACTGTGTGAGACAGTGTGAATCAGTCTGGGTCAGTGTGGATCAGTCTGGGTCAGTGTGGATCCGTCTGGGTTAGTGTGGGTCTGTGTGAGACAGTCTAGATCAGTATGGGTCAGTGTGGATCAGTATGGGTCAGTGTGAGACAGTCTAGATCAGTATGGGTCAGTGTGAGACATTCTAGATCAGTTTGGGTCAGTGTGGATCAGTTTGGGTCAGTGTGGATCAGTTTGGGTCTGTGTGAGACGGTCTAGATCAGTATGGGTTAGTGTGGATCAGTATGGGTCAGTGCGAGACAGTCTAGATCAGTATGGGTCAGTGCGAGACAGTCTAGATCAGTATGGGTCAGTGCGAGACAGTCTAGATCAGTATGGGTCAGTGCGAGACAGTCTAGATCAGTATGGGTCAGTGCGAGACAGTCTAGATCAGTATGGGTCAGTGCGAGACAGTCTAGATCAGTATGGGTCAGTGCGAGACAGTCTAGATCAGTATGGGTCAGTGCGAGACAGTCTAGATCAGTATGGGTCAGTGCGAGACAGTCTAGATCAGTATGGGTCAGTGCGAGACAGTCTAGATCAGTATGGGTCAGTGCGAGACAGTCTAGATCAGTATGGGTCAGTGCGAGACAGTCTAGATCAGTATGGGTCAGTGCGAGACAGTCTAGATCAGTATGGGTCAGTGCGAGACAGTCTAGATCAGTATGGGTCAGTGCGAGACAGTCTGGATCAGTATGGGTCAGTGCGGATCAGTATGGGTCTGTGTGAGACAGTCTAGATCAGTATGGGTCTGTGTGAGACAGTCTAGATCAGTATGGGTCTGTGTGAGACAGTCTAGATCAGTATGGGTCTGTGTGAGACAGTCTAGATCAGTATGGGTCTGTGTGAGACAGTCTAGAACAGTATGGGTCAGTGTGGATCACTATGGGTCTGTGTGAGACAGTGTGGATCAGTTTGGGTCAGTGTGGATCAGTTTGGGTCAGTGTGGATCAGTTTGGGTCAGTGTGGATCAGTTTGGGTCAGTGTGGATCAGTTTGGGTCAGTGTGGATCAGTTTGGGTCAGTGTGGATCAGTTTGGGTCAGTGTGGATCAGTTTGGGTCAGTGTGGATCAGTTTGGGTCAGTGTGGATCAGTTTGGGTCAGTGTGGATCAGTTTGGGTCAGCGTGAGACAGTCTGGATCAGTATGGGTCAGTGTGGATCAGTATGGGTCAGTGTGGATCAGTATGGTTCAGTCTGGGTCTTTGTGAGATAGTTTAGATCAGTATGGGTTAGTGTGAATCAGTGTGGGTCTGTGTGAGACAGTCTAGATCAGTTTGGGTCAGTGTGAGACATTCTAGATCAGTTTGGGTCAGTGTGGATCAGTTTGGGTCAGTGTGGGACTGTGAGTCAGTCTAGATCAGTTTGGGTCAGTGTGAGACAGTCTAGATCAGTATGGGTTAGTATGAATCAGTATGGGTCAGTGTGAGACAGTCTAGATCAGTGTGGATCAGTATAGGTCAGTGTGGATCAGTCTGGGTCTGTGTGAGACAGTGTGAATCAGTCTCGGTCAGTGTGGATCAGTCTGGGTCAGTGTGGATCCGTCTGGGTTAGTGTGGGTCTGTGTGAGACAGTCTAGATCAGTATGGGTCAGTGTGGATCAGTATGGGTCAGTGTGAGACAGTCTAGATCAGTATGGGTCAGTGTGAGACATTCTAGATCAGTTTGGGTCAGTGTGGATCAGTTTGGGTCAGTGTGGATCAGTTTGGGTCAGTGTGGATCAGTTTGGGTCTGTGTGAGACGGTCTAGATCAGTATGGGTTAGTGTGGATCAGTATGGAACTGTGTGAGACAGTCTAGATCAGTATGGGTCAGTGCGAGACCGTCTAGATCAGTATGGGTCAGTGCAAGACCGTCTAGATCAGTATGGGTCAGTGCAAGACCGTCTAGATCAGTATGGGTCAGTGCGAGACAGTCTAGATCAGTATGGGTCAGTGCGAGACAGTCTAGATCAGTATGGGTCAGTGCGAGACGGTCTAGATCAGTATGGGTCAGTGCGAGAAAGTCTAGATCAGTATGGGTCAGTGCGAGACAGTCTAGATCAGTATGGGTCAGTGCGAGACAGTCTAGATCAGTTGGGTCTGTGTGGATCAGTATGGGTCAGTGTAAGACATTCTAGATCAGTTTGGGTCCGTGTCAGACAGTCTAGATCAGTTTGGGTCCGTGTCAGACAGTCTAGATCAGTATGGGTCTGTGCGAGACAGTCTAGATCAGTTTGGGTCTGTGTGGATCAGTATGGGTCAGTGTGAGACAGTCTAGATCAGTATTGGTCAGTGTGGATCAGTATGGGTCAGTGTGGATCAGTATGGGTCAGTGTGGATCAGTATGGTTCAGTCTGGGTCTGTGTGAGATAGTTTAGATCAGTATGGGTTAGTGTGGATCAGTGTGGGTCTGTGTGAGACAGTCTAGATCGGTTTGGGTCAGTGTGGGTCTGTGAGTCAGTCTAGATCAGTTTGTGTCAGTGTGAGACAGTCTAGATCAGTATAGGTTAGTATGAATCAGTATGGGTCAGTGTGAGACAGTCTAGATCAGTGTGGATCGGTATGGGTCAGTGTGGATCAGTATGGGTCAGTGTGGATCAGTCTGGGTCTGTGTGAGACAGTGTGAATCAGTCTCGGTCAATGTGGATCAGTCTGGGTCAGTGTGGATCCGTCTGGGTTAGTGTGGGTCTGTGTGAGAAAGTCTAGATCAGTATGGGTCAGTGTGGATCAGTATGGGTCAGTGTGAGACAGTCTAGATCAGTATGGGTCAGTGTGAGACATTCTAGATCAGTTTGGGTCAGTGTAGATCAGTTTGGGTCAGTGTGGGACTGTGAGTCAGTCTAGATCAGTTTGGGTCAGTGTGAGACAGTCTAGATCAGTATGGGTTAGTATGAATCAGTATGGGTCAGTGTGAGACAGTCTAGATCAGTGTGGATCAGTATAGGTCAGTGTGGATCAGTCTGGGTCTGTGTGAGACAGTGTGAATCAGTCTCGGTCAGTGTGGATCAGTCTGGGTCAGTGTGGATCCGTCTGGGTTAGTGTGGGTCTGTGTGAGACAGTCTAGATCAGTATGGGTCAGTGTGGATCAGTATGGGTCAGTGTGAGACAGTCTAGATCAGTATGGGTCAGTGTGAGACATTCTAGATCAGTTTGGGTCAGTGTGGATCAGTTTGGGTCAGTGTGGATCAGTTTGGGTCAGTGTGGATCAGTTTGGGTCTGTGTGAGACGGTCTAGATCAGTATGGGTTAGTGTGGATCAGTATGGAACTGTGTGAGACAGTCTAGATCAGTATGGGTCAGTGCGAGACAGTCTAGATCAGTATGGGTCAGTGCAAGACCGTCTAGATCAGTATGGGTCAGTGCGAGACCGTCTAGATCAGTATGGGTCAGTGCGAGACAGTCTAGATCAGTATGGGTCAGTGCGAGACAGTCTAGATCAGTATGGGTCAGTGCGAGGCAGTCTAGATCAGTATGGGTCAGTGCGAGACGGTCTAGATCAGTATGGGTCAGTGCGAGAAAGTCTAGATCAGTATGGGTCAGTGCGAGACAGTCTAGATCAGTATGGGTCAGTGCGAGACAGTCTAGATCAGTTTGGGTCTGTGTGGATCAGTATGGGTCAGTGTAAGACATTCTAGATCAGTTTGGGTCCGTGTCAGACAGTCTAGATCAGTATGGGTCTGTGCGAGACAGTCTAGATCAGTTTGGGTCTGTGTGGATCAGTATGGGTCAGTGTGAGACAGTCTAGATCAGTATTGGTCAGTGTGGATCAGTATGGGTCAGTGTGGATCAGTATGGGTCAGTGTGGATCAGTATGGTTCAGTCTGGGTCTGTGTGAGATAGTTTAGATCAGTATGGGTTAGTGTGGATCAGTGTGGGTCTGTGTGAGACAGTCTAGATCGGTTTGGGTCAGTGTGGGTCTGTGAGTCAGTCTAGATCAGTTTGTGTCAGTGTGAGACAGTCTAGGTCAGTATAGGTTAGTATGAATCAGTATGGGTCAGTGTGAGACAGTCTAGATCAGTGTGGATCGGTATGGGTCAGTGTGGATCAGTATGGGTCAGTGTGGATCAGTCTGGGTCTGTGTGAGACAGTGTGAATCAGTCTCGGTCAATGTGGATCAGTCTGGGTCAGTGTGGATCCGTCTGGGTTAGTGTGGGTCTGTGTGAGACAGTCTAGATCAGTATGGGTCAGTGTGGATCAGTATGGGTCAGTGTGACACGTCTAGATCAGTATGGGTCAGTGTGACACATTCTAGATCAGTATGGGTCAGTGTGGATCAATTTGGGTCTGTGTGAGACAGTCTAGATCAGTATGGGTCAGTGTGGATCAGTATGGGTCAGTGTGAGACAGTCTAGATCAGTATGGGTCAGTGTGAGACATTCTAGATCAGTTTGGGTCAGTGTGGATCAGTTTGGGTCAGTGTGGATCAGTTTGGGTCTGTGTGAGACGGTCTAGATCAGTATGGGTTAGTGTGGATCAGTATGGATCTGTGTGAGACAGTCTAGATCAGTGTGGGTCGTGTAGACAGTCTAGATCAGTATGGGTCAGTGCGAGACGGTCTAGATCAGTATGGGTCAGTGCGAGACGGTCTAGATCAGTATGGGTCAGTGCGAGACAGTCTAGATCAGTATGGGTCAGTGCGAGACGGTCTAGATCAGTATGGGTCAGTGCGAGACGGTCTAGATCAGTATGGGTCAGTGCGAGACGGTCTAGATCAGTATGGGTCAGTGCGAGACGGTCTAGATCAGTATGGGTCAGTGCGAGACGGTCTAGATCAGTATGGGTCAGTGCGAGACGGTCTAGATCAGTATGGGTCAGTGCGAGACGGTCTAGATCAGTATGGGTCAGTGCGAGACGGTCTAGATCAGTATGGGTCAGTGCGAGACGGTCTAGATCAGTATGGGTCAGTGCGAGACGGTCTAGATCAGTATGGGTCAGTGCGAGACGGTCTAGATCAGTATGGGTCAGTGCGAGACGGTCTAGATCAGTATGGGTCAGTGCGAGACGGTCTAGATCAGTATGGGTCAGTGCGAGACGGTCTAGATCAGTATGGGTCAGTGCGAGACGGTCTAGATCAGTATGGGTCAGTGCGAGACGGTCTAGATCAGTATGGGTCAGTGCGAGACGGTCTAGATCAGTATGGGTCAGTGCGAGACGGTCTAGATCAGTATGGGTCAGTGCGAGACGGTCTAGATCAGTATGGGTCAGTGCGAGACGGTCTAGATCAGTATGGGTCAGTGCGAGACGGTCTAGATCAGTATGGGTCAGTGCGAGACGGTCTAGATCAGTATGGGTCAGTGCGAGACGGTCTAGATCAGTATGGGTCAGTGCGAGACGGTCTAGATCAGTATGGGTCAGTGCGAGACGGTCTAGATCAGTATGGGTCAGTGCGAGACGGTCTAGATCAGTATGGGTCAGTGCGAGACGGTCTAGATCAGTATGGGTCAGTGCGAGACGGTCTAGATCAGTATGGGTCAGTGCGAGACGGTCTAGATCAGTATGGGTCAGTGCGAGACGGTCTAGATCAGTATGGGTCAGTGCGGATCAGTATGGGTCAGTGCGAGACAGTCGAGATCAGTTTGGGTCAGTGTGGATCAGTATGGGTCAGTGCGAGACAGTCTAGATCAGTTTGGGTCAGTGTGGATCAGTATGGGTCAGTATAAGACATTCTAGATCAGTCTGGGTCCGTGTGAGACAGTCTAGATCAGTATGGGTCAGTGTGAGACATTCTAATTCAGTATGGGTCTGTGTGGAACAGTATGGGTCAGTGTGGATCAGTCTGGGTCTGTGTGAGACAGTGTGAATCAGTCTCGGTCAGTGTGGATCAGTCTGGATCAGTGTGGATCCGTCTGGGTTAGTGTGGGTCTGTGTGAGACAGTCTAGATCAGTATGGGTCAGTGTGACACAGTCTAGATCAGTATGGGTCAGTGTGGATCAATTTGGGTCTGTGTGAGACAGTCTAGATCAGTATGGGTCATTATGGATCAGTATGGGTCAGTGTGAGACAGTCTAGATCAGTATGGGTCAGTGTGAGACATTCTAGATCAGTTTGGGTCAGTGTGGATCAGTTTGGGTCAGTGTGGATCAGTGTGGATCTGTTTGGGTCAGTGTGAGACGGTCTAGATCAGTATGGGTTAGTGTGGATCAGTATGGATCTGTGTGAGACAGTCTAGATCAGTGTGGGTCGTGTGAGACAGTCTAGATCAGTGTGGGTCGTGTGAGACAGTCTAGATCAGTGTGGGTCAGTGTGAGACAGTCTAGATCAGTTTGGGTCAGTGTGAGACACTGTAGATCAGTTTGCTTCTGTGTGAGACAGTCTAGATCTGTTGGGTCAGTGTGGACCAGTATGGGTCAGTGTGGACCAGTATGGGTCAGTGTGGACCAGTATGGGTCAGTGTGAGACAGTCTAGATCAGTATGGGTCAGTGTGAGTCAGTGTGGGTCTGTGTGAGACAGTCTAGATCAGTTTGGTTCAGTGTGGGTCTGTGTGAGACAGTCTAGATCAGATTTAGGTCAGTGTGGGTCAGTGTGGGTCAGTGTGGGTCAGTGTGGGTCAGTGTGAGACAGTCTAGATCAGTTTGGTTCAGTGTGGGTCTTTGTGAGACAGTCTAGATCAGTTTGGGTCAGCATGACACACTCTAGATCAGTTTGGGACTATGTGAGATAGTCTAGGTCACTGTGGTTCTTGGTGAGACAGTCTAGATCAGTTTGCTCAGTATGAGACAGTCTAGTTCAGTTTGGGTCAGTATGAGACAGTCTAGATCGTTTTGGGTCAGTATGAGACAGTCTAGATCAGTTTGGGTCAGTATGAGACAGTCTAGATCAGTTTGGGTCAGTATGAGACAGTCTAGATCAGTTTGGGTCAGTATGAGACAGTCTAGATCGGTTTGGGACTATATGAGACAGTCTAGATCAGTATGGGTTTGTGTGAGACAGTGTAGATCAGTTTGGGTCTGTTTGAGACACTGTAGATCAGTCTGGGTCAGTGTGGATCAGTCTGGGTCAGTGTGGATCAGTCTGGGTCAGTGTGGATCAGTCTGGGTCAGTGTGGATCAGTCTGGGTCAGTGTGGATCAGTCTGGGTCAGTGTGGGTCTGTGTGAGACAGTCTAGATCAGTCTGGGTCAGTGTGGATCAGTCTGGGTCAGTGTGGGTCTGTGTGAGACAGTATAGGTCAGTGTGGATCAGTTTGGGTCACTGTGGATCAGTTTGGGTCAGTGTGGATCAGTCTGGGTCAGTGTGGGTCTGTGTGAGACCGTCTAGATCAGTTTGGGTCAGTGTGGATCAGTTTGGGTCAGTGTGGATCAGTTTGGGTCAGTGTGGATCAGTTTGGGTCAGTGTGGATCAGTTTGGGTCAGTGTGGATCAGTTTGGGTCAGTGTGGATCAGTTTGGGTCAGTGTGGATCAGTTTGGGTCAGTGTGGATCAGTTTGGGTCAGTGTGGATCAGTTTGGGTCAGTGTGGATCAGTTTGGGTCTGTGTGAGACAGTCTAGATCAGTTTGGGTCAGTGTGGATCAGTTTGGGTCAGTGTGGATCAGTTTGGGTCAGTGTGGATCAGTTTGGGTCAGTGTGGATCAGTTTGGGTCAGTGTGGATCAGTTTGGGTCAGTGTGGATCAGTTTGGGTCAGTGTGGATCAGTTTGGGTCAGTGTGGATCAGTTTGGGTCAGTGTGGATCAGTTTGGGTCAGTGTGGATCAGTATGGGTCAGTGTGAGACAGTCTAGATCAGTGTGGGTCAGTGTGGATCAGTTTGGGTCAGTGTGGATCAGTCTGGGTCAGTGTGGGTCTGTGTGAGACAGTCTAGATCAGTATGGGTTAGTGTGGATCAGTATGGGTTAGTGTGGATCAGTATGGGTTAGTGTGGATCAGTATGGGTCAGTTTGGGTCTGTGTGAGACAGTCTAGATCAGTATGGGTCAGTGTGGATCAGTATGGGTCAGCGTGGATCCGTATGGGTCAATCTGGGTCTGTGTGAGACAGTCTAGATCAGTATGGGTTAGTATGGATCAGTATGGGTCTGTGTGAGACAGTCTAGTTCAGTGTGGGTCTGTGTGAGAAAGTCTAGATCAGTTTGGGTCAGTGTGAGACAGTCTAGATCAGTATGGGTTAGTGTGAATCAGTATGGGTCAGTGTGAGACAGTCTAGATCAATATGGGTCAGTGTGGATCAGTATGGGTCAGTGTGCAGCAGTCTGGGTCAGTATAGATCAGTATGGGTCAGTGTGCGTCAGTTTGGGTCTGTGTGAGACAGTCCAGATCAGTTTGGTTCAGTGTGGGTCTGTGTGAGACAGTCTAGATCAGTTTTGGGTCAGCGTGAGACAGTCTAGATCAGTCTGGGACTGTGTGAGATCGTCTAGGTCAGTGTGGGTCGGTGTGGGTCAGTGTGGGTCGGTGTGAGACAGTCTAGATCAGTTTGGGTCAGCATGACACACTCTAGATCAGTTTGGGACTATGTGAGATAGTCTAGGTCACTGTGGTTCTGTGTGAGACAGTCTAGATCAGTGTGGTTCTTGGTGAGACAGTCTAGATCAGTTTGCTCAGTATGAGACAGTGTAGTTCAGTTTGGGTCAGTATGAGACAGTCTAGATCGGTTTGGGTCTATATGAGACAGTCTAGATCAGTATGGCTCTGTGTGAGACAGTGTAGATCAGTTTGGGTCTGTTTGAGACACTGTAGATCAGTTTGGTTCTGTGTGAGACAGTGTGCATCAGTCTGGGTCAGTGTGGATCAGTCTGGGTCAGTGTGGATCAGTCTGGGTCAGTGTGGATCAGTCTGGGTCAGTGTGGATCAGTCTGGGCCAGTGAAGATTTGTTTGGGTCAGTGTGGGACAGTCTGGGCCATTGAAGGACTCTTCTGGTTCATTGTTGGACAGTCTGGGCCAGTGAAGGTCAGTGTGGGACAGTCTAGATCAGTCTGGGACTGTGTGAGATCGTCAAGGTCAGTGTGGGTCAGTGTGGGTCGGTGTGAGACAGTCTAGATCAGTTTGGGTCAGTGTGGATCAGTCTGGGTCAGTGTGGATCAGTCTGGGCCAGTGAAGATTTGTTTGGGACAGTCTGGGCCAGTGAAGGTCAGTGTGGGACAGTCTGGGCCAGTGAAGGTCAGTGTGGGACAGTCTGGGCCAGTGAAGGTCAGTGTGGGACAGTCTGGGCCAGTGAAGGTCAGTGTGGGACAGTCTGGGCCAGTGAAGGTCTGTGTGGGACAGTCTGGGCCAGTGAAGGTCTGTATGGGACAGTCTGGGCCAGTGAAGGTCAGTGTGGGACAGTCTGGGCCAGTGAAGGTCAGTGTGGGACAGTCTGGGCCAGTGAAGGTCAGTGTGGGACAGTCTGGGCCAGTGAAGGTCAGTGTGGGACAGTCTGGGCCAGTGAAGGTCAGTGTGGGACAGTCTGGGCCAGTGAAGGTCAGTGTGGGACAGTCTGGGCCAGTGAAGGTCAGTGTGGGACAGTCTGGGCCAGTGAAGGTCAGTGTGGGACAGTCTGGGCCAGTGAAGGTCAGTGTGGGACAGTCTGGGTCAGTGAAGGTCAGTGTGGGACAGTCTGGGCCAGTGAAGGTCAGTGTGGGACAGTCTGGGCCAGTGAAGGTCAGTGTGGGACAGTCTGGGCCAGTGAAGGTCAGTGTGGGACAGTCTGGGCCAGTGAAGGTCAGTGTGGGACAGTCTGGGCCAGTGAAGGTCAGTGTGGGACAGTCTGGGCCAGTGAAGGTCAGTGTGGGACAGTCTGGGCCAGTGAAGGTCAGTGTGGGACAGTCTGGGCCAGTGAAGGTCAGTGTGGGACAGTCTGGGCCAGTGAAGGTCAGTGTGGGACAGTCTGGGCCAGTGAAGGTCAGTGTGGGACAGTCTGGGCCAGTGAAGGTCAGTGTGGGACAGTCTGGGCCAGTGAAGGTCAGTGTGGGACAGTCTGGGCCAGTGAAGGTCAGTGTGGGACAGTCTGGGCCAGTGAAGGTCAGTGTGGGACAGTCTGGGCCAGTGAAGGTCAGTGTGGGACAGTCTGGGCCAGTGAAGGTCAGTGTGGGACAGTCTGGGCCAGTGAAGGTCAGTGTGGGACAGTCTGGGCCAGTGAAGGTCAGTGTGGGACAGTCTGGGCCAGTGAAGGTCAGTGTGGGACAGTCTGGGCCAGTGAAGGTCAGTGTGGGACAGTCTGGGCCAGTGAAGGTCAGTGTGGGACAGTCTGGGCCAGTGAAGGTCAGTGTGGGACAGTCTGGGCCAGTGAAGGTCAGTGTGGGACAGTCTGGGCCAGTGAAGGTCAGTGTGGGACAGTCTGGGCCAGTGAAGGTCAGTGTGGGACAGTCTGGGCCAGTGAAGGTCAGTGTGGGACAGTCTGGGCCAGTGAAGGTCAGTGTGGGACAGTCTGGACCAGTGAAGGTCAGTGTGGGACAGTCTGGGCCAGTGAAGGTCAGTGTGGGACAGTCTGGGCCAGTGAAGGTCAGTGTGGGACAGTCTGGGCCAGTGAAGGTCAGTGTGGGACAGTCTGGGCCAGTGAAGGTCAGTGTGGGACAGTCTGGGCCAGTGAAGGTCAGTGTGGGACAGTCTGGGCCAGTGAAGGTCAGTGTGGGACAGTCTGGGCCAGTGAAGGTCAGTGTGGGACAGTCTGGGCCAGTGAAGGTCAGTGTGGGACAGTCTGGGCCAGTGAAGGTCAGTGTGGGACAGTCTGGGCCAGTGAAGGTCAGTGTGGGACAGTCTGGGCCAGTGAAGGTCAGTGTGGGACAGTCTGGGCCAGTGAAGGTCAGTGTGGGACAGTCTGGGCCAGTGTGGGACAGTCTGGGCCAGTGAATTTCTGTTTGGGTCAGTGTAGGACAGTCTGGGTCAGTAAAAGTCTGTTTGGGTCAGTTTGTGACAGTCTGGGCCATTGAAAGTCTGTTTGGGTCAGTGTGGGACAGTCTGGGCCAGTGACGGTCTCTTTAGATCATTGTGGTTCAGTCTGAGTCAATGAAGGACTGTTTGGGTCAGTGTGGGTCAATCTGGCCAGTGAAGGTTTGTTTGTGACAGTGTGGGACAGTCTGGGCCAGTGACATTCTGTTTGAGTCAGTGTGGGACAGTCTGGGCCCGTGGCGGACTGTTTGGATCAGTGTGGGAGAGTCTGGGCCAGTGAAGGTCAATTTGTGTTAATTTGGTTCCGTCTCAACCAGTGAAGTACTGTTTGGGTCAGTGTGGGATATTCTGGGCCAGTGAAAGTCTGTTTGGGTCAGTGTGGGACAGTCTGGGCCAGTGAAGGACTGTTTGGGTCTGTGTGGGACAGTCTGGGCCATTGAAAGTCTGTTTGGGTCAGTGTGGGACTGTGTGGGCCAGTGACGGTCTGTTCAGATCATTGTAGTTCAGTCTGAGTCACTGAAGGACTGTTTGGGTCAGTGTGGGTCAATCTGGGCCAGTGAAGGTCTTTTTGTGTCAGTGTAGGACAGTCTGGGCCAGTGAAGGTCTGTTTGGGTCAGTGTGGGACAGTCTGGGCCAGTGAAGGTCAGTGTGGGACAGTCTGGGCCAGTGAAGGTCAGTGTGGGACAGTCAGGGCCAGTGAAGGTCAGTGTGGGACAGTCTGGGCCAGTGAAGGTCAGTCTGGGTCAGTGTGGGACAGTCTGGGCCAGTGAAGGTCAGTGTGGGACAGTCTGGGCCAGTGAAGGTCAGTGTGGGACAGTCTGGGCCAGTGAAGGTCAGTGTGGGACAGTCTGGGCCAGTGAAGGTCAGTGTGGGACAGTCTGGGCCATTAAAGGTCAGTGTGGGACAGGTGTTGGACAAGCTGGGCAAATGAAGGTTTGTTTGGGTCACTGAGGGACAGTCTGGGCCATTGAAGGGCTGTTTGGGTCAGTGTGGGACAGTCTGGGCCAGTGAAGGTCTGTTTGGATCATTGTGGGCCAGTCTGGGCCAGCGAAGGTCTGTTTAGGTCTTTGTGGGCCAGTCTGGGCCAGGGAAGTTCAGTTTGACTCAGTGTGGGACAGTCTGGGCCAGTGAAGGTCTGTTTGGGTCAATGTGGGAAAGTCTGGGCCATTGAAGGTCTGTTTGGGTCACTGTGGTACGGTCTGGGCCAGTGATGGTTGTTTGGGTCATTGTTGCCCAGTCTGGGCCAGCGAAGATCTGTTTGCGTCAGTGTGGGACAGTCTGGGCCAGTGAAGTTCTTTTTAGGTAAGTGTGGGAAAGTCTTGGCCAGTGAAGATCTTTTTAGGTCAGTGTGGGACAGTCTGGGCCAGTGAAGGTCTGTTCGGGTCATTGTGGGACAGTCTGGGCCAGTGAAGTTTGTTTGGGTCAGAGTGGGTCAGTCTAGACTAGTGAAGGTCTGTTTGGGTCAGTGTGGGACAGTCTGGGCCAGCGGATTTCTGTTTGGGTCAGTGTAGGATAGTCTGGGTCAATAAAAGTCTGTGTGGGTCAGTTTGTGACAGTCTGGGCCATTGAAGGTCTTTTTGGGTTAGTGTTGGAGAGTTTGGGCCAATGAAAGTCTGTTTGGGTCACTGTGGGACAGTGTGGGCCATTGAACGTCTGTTTGGGTCAGTGTGGGACATTCTGGGCCAGTGACGGTCTGTTTAGATCATTGTGGTTCAGTCTGAGTCAGTGAAGAACTGTTTGGGTCAGTGTGGGACAGTCTGGGCCAGTGAAGGTCTGTTTGGGTCAGTGTGAGACAGTCTGGGCCAGTAAACGTCTGTTTGGATTAGTGTGGGTCAGTCTGGGTCAGTGAAGGTCTGTTTGGATCAGTGTGAGTCAGTCTGGGCTAGTGAAGGTCTGCTTGGGTCAGTGTGGGAAGGTCTGGGCCAGTGAAGGTTTGTTTGGGTTAGTGTGTGACAGTCTAGACCAGTGAAGGTCTTTTTGTGTTAGCATGGAACAGTCTGGGCCAGTGAAGGTCTGTTTGGGTCAGTGTGGGCAGTCTGGGCCAGTGAAGGTCTGTTTGGGTCAGTGTGGGAGAGTCTGGGCCAGTGAAGGTCTGTTTGGGTCAGTGTGGGACAGTCTGGGCCAGTGAAGGTCTGTTTGGGTCAATGTGGGAAAGTCTGGGCCATTGAAGGTCTGTTTGGGTCACTGTGGTACGGTCTGGGCCAGTGATGGTTGTTTGGGTCATTGTTGCCCAGTCTGGGCCAGCGAAGATCTGTTTGCGTCAGTGTGGGACAGTCTGGGCCAGTGAAGTTCTTTTTAGGTAAGTGTGGGAAAGTCTTGGCCAGTGAAGATCTTTTTAGGTCAGTGTGGGACAGTCTGGGCCAGTGAAGGTCTGTTCGGGTCATTGTGGGACAGTCTGGGCCAGTGAAGTTTGTTTGGGTCAGAGTTGGTCAGTCTAGACTAGTGAAGGTCTGTTTGGGTCAGTGTGGGACAGTCTGGGCCAGCGGATTTCTGTTTGGGTCAGTGTAGGATAGTCTGGGTCAATAAAAGTCTGTGTGGGTCAGTTTGTGACAGTCTGGGCCATTGAAGGTCTTTTTGGGTTAGTGTTGGAGAGTTTGGGCCAATGAAAGTCTGTTTGGGTCACTGTGGGACAGTGTGGGCCATTGAACGTCTGTTTGGGTCAGTGTGGGACATTCTGGGCCAGTGACGGTCTGTTTAGATCATTGTGGTTCAGTCTGAGTCAGTGAAGAACTGTTTGGGTCAGTGTGGGACAGTCTGGGCCAGTGAAGGTCTGTTTGGGTCAGTGTGAGACAGTCTGGGCCAGTAAACGTCTGTTTGGATTAGTGTGGGTCAGTCTGGGTCAGTGAAGGTCTGTTTGGATCAGTGTGAGTCAGTCTGGGCTAGTGAAGGTCTGCTTGGGTCAGTGTGGGAAGGTCTGGGCCAGTGAAGGTTTGTTTGGGTTAGTGTGTGACAGTCTAGACCAGTGAAGGTCTTTTTGTGTTAGCATGGAACAGTCTGGGCCAGTGAAGGTCTGTTTGGGTCAGTGTGGGCAGTCTGGGCCAGTGAAGGTCTGTTTGGGTCAGTGTGGGACAGTCTGGGCCAGTGAAGGTCTGTTTGGGTCAGTGTGGGACAGTCTGTGCCGGTGAAGGTCTGTTTGGGTTAATGTGGGACAGCTTGGGCCAATGAAGGTCTGTTTGGGTCAGTGTGGGACAGTCTGGGCCAGTGAAGGTCTGTTTGGGTCAGTGTAGGACATTCTGGGCCAGGGAAGGTCTGTTTGGGTCAGTGTGGGACAGTCTGGGCCAGTGAAGGTCTGTTTGGGTCAGTGTAGGACATTCTGGGCCAGTGAAGGTCTGTTTGGGTCCGTGCGGGCTAGGCTGGAACACTGAAGGTCTGTTTGGTCAATATGGGACAATCTAGGCCAGTCTAGACCACAGAAGGTCTGTTTGGGTCAGTGTGGGACAATCTGGGCCAATGAAGGTCAGTTTGGGTCAGTGTGGGACAGTCTGGGTCAGTGAATGTCTGTTTGTGTCAGTGTGGGTCAGTCTGGGGGAGTGAATGTCTATTTGGATCAGTGTTGGCCAGTCTGGGCCAGTGAAGCTCTGCTGTGTCACTGTGGGACAGTCTAGACCAGTGAAGGTCTGTTTGGGTCACTGTAGTACGGTCTGGGCCAATGAAGGTTGTTTGGGTCAGAGTAGGTCAGTCTAGACTAGTGAAGGTCTGTTTGGGTCAGTGTGGGACAGTCTGGGCCAGTGAAGGTCTGTTTGGGTCGGTGTGGGACAGCTGGGCCAGTGAAGGTCAGGTTGGGTCATTGTTGCCCAGTCTGGGCCAGCGAAGGTCTGTTTGCGTCAGTGTGGGACAGTCTGGGCCAGTGAAGGTCTTTTTAGGTAAGTGTGGGACAGTCTTGGCCAGTGAAGATCTGTTTAGGTCAGTGTGGGACAGTCTGGGCCAGTGAAGGTCTGTTCGGGTCATTGTGGGACAGTCTGGGCCAGTGAAGGTTGTTTGGGTCAGAGTGGGTCAGTCTAGACTAGTGAAGGTCTGTTTGGGTCAGTGTGGGACAGTCTGGGCCAGTGAATTTCTGTTTGGGTCAGTGTAGGACAGTCTGGGTCAGTAAAAGTCTGTTTGGGTCAGTTTGTGACAGTCTGGGCCAGTGAAGGTCTTTTTGGCTTAGTGTGGGACAGTTTGGGCCAATGAAAGTCTGTTTGGGTCAGTGTGGGACATTCTGGGCCAGTGAAGGTCTGTTTGGGCCAGTGAAGGTCTGTTTGGTCAGTGTGGGACCGTCTGGGCCAGTGAAGGTCTGTTTGGTTCATTGTGGGTCAGTCTGGTCCAGTGAAGGTCTGTTGGGGTGAGTGTGGGTCAGCTTGGGCCAGTGAAGGTCTGTTTGGGTCAGTGTGGGCTAGTCCAGACCACTGAAGATCTGTTTGGGTCAGCGTGGGACATTCTTAGCCAGTGAAGGTCTGTTTGGGTCAGTGTGGGACAGTCTGGGCCAGTGAAGGTCTGTTTGGGTCAGTGTGGTACAATCTGTGCAAGTGAAGGTCTGTTTGGGTCATTATGAGTCAGTCTGGGCGAATGAAGGTCTGTTTGTGTCAGCATGGGACAGTCTGGGCCAGTGAATGTCTGTTTGGGTCAGTCTGGGACAGTGAAGGTCTTTTTGGGTCAGTGTGGGTCAGTCTGGGCGAATGAATGTCTGTTTGGGTCAGTGTTGTACAGTCTGGGCCAGTGAAGCTCTGCTGGGTCACTGTGGGACACTCTGGGCCAGTGAAGGTCAGTTTGGGTCATTCTGGGCCAGTGAAGGTCAGTTTGGGTCAGTGTGGGACAGTGTGTGCCAGTGAAGGTCTGTTTAGGTCAGTGTGCAACAGTGTGTGCCAGTGAAGGTCTGTTTGGGTCAGTGTGTGACAGTCTGGGATGGTGAAGGTCTGTTTGGGTCAGTGTGGTACAGCTTGGGCCAATGAAGGTCTGTTTTGGTCAGTGTGGGACAGTCTGGGCCAGTGAAGGTCTGTTTGGGTCAGTGTGGGACAGTCTGGGCCAGTGAAGGTCTGTTTGGGTCAGTGTGGGACAGTCTGGGCCAGTGAAGGTCTGTTTTGGTCAGTGTGGGACAGTGTGTGCCAGTGAAGGTCTGTTTGGTTCATTGTGCGACAGTGTGTGCCAGTGAAGGTCTGCTTGGGTCTTTGTGGGTCAGTCTGTGCTGGTGAGGGTCAGTTTGGGTCAGTGTGAGACAGTCTGGAGCAGTGAAGTTCTGTGTGGGTCTATCGAGACCAGTGAAGGTCTGTTTGTGACAGTGTGGGACAGTCTGGGCCAGTGACGTTCTGTTTGAGTCAGTGTGGGATAGTCTGGGCCAGTGGCGGACTGTTTGGGTCAGTGTTGGACCATCTGGGCCAGTGAAGTTCTGTTTGGGTCAGTGTGGGAGAGTCTGTGCCAGTGATGGTCAGTTTGCGTTAAGGTGGGTCCGTGTGATCTAGTGAAGTGCTGTTTGGGTCAGTGTGGGATATTCTGGGCCAGTGAAAGTCTGTTTGGGTCAGTGTGAGACAGTCGGGGCCAGTGATGGTCTGTTTAGATCATTGTGGTTCAGTCTGAGTCAGTGAAGGACTGTTTGGGTCAGTGTGGGACAGTCTGGGCCAGTGAAGGTCTGTTTGGATTAGTGTAGGTCAGTCTGGGTAAGTGAAGGTCTGTTTGGATCAGTGTGAGTCAGTCTGGGCTAGTGAAGGTCTGCTTGGGTCAGTGTGGGAAGGTCTGGGCCAGTGAAGGTTTGTTTGGGTTAGTGTGTGACAGTCTAGACCAGTGAAGGTCTGTTTGGGTTAGTATGGGACAGTCTGGGCCAGTGAAGTTCGGTTTGCCTCAGTGTGGGCAGTCTGGGCCAGTGAAGGTCTGTTTGGGTCCGTGTGGGCCAGGCTAGACCACTGAAGGTCTGTTTGGGTCAGTGTGGGACAATCTGGGCCAGTGAAGGTCTGTTTGGGTCAGTATGGTACAGTCTGGTCCAATGAAGGTCTGTTTGGTTCAGTATGAGTCATTCTGGGCCAGTGAAGGTCTGTTTGGGTCAGCGTGGGACAGTCTGGGCCAGTGAAGGTCTGTTGGGTCCGTCTGGGTCAGTGAAGTTCTGCTTGGGTCAGTGTGGGTCAGTCTGGGCCAGTGAATGTCTGTTTGGGTCAGTGTTGGATAGTCTGGGCCAGTGAAGGTCTGCTGGGTCACTGTGGGAGAGTCTGGTGCAGTGAAGTTCAGTTTGGATCAGTCTGTGCCAGTGAAGTTCTGTTTGAGTCTGTGCGGGGCAGTCTGTTCCAGTGAAGGTCAGTTTGTGTCAGTCTGGGCCAGTGAATGTCTGTTTGGGTCAGTGTGTGAGTGTCTGGGCCAGTGAAGGTTGTTTGGGTCAGAGTGGGTCAGTCTGGGCCAGTGAAGGTCTGTTCGGGTCATTGTGGGACAGTCTGTGCTGGTGAGGGTCAGTTTGGGTCAGTGTGAGACAGTCTGGAGCAGTGAAGTTCTGTGTCGGTCTATCGAGAGCAGTGAAGGTTTGTTTGTGACAGTGTAGGACAGTCTGGGCCAGTGACGATCTGTTTGAGTCAGTGTGGGATAGTCTTGGCCCATTGGCGGACTGTTTGGGTCAGTGTGGGAGAGTCTGTGTCAGTGAAGGTCAGTTTGCGTTAATTTGGTTCCGTCTCAACCAGTGAAGTACTGTTTGGGTCAGTGTGGGATATTCTGGGACAGTTAAAGTCTGTTTGGGTCTGTGTGGGACAGTCTGGGCCAGTGAAGGTTCTGTTTGGGTCTGTGTGAGACAGACTGGGCCAGTGACGGGCTGTTCAGAACATTGTGGTTCAGTCTGAGTCAGTGAAGGACTCTTTGGGTCAGTGTGGGTCAATCTGGGCCAGTGAAAGTCTTTTTGCGTCAATGTGGGACAGTCTGGGCCAGTGAAGGTCTGTTTGGGTCAGTGTGGGACAGTCTGGGCCAGTCTAGACCACTGAAGGTCTGTTTGGGTCAGTGTGGGACAATTTGGGCCAGTGAAGGTCTTTTTCGGTCAGTATGAGACAGTCTGGTCCAATGAAGGTATGTTTGGGTCAGTGTGGGACAGTCAAGGCCAGTGAAGGTCTGTTTGGGTCAGTGTGGGACCGTCTGAGCCAGTGACGTTCTTTTCAGATCATTGTGGTTCAGTCTGAGTCTGTGAAGGACTGTTTGGGTCAGTGTGGTTCAATCTGGGCCAGTGAAGGTCTTTTTGCGTCAGTGTGGGACAGTCTGGGCGAGTAAACGTCTGTTTGGATTAGTGTGGTTCAGTCTAGGTCAGTGAAGGCCTGTTTTGGTCAGTGTGGGAAGGTCTGGGCCAGTGAAGGTTTGTTTGGGTTAGTGTGTGACAGTCTAGACCAGTGAAGGTCTGTTTGGGTTAGCATGGGACAGTCTGGGCCAGTGAAGGTCTGTTTGGGTCGGTGTGCGCAGTCTGGGCCAGTGAAGGTCTGTTTGGGTCAGTGTGGGACAGTCTGGGCCAGGGAAGGTCTGTTTGGGTTAGTGTGGGTCAGTCTAGACCACTGAAGGTCTGTTTGGATCAGTGTGGGACAGTCTGGTCCAATGAAGGTCTGTCTGGGTCAGTGTGGGCAGTCTGGGCCAGTAAAGGTCTGTTTGGGTCAGTGTGGGACATTCTGGGGCAGTGAAGGTCTGTTTGGGTCAGTGTGGGACAGTCTGGGCCAGTGAAGGTCAGTGTGGGACAGTCTGGGCCAGTGAAGGTCAGTGTGGGACAGTCTGGGCCAGTGAAGGTCAGTGTGGGACAGTCTGGGCCAGTGAAGGTCAGTGTGGGACAGTCTGGGCCAGTGAAGGTCAGTGTGGGACAGTCTGGGCCAGTGAAGGTCAGTGTGGGACAGTCTGGGCCAGTGAAGGTCAGTGTGGGACAGTCTGGGCCAGTGAAGGTCAGTGTGGGACAGTCTGGGCCAGTGAAGGTCAGTGTGGGACAGTCTGGGCCAGTGAAGGTCTGTTTGGATCAGTCTGGGCCAGTGAAGGTCTGTTTGGATCAGTCTGGGCCAGTGAAGGTCAGTGTGGGACAGTCTGGGCCAGTGAAGGTCAGTGTGGGACAGTCTGGGCCAGTGAAGGTCAGTGTGGGACAGTCTGGGCCAGTGAAGGTCAGTGTGGGACAGTCTGGGCCAGTGAAGGTCAGTGTGGGACAGTCTGGGCCAGTGAAGGTCAGTGTGGGACAGTCTGGGCCAGTGAAGGTCAGTGTGGGACAGTCTGGGCCAGTGAAGGTCAGTGTGGGACAGTCTGGGCCAGTGAAGGTCAGTGTGGGACAGTCTGGGCCAGTGAAGGTCAGTGTGGGACAGTCTGGGCCAGTGAAGGTCAGTGTGGGACAGTCTGGGCCAGTGAAGGTGGTGTGGGACAGTCTGGGCCAGTGAAGGTCAGTGTGGGACAGTCTGGCCAGTGAAGGTCAGTCTAGGTCAGTGTGGGACAGTCTGGGCCAGTGAAGGTCAGTGTGGGACAGTCTGGGCCAGTGAAGGTCAGTGTGGGACAGTCTGGGCCAGTGAAGGTCAGTGTGGGACAGTCTGGGCCAGTGAAGGTCAGTGTGGGACAGTCTGGGTCAGTGAAGGTCAGTGTGGGACAGTCTGGGCCAGTGAAGGTCAGTGTGGGACAGTCTGGCCATTGAAGGTCAGTGTGGGACAGTCTGGGCCAGTGAAGGTCAGTGTGGGACAGTCTGGGCCAGTGAAGGTCAGTGTGGGACAGTCTGGGCCAGTGAAGGTCAGTGTGGGACAGTCTGGGCCAGTGAAGGTCAGTGTGGGACAGTCTGGGCCAGTGAAGGTCAGTGTGGGACAGTCTGGGCCAGTGAAGGTCAGTGTGGGACAGTCTGGGCCAGTGAAGGTCAGTGTGGGACAGTCTGGGCCAGTGAAGGTCAGTGTGGGACAGTCTGGGCCAGTGAAGGTCAGTGTGGGACAGTCTGGGCCAGTGAAGGTCAGTGTGGGACAGTCTGGGCCAGTGAAGGTCAGTGTGGGACAGTCTGGGCCAGTGAAGGTCAGTGTGGGACAGTCTGGGCCAGTGAAGGTCAGTGTGGGACAGTCTGGGCCAGTGAAGGTCAGTGTGGAACAGTCGGGGCCAGTGAAGGTCTGTTTGGGTCAGTGTGGGACTGTCTGAGCCAGTGACGTTCTTTTCAGATCATTGTGGTTCAGTCTGAGTCTGTGAAGGACTGTTTGGGTCAGTGTGGTTCAATCTGGGCCATTGAAGGTTTGTTTGGGTCAGTGTGGGACAGTCTAGACCAGTGAATGTCTGTTTGGGTTAGCATGGGACAGTCCAGGCCAGTGAATGCTTGTTTGGGTCACTGTGGGACAGTCTGGGCCAGTGAAGGTCTGTTTGGGTCAGTGTGTGACAGTCTGGGCCAATGAGGGTCTGTTTGGTTCAGTGTGGGACAGTCTGGGCCAGGGAACTTCTGTTTGGATCAGTGTGGGAGAGTCTGGGCCTGTGAAGGTCTGTTTGGGTCAGTGTGGGACAGTCTGGGCCAGTGAAGGTCTGTGTGGGTTAGTGTGGGACAGCTTGGGCCAATGAAGGTCTGTTTGGGTCAGTGTGGGACAGTCCGGGCCAGTGAAGGTCTGTTTGGGTCAGTGTGGGACAGTCTGGGCTAGTGAAGGTCTGTTTGGGTCAGTGTGGGACAGTCTGGGCCAGGGAAGTTCTGTTTGGATCAGTGTGGGACAGTCTGGGCCAGTGAAGGTCTGTTTGGGTCAGTGTGCAACATTCTGGGGCAGTGAAGGACTGTTCGGGTCATTGTGGGACAGTCTAGACTAGTGAAGGTCTGTTTAGGACAGTTGGGTCAGTGAAGGTCGGTTTGGGTCAGTGTGGGACAGTCTGGGCCAGTGAAGGTCTGTTTGGGTCAGTGTGGGACTGTCTGGGCCAGTGAACAAAAACAGAATTACCTGGAAAAACTCAGCAGGTCTGGCAGCATCGGCGGAGAAGAAAAGAGTTGACGTTTCGAGCCCTCATGACCCTTCGACAGAACTTGAGTTCAAGTCCAAGAAAGAGTTGAAATATAAGCTGGTTTAAGGATGTGTGTGTGGGGGGCGGAGAGATAGAGAGGTTGGGGTTGTGGCGGGGGGGTGATGTGGTTGTGGGGACAAACAAGCAGTGATAGAAGCAGATCATCAAAAGATGTCAATGACAATGGTACAATAGAACACAGGTGTTAAAGTTAAAGTTGGTGATATTATCTAATATCACGTCTGTTTGGGTCAGTGTGTGACAGTCTGGGCCAATGAAGGCCTGTTTGGTTCAGTGTGGGACAGTCTGGGCCACGAAAGTTTGGATCAGTGTGGAACAGTCTGGGCCAGTGAAGGTCTGTTTGGGTCATTGTGGGTCAGTCTGGGCCAGGGAAGGTCTGTTTCAGTCCGTGTGAGCCAGTCTAGACCACTGAAGGTCTGTTTGGATCAGTGTGGGACAATTTGGGCCAGTGAAGGTCTGTTTGGATCAGTGTGGGACAGTATGAGCCAGTGAAGGTCTGTTTGGGTCAGTGTGAGACAGTCTGGGCCAGTGAAGGTCTGTTTGGGTCATTGTGGGTCAGTCTGGGCCAGGGAAGGTCTGTTTCAGTCGGTGTGGGCCAGTCTAGACCACTGAAGGTCTGTTTGGATCAGTGTGGGACAATCTGGGCCAGTGAAGATCTTCTTGGATCAGTGTGGGACAGTATGAGCCAGTGAAGGTCTGTTTGGGTCAGTGTGAGACAGTCTGGGCCAGTGAAGGTCTGTTTGGGTCATTGGGGGTGAGTCTGGTCCAGTGAAGGTCTGTTTGGTTCAGTGTGGGACAGTCTAGACCAGTGAAGGTCTGTTTGGGTCATTGTGGGACAGTCTTGGCCAGTGAAGGTTGTTTGGGTCAGATTGGGTCCGCCTAGACTAGTGAAGGTCTGTTTGGGTCAGTGTGGGACAGTCTAGCCCACTGAAGGTCTGTTTGGGTCAGTGTGGGACAATCTGGGCCATTGAAAGTCTGTTCGGGTCAGTGTGGTTCAGTCTAGACCAGTGAAGGTCTGTTTGGGTTAGTGTGGGACAGTTTGGGCCAATGAAGGTCTGTTTTGGTTAGTGTGGGACAGTTTGGGCCAATGAAGTTCTGTTTGGGTTAGTGTGGGACAATTTGGGCCAATGAAGGTCTGTTTGGGTCCGTGTGGGCCAGTCTAGACCACTGAAAGTCTGTTTGAGTCAGTGTGGGACAATTTGGGCCAGTGAAGGTCTTTTGGGTCAGTGTGGGATAGTCTGGGCCAGTGAAAGTCTGTTTGGGTCTGCGTGGGACAGTCTGGGCCAGTGATGGTCTGTTTAGATCATTGTGGTTCAGTCTGAGTCAGTGAAGGAATGTTTGGGTCAGTGTGGGTCAATCTGGGCTAGTGAAGGTCTTTTTGCGTCAGTGTGGGACAGTCTGGGCCAGTGAACGTCTGTTTGGGTCTGTGTGAGACAGTCTGGGCCAGTGACGGTCTGTTCAGAACATTGTGGTTTAGTCTGAGTCAGTGAAGGACTGTTTGGGTCAGTGTGGGTCAATCTGGGCCAGTGAAAGTCTTTTTGCGTCAATGTGGGACAGTCTGGGCCAGTGAAGGTCTGTTTGGGTCAGTGTGGGACAGTCTGGGCCAGTCTAGACCACTGAAGGTCTGTTTGGGTCAGTGTGGGACAATTTGGGCCAGTGAAGGTCTTTTTCGGTCAGTATAAGACAGTCTGGTCCAATGAAGGTATGTTTGGGTCAGTGTGGGACAGTCAAGGCCAGTGAAGGTCTGTTTGGGTCAGTGTGGGACTGTCTGAGCCAGTGACGTTCTTTTCAGATCATTGTGGTTCAGTCTGAGTCTGTGAAGGACTGTTTGGGTCAGTGTGGTTCAATCTGGGCCAGTGAAGGTCTTTTTGCGTCAGTGTGGGACAGCTTGGGCCAATGAAGGTCTGTTTGGGTCAGTGTGGGACAGTCCGGGCCAGTGAAGGTCTGTTTTGGTCAGTGTGGGACAGTCTGGGCTAGTGAAGGTCTGTTTGGGTCAGTGTGGGACAGTCTGGGCCAGTGAAGGTCTGTTGGGGTCAGTGTGGGACAGTCTGGGCCAGTAAAGGTCTGAAGGTCTGTTTGGATGAGTGTGGGTCAGTCTGGGCCAGTGAACGTCTGTTTTGGTCAGTGTGAGACAGTCTGGGCTAGTGAAGGTCTGCTTGGGTCAGCGTGGGACGGTCTGGGCCAGTGAAGGTTTGTTTGGGTCAGTGTGTGACAGTCTAGACCAGTGAAGGTCTGTTTGGGTTAGCATGGGACAGTCTGGGCCAGTGAAGGTCTGTTTAGGTCGGTGTGCGCAGTCTGGGCCAGTGAAGGTCTGTTTGGGTCAGTGTGGGACAGTCTGGGCCAGGGAAGGTCTGTTTGGGTTAGTGTGGGTCAGTCTAGCCCACTGAAGGTCTGTTTGGATCAGTGTGGGACAGTCTGGTCCAATGAAGGTCTGTCTGGGTCAGTGTTGCACCGTCTGGGCAAGTGAAGTTCTGTTTGGGTCAGTGTGGGACTGTCTGGGCCAGTGAAAGTCTGTTTGGGTTAGTGTGGGATAATCTGGGCCAGTGAAAGTCTGTTTGGGTCAGTATGAGTCATTCTGGGCCAGTAAAGGTCTGTTTGGGTCAGTGTCAGTCAGTCTGGGCCAATGAAGGTCGGTTTGGGTCGGTGTGGGCAGTCTGGGCCAGTAAAGGTCTGTTTGGGTCAGTGTGGGACATTCTGGGGCAGTGAAGGACTGTTCGGGTCAGTGTGGGACAGTCTAGACTAGTGAAGGTCTGTTTGGGACAGTCTGGGTCAGTGAAGGTCTGTTTGGGTCAATGTGGGACAGTCTGGGCCAGTGAAAGTTTGTTTATGTCAGTGAGGGACAGTCTAGACCAGTGAATGTCTGTTTGGGTCAGTGTGCAACATTCTGGGCCAGTGAAGGTTTGTTTGGGTCAGTGTGTGACAGTCTAGACCAGTGAAGGTCTGTTTGGGTTAGCATGGGACAGTCTGGGCCAGTGAAGGTCTGTTTGGGTCAGTGTGGGACAGTCTGGGCCAGGGAAGGTCTGTTTGGGTTAGTGTGGGTCAGTCTAGACCACTGAAGGTCTGTTTGGGTCAGTGTGGGACAGTCTGGTCCAATGAAGGTCTGTCTGGGTCAGTGTTGCACCGTCTGGGCAAGTGAAGTTCTGTTTGGGTCAGTGTGGGACTGTCTGGGCCAGTGAAAGTCTGTTTGGGTTAGTGTGGGATAATCTGGGCCAGTGAAAGTCTGTTTGGGTCAGTATGAGTCATTCTGGGCCAGTAAAGGTCTGTTTGGGTCAGTGTCAGTCAGTCTGGGCCAATGAAGGTCGGTTTGGGTCGGTGTGGGCAGTCTGGGCCAGTAAAGGTCTGTTTGGGTCAGTGTAGGACATTCTGGGGCAGTGAAGGACTGTTCGGGTCAGTGTGGGACAGTCCAGACTAGTGAAGGTCTGTTTGGGACAGTCTGGGTCAGTGAAGGTCTGTTTGGGTCAATGTGGGACAGTCTGGGCCATTGAAGGTTTGTTTGGGTCAGTGTGGGACAGTCTGGGCCAGTGAAAGTTTGTTTATGTCAGTGAGGGACAGTCTAGACCAGTGAATGTCTGTTTGGGTCAGTGTGCAACATTCTGGGGCAGTGAAGGTCTGTTTGGGTCAGTGTGGGACAGTCTGGGCCAGTGAACAAAAACAGAATTACCTGGAAAAACTCAGCAGGTCTGGCAGCATCGGCGGAGAAGAAAAGAGTTGACGTTTCGAGTCCTCATGACCCTTCGACAGAACTTGAGTTCAAGTCCAAGAAAGAGTTGAAATATAAGCTGGTTTAAGGATGTGTGTGTGGGGGGCGGAGAGATAGAGAGGTTGGGGTTGTGGCGGGGGGTGATGTGGTTGTGGGGACAAACAAGCAGTGATAGAAGCAGATCATCAAAAGATGTCAATGACAATGGTACAATAGAACACATAGGTGTTAAAGTTAAAGTTGGTGATATTATCTAATATCACGTCTGTTTGGGTCAGTGTGTGACAGTCTGGGCCAATGAAGGCCTGTTTGGTTCAGTGTGGGACAGTCTGGGCCACGGAAGTTTGGATCAGTGTGGGACAGTCTGGGCCAGTGAAGGTCTGTTTGGGTCATTGTGGGTCAGTCTGGGCCAGGGAAGGTCTGTTTCAGTCCGTGTCGGCCAGTCTAGACCACTGAAGGTCTGTTTGGATCAGTGTGGGACAATTTGGGCCAGTGAAGGTCTGTTTGGATCAGTGTGGGACAGTCTGGGCCAGGGAAGTTCTGTTTGGATCAGTGTGAGACAGTCTGGGCCAGTGAAGATCTTTTTGGATCAGTGTGGGACAGTATGAGCCAGTGAAGGTCTGTTTGGGTCAGTGTGAGACAGTCTGGGCCAGTGAAGGTCTGTTTGGGTCATTGTGGGTCAGTCTGGGCCAGGGAAGGTCTGTTTCAGTCGGTGTGGGCCAGTCTAGACCACTGAAGGTCTGTTTGGATCAGTGTGGGACAATCTGGGCCAGTGAAGATCTTCTTGGATCAGTGTGGGACAGTATGAGCCAGTGAAGGTCTGTTTGGGTCAGTGTGAGACAGTCTGGGCCAGTGAAGGTCTGTTTGGGTCATTGGGGGTGAGTCTGGTCCAGTGAAGGTCTGTTTGGTTCAGTGTGGGACAGTCTAGACCAGTGAAGGTCTGTTTGGGTCATTGTGGGACAGTCTTGGCCAGTGAAGGTTGTTTGGGTCAGAGTGGGTCCGCCTAGACTAGTGAAGGTCTGTTTGGGTCAGTGTGGGACAGTCTGGGCCAATGAAGGCCTGTTTGGTTCAGTGTGGGACAGTCTGGGCCAGGGAAGTTCTGTTTGGATCAGTGTGGGACAGTCTGGGCCAGTGAAGGTCTGTTTGGGTCATTGTGGGTCAGTCTGTGCCAGGGAAGGTCTGTTTCAGTCCGTGTGGGCCAGTCTAGACCACTGAAGGTCTGTTTGGATCAGTGTGGGACAATCTGGGCCAGTGAAGGTCTGTTTGGGTTAGTGTGGGTCAGTCTGTGCCAGGGAAGGTCTGTTTCAGTCCGTGTGGGCCAGTCTAGACCACTGAAGGTCTGTTTGGATCAGTGTGGGACAATCTGGGCCAGTGAAGGTCTGTTTGGGTTAGTGTGGGACAATTTGGGCCAATGAAGGTCTGTTTGGGTTAGTGTGGGACAGTTTGGGCCAATGAAGCTCTGTTTGGGTCCGTGTGGGCCAGTCTAGACCACTGAAGGTCTGTTTGGGTCAGTGTGGGCCAGGCTAGACCACTGAAAGTCTGTTTGAGTCAGTGTGGGACAATCTGGGCCATTGAAAGTCTGTTTGGGTCAGTGTGTGACAGTCTAGACCAGTGAAGGTCTGTTTGGGTTAGTGTGGGAATGTTTGGGCCAATGAAGGTCTGATTGGGTCTGTGTGGGCCAGTCTAGACCACTGTTTGAGTCAGTGTGGGACAATTTGGGGCAGGGAAGGTCTTTTGGGTCAGTGTGGGATAGTCTGGGCCAGTGAAAGTCTGTTTGGGTCTGCGTGGGACAGTCTGGGCCAGTGATGGTCTGTTTAGATCATTGTGGTTCAGTCTGAGTCAGTGAAGGAATGTTTGGGTCAGTGTGGGTCAATCTGGGCGAAGGTCTTTTTGCGTCAGTGTGGGACAGGCTGGGGCAGTGAAGGTCTGTTTGGGTCAGTGTGGGACAGTCTGGGCCAGTAAAGGTCTGTTTGGATTAGTGTGGTTCAGTCTGGGCCAGTAAAGGTCTGTTTGGATTAGTGTGGTTCAGTCTGGGCCAGTGAAGGTCTGTTTGGGTCAGTGTGTGACAGTCTAGACCAGTGAAGGTCTGTTTGGGTTAGGGTGGGACAGTTTGGGCCAATGAAGGTCTGTTTGGGTTAGTGTGGGACAGTTTGGGCCAATGAAGGTCTGTTTGGGTCCGTGTGGGCCAGTCTAGACCACTGAAAGTCTGTTTGAGTCAGTGTGGGACAATTTGGGCCAGTGAAGGTCTTTTGGGTCAGTGTGGGATAGTCTGGGCCAGTGAAAGTCTGTTTGGGTCTGCGTGGGACAGTCTGGGCCAGTGATGGTCTGTTTAGATCATTGTGGTTCAGTCTGAGTCAGTGAAGGAATGTTTGGGTCAGTGTGGGTCAATCTGGGCTAGTGAAGGTCTTTTTGCGTCAGTGTGGGACAGTCTGGGCCAGTGAACGTCTGTTTGGGTCTGTGTGAGACAGTCTGGGCCAGTGACGGTCTGTTCAGAACATTGTGGTTTAGTCTGAGTCAGTGAAGGACTGTTTGGGTCAGTGTGGGTCAATCTGGGCCAGTGAAAGTCTTTTTGCGTCAATGTGGGACAGTCTGGGCCAGTGAAGGTCTGTTTGGGTCAGTGTGGGACAGTCTGGGCCAGTCTAGACCACTGAAGGTCTGTTTGGGTCAGTGTGGGACAATTTGGGCCAGTGAAGGTCTTTTTCGGTCAGTATAAGACAGTCTGGTCCAATGAAGGTATGTTTGGGTCAGTGTGGGACAGTCAAGGCCAGTGAAGGACTGTTTGGGTCAGTGTGGGACTGTCTGAGCCAGTGACGTTCTTTTCAGATCATTGTGGTTCAGTCTGAGTCTGTGAAGGACTGTTTGGGTCAGTGTGGTTCAATCTGGGCCAGTGAAGGTCTGTTTGGGTCAGTGTGGGACAGTCTGGGCCAGTAAACGTCTGTTTGGATTAGTGTGGTTCAGTCTGGGTCAGTGAAGGCCTGTTTTGGTCAGTGTGGGAAGGTCTGGGCGAGTGAAGGTTTGTTTGGGTCAGTGTGGGTCAGTCTGGGCCAGTGAAGTTCTGTTTGGGTCAGTGTGGGACAGTCTGGGCCAGTGAAGGTCTGTTTGCATCAGTGTGGGACAGTCTGGGCCAGTGAAGGTCTGTGTGGGTTAGTGTGGGACAGCTTGGGCCAATGAAGGTCTGTTTGGGTCAGTGTGGGACAGTCCGGGCCAGTGAAGGTCTGTTTGGGTCAGTGTGGGACAGTCTGGGCTAGTGAAGGTCTGTTTGGGTCAGTGTGGGACAGTCTGGGCCAGTGAAGGTCTGTTGGGGTCAGTGTGGGACAGTCTGGGCCAGTAAAGGTCTGAAGGTCTGTTTGGATGAGTGTGGGTCAGTCTGGGCCAGTGAACGTCTGTTTTGGTCAGTGTGAGACAGTCTGGGCTAGTGAAGGTCTGCTTGGGTCAGCGTGGGACGGTCTGGGCCAGTGAAGGTTTGTTTGGGTCAGTGTGTGACAGTCTAGACCAGTGAAGGTCTGTTTGGGTTAGCATGGGACAGTCTGGGCCAGTGAAGGTCTGTTTAGGTCGGTGTGCGCAGTCTGGGCCAGTGAAGGTCTGTTTGGGTCAGTGTGGGACAGTCTGGGCCAGGGAAGGTCTGTTTGGGTTAGTGTGGGTCAGTCTAGACCACTGAAGGTCTGTTTGGATCAGTGTGGGACAGTCTGGTCCAATGAAGGTCTGTCTGGGTCAGTGTTGCACCGTCTGGGCAAGTGAAGTTCTGTTTGGGTCAGTGTGGGACTGTCTGGGCCAGTGAAAGTCTGTTTGGGTTAGTGTGGGATAATCTGGGCCAGTGAAAGTCTGTTTGGGTCAGTATGAGTCATTCTGGGCCAGTAAAGGTCTGTTTGGGTCAGTGTCAGTCAGTCTGGGCCAATGAAGGTCGGTTTGGGTCGGTGTGGGCAGTCTGGGCCAGTAAAGGTCTGTTTGGGTCAGTGTGGGACATTCTGGGGCAGTGAAGGACTGTTCGGGTCAGTGTGGGACAGTCCAGACTAGTGAAGGTCTGTTTGGGACAGTCTGGGTCAGTGAAGGTCTGTTTGGGTCAATGTGGGACAGTCTGGGCCAGTGAA
Organism: Isurus oxyrinchus; assembly: GCA_026770705.1. Lineage (NCBI taxonomy): Eukaryota > Metazoa > Chordata > Chondrichthyes > Lamniformes > Lamnidae > Isurus > Isurus oxyrinchus. The sequence goes on along the minus strand of JANJGN010000006.1, from coordinate 190,110,111 downwards.
CAAAAACAGAATTACCTGGAAAAACTCAGCAGGTCTGGCAGCATCGGCGGAGAAGAAAAGAGTTGACGTTTCGAGTCCTCATGACCCTTCGACAGAACTTGAGTTCAAGTCCAAGAAAGAGTTGAAATATAAGCTGGTTTAAGGATGTGTGTGTGGGGGGCGGAGAGATAGAGAGGTTGGGGTTGTGGCGGGGGGTGATGTGGTTGTGGGGACAAACAAGCAGTGATAGAAGCAGATCATCAAAAGATGTCAATGACAATGGTACAATAGAACACATAGGTGTTAAAGTTAAAGTTGGTGATATTATCTAATATCACGTCTGTTTGGGTCAGTGTGTGACAGTCTGGGCCAATGAAGGCCTGTTTGGTTCAGTGTGGGACAGTCTGGGCCACGGAAGTTTGGATCAGTGTGGGACAGTCTGGGCCAGTGAAGGTCTGTTTGGGTCATTGTGGGTCAGTCTGGGCCAGGGAAGGTCTGTTTCAGTCCGTGTCGGCCAGTCTAGACCACTGAAGGTCTGTTTGGATCAGTGTGGGACAATTTGGGCCAGTGAAGGTCTGTTTGGATCAGTGTGGGACAGTCTGGGCCAGGGAAGTTCTGTTTGGATCAGTGTGAGACAGTCTGGGCCAGTGAAGATCTTTTTGGATCAGTGTGGGACAGTATGAGCCAGTGAAGGTCTGTTTGGGTCAGTGTGAGACAGTCTGGGCCAGGGAAGTTCTGTTTGGATCAGTGTGAGACAGTCTGGGCCAGTGAAGATCTTTTTGGATCAGTGTGGGACAGTATGAGCCAGTGAAGGTCTGTTTGGGTCAGTGTGAGACAGTCTGGGCCAGTGAAGGTCTGTTTGGGTCATTGTGGGTCAGTCTGGGCCAGGGAAGGTCTGTTTCAGTCGGTGTGGGCCAGTCTAGACCACTGAAGGTCTGTTTGGATCAGTGTGGGACAATCTGGGCCAGTGAAGATCTTCTTGGATCAGTGTGGGACAGTATGAGCCAGTGAAGGTCTGTTTGGGTCAGTGTGAGACAGTCTGGGCCAGTGAAGGTCTGTTTGGGTCATTGGGGGTGAGTCTGGTCCAGTGAAGGTCTGTTTGGTTCAGTGTGGGACAGTCTAGACCAGTGAAGGTCTGTTTGGGTCATTGTGGGACAGTCTTGGCCAGTGAAGGTTGTTTGGGTCAGAGTGGGTCCGCCTAGACTAGTGAAGGTCTGTTTGGGTCAGTGTGGGACAGTCTGGGCCAATGAAGGCCTGTTTGGTTCAGTGTGGGACAGTCTGGGCCAGGGAAGTTCTGTTTGGATCAGTGTGGGACAGTCTGGGCCAGTGAAGGTCTGTTTGGGTCATTGTGGGTCAGTCTGTGCCAGGGAAGGTCTGTTTCAGTCCGTGTGGGCCAGTCTAGACCACTGAAGGTCTGTTTGGATCAGTGTGGGACAATCTGGGCCAGTGAAGGTCTGTTTGGGTTAGTGTGGGACAATTTGGGCCAATGAAGGTCTGTTTGGGTTAGTGTGGGACAGTTTGGGCCAATGAAGCTCTGTTTGGGTCCGTGTGGGCCAGTCTAGACCACTGAAGGTCTGTTTGGGTCAGTGTGGGCCAGGCTAGACCACTGAAAGTCTGTTTGAGTCAGTGTGGGACAATCTGGGCCATTGAAAGTCTGTTTGGGTCAGTGTGTGACAGTCTAGACCAGTGAAGGTCTGTTTGGGTTAGTGTGGGAATGTTTGGGCCAATGAAGGTCTGATTGGGTCTGTGTGGGCCAGTCTAGACCACTGTTTGAGTCAGTGTGGGACAATTTGGGGCAGGGAAGGTCTTTTGGGTCAGTGTGGGATAGTCTGGGCCAGTGAAAGTCTGTTTGGATCAGTGTGGGACAATCTGGGCCAGTGAAGGTCTGTTTGGGTTAGTGTGGGTCAGTCTGTGCCAGGGAAGGTCTGTTTCAGTCCGTGTGGGCCAGTCTAGACCACTGAAGGTCTGTTTGGATCAGTGTGGGACAATCTGGGCCAGTGAAGGTCTGTTTGGGTTAGTGTGGGACAATTTGGGCCAATGAAGGTCTGTTTGGGTTAGTGTGGGACAGTTTGGGCCAATGAAGCTCTGTTTGGGTCCGTGTGGGCCAGTCTAGACCACTGAAGGTCTGTTTGGGTCAGTGTGGGCCAGGCTAGACCACTGAAAGTCTGTTTGAGTCAGTGTGGGACAATCTGGGCCATTGAAAGTCTGTTTGGGTCAGTGTGTGACAGTCTAGACCAGTGAAGGTCTGTTTGGGTTAGTGTGGGAATGTTTGGGCCAATGAAGGTCTGATTGGGTCTGTGTGGGCCAGTCTAGACCACTGTTTGAGTCAGTGTGGGACAATTTGGGGCAGGGAAGGTCTTTTGGGTCAGTGTGGGATAGTCTGGGCCAGTGAAAGTCTGTTTGGGTCTGCGTGGGACAGTCTGGGCCAGTGATGGTCTGTTTAGATCATTGTGGTTCAGTCTGAGTCAGTGAAGGAATGTTTGGGTCAGTGTGGGTCAATCTGGGCGAAGGTCTTTTTGCGTCAGTGTGGGACAGGCTGGGGCAGTGAAGGTCTGTTTGGGTCAGTGTGGGACAGTCTGGGCCAGTAAAGGTCTGTTTGGATTAGTGTGGTTCAGTCTGGGCCAGTAAAGGTCTGTTTGGATTAGTGTGGTTCAGTCTGGGCCAGTGAAGGTCTGTTTGGGTCAGTGTGTGACAGTCTAGACCAGTGAAGGTCTGTTTGGGTTAGGGTGGGACAGTTTGGGCCAATGAAGGTCTGTTTGGGTTAGTGTGGGACAGTTTGGGCCAATGAAGGTCTGTTTGGGTCCGTGTGGGCCAGTCTAGACCACTGAAAGTCTGTTTGAGTCAGTGTGGGACAATTTGGGCCAGTGAAGGTCTTTTGGGTCAGTGTGGGATAGTCTGGGCCAGTGAAAGTCTGTTTGGGTCTGCGTGGGACAGTCTGGGCCAGTGATGGTCTGTTTAGATCATTGTGGTTCAGTCTGAGTCAGTGAAGGAATGTTTGGGTCAGTGTGGGTCAATCTGGGCTAGTGAAGGTCTTTTTGCGTCAGTGTGGGACAGTCTGGGCCAGTGAACGTCTGTTTGGGTCTGTGTGAGACAGTCTGGGCCAGTGACGGTCTGTTCAGAACATTGTGGTTTAGTCTGAGTCAGTGAAGGACTGTTTGGGTCAGTGTGGGTCAATCTGGGCCAGTGAAAGTCTTTTTGCGTCAATGTGGGACAGTCTGGGCCAGTGAAGGTCTGTTTGGGTCAGTGTGGGACAGTCTGGGCCAGTCTAGACCACTGAAGGTCTGTTTGGGTCAGTGTGGGACAATTTGGGCCAGTGAAGGTCTTTTTCGGTCAGTATAAGACAGTCTGGTCCAATGAAGGTATGTTTGGGTCAGTGTGGGACAGTCAAGGCCAGTGAAGGACTGTTTGGGTCAGTGTGGGACTGTCTGAGCCAGTGACGTTCTTTTCAGATCATTGTGGTTCAGTCTGAGTCTGTGAAGGACTGTTTGGGTCAGTGTGGTTCAATCTGGGCCAGTGAAGGTCTGTTTGGGTCAGTGTGGGACAGTCTGGGCCAGTAAACGTCTGTTTGGATTAGTGTGGTTCAGTCTGGGTCAGTGAAGGCCTGTTTTGGTCAGTGTGGGAAGGTCTGGGCGAGTGAAGGTTTGTTTGGGTCAGTGTGGGTCAGTCTGGGCCAGTGAAGTTCTGTTTGGGTCAGTGTGGGACAGTCTGGGCCAGTGAAGGTCTGTTTGCATCAGTGTGGGACAGTCTGGGCCAGTGAAGGTCTGTGTGGGTTAGTGTGGGACAGCTTGGGCCAATGAAGGTCTGTTTGGGTCAGTGTGGGACAGTCCGGGCCAGTGAAGGTCTGTTTGGGTCAGTGTGGGACAGTCTGGGCTAGTGAAGGTCTGTTTGGGTCAGTGTGGGACAGTCTGGGCCAGTGAAGGTCTGTTGGGGTCAGTGTGGGACAGTCTGGGCCAGTAAAGGTCTGAAGGTCTGTTTGGATGAGTGTGGGTCAGTCTGGGCCAGTGAACGTCTGTTTTGGTCAGTGTGAGACAGTCTGGGCTAGTGAAGGTCTGCTTGGGTCAGCGTGGGACGGTCTGGGCCAGTGAAGGTTTGTTTGGGTCAGTGTGTGACAGTCTAGACCAGTGAAGGTCTGTTTGGGTTAGCATGGGACAGTCTGGGCCAGTGAAGGTCTGTTTAGGTCGGTGTGCGCAGTCTGGGCCAGTGAAGGTCTGTTTGGGTCAGTGTGGGACAGTCTGGGCCAGGGAAGGTCTGTTTGGGTTAGTGTGGGTCAGTCTAGACCACTGAAGGTCTGTTTGGATCAGTGTGGGACAGTCTGGTCCAATGAAGGTCTGTCTGGGTCAGTGTTGCACCGTCTGGGCAAGTGAAGTTCTGTTTGGGTCAGTGTGGGACTGTCTGGGCCAGTGAAAGTCTGTTTGGGTTAGTGTGGGATAATCTGGGCCAGTGAAAGTCTGTTTGGGTCAGTATGAGTCATTCTGGGCCAGTAAAGGTCTGTTTGGGTCAGTGTCAGTCAGTCTGGGCCAATGAAGGTCGGTTTGGGTCGGTGTGGGCAGTCTGGGCCAGTAAAGGTCTGTTTGGGTCAGTGTGGGACATTCTGGGGCAGTGAAGGACTGTTCGGGTCAGTGTGGGACAGTCCAGACTAGTGAAGGTCTGTTTGGGACAGTCTGGGTCAGTGAAGGTCTGTTTGGGTCAATGTGGGACAGTCTGGGCCAGTGAACAAAAACAGAATTACCTGGAAAAACTCAGCAGGTCTGGCAGCATCGGCGGAGAAGAAAAGAGTTGACGTTTCGAGTCCTCATGACCCTTCGACAGAACTTGAGTTCAAGTCCAAGAAAGAGTTGAAATATAAGCTGGTTTAAGGATGTGTGTGTGGGGGGCGGAGAGATAGAGAGGTTGGGGTTGTGGCGGGGGGTGATGTGGTTGTGGGGACAAACAAGCAGTGATAGAAGCAGATCATCAAAAGATGTCAATGACAATGGTACAATAGAACACATAGGTGTTAAAGTTAAAGTTGGTGATATTATCTAATATCACGTCTGTTTGGGTCAGTGTGTGACAGTCTGGGCCAATGAAGGCCTGTTTGGTTCAGTGTGGGACAGTCTGGGCCACGGAAGTTTGGATCAGTGTGGGACAGTCTGGGCCAGTGAAGGTCTGTTTGGGTCATTGTGGGTCAGTCTGGGCCAGGGAAGGTCTGTTTCAGTCCGTGTCGGCCAGTCTAGACCACTGAAGGTCTGTTTGGATCAGTGTGGGACAATTTGGGCCAGTGAAGGTCTGTTTGGATCAGTGTGGGACAGTCTGGGCCAGGGAAGTTCTGTTTGGATCAGTGTGAGACAGTCTGGGCCAGTGAAGATCTTTTTGGATCAGTGTGGGACAGTATGAGCCAGTGAAGGTCTGTTTGGGTCAGTGTGAGACAGTCTGGGCCAGTGAAGGTCTGTTTGGGTCATTGTGGGTCAGTCTGGGCCAGGGAAGGTCTGTTTCAGTCGGTGTGGGCCAGTCTAGACCACTGAAGGTCTGTTTGGATCAGTGTGGGACAATCTGGGCCAGTGAAGATCTTCTTGGATCAGTGTGGGACAGTATGAGCCAGTGAAGGTCTGTTTGGGTCAGTGTGAGACAGTCTGGGCCAGTGAAGGTCTGTTTGGGTCATTGGGGGTGAGTCTGGTCCAGTGAAGGTCTGTTTGGTTCAGTGTGGGACAGTCTAGACCAGTGAAGGTCTGTTTGGGTCATTGTGGGACAGTCTTGGCCAGTGAAGGTTGTTTGGGTCAGAGTGGGTCCGCCTAGACTAGTGAAGGTCTGTTTGGGTCAGTGTGGGACAGTCTGGGCCAATGAAGGCCTGTTTGGTTCAGTGTGGGACAGTCTGGGCCAGGGAAGTTCTGTTTGGATCAGTGTGGGACAGTCTGGGCCAGTGAAGGTCTGTTTGGGTCATTGTGGGTCAGTCTGTGCCAGGGAAGGTCTGTTTCAGTCCGTGTGGGCCAGTCTAGACCACTGAAGGTCTGTTTGGATCAGTGTGGGACAATCTGGGCCAGTGAAGGTCTGTTTGGGTTAGTGTGGGACAATTTGGGCCAATGAAGGTCTGTTTGGGTTAGTGTGGGACAGTTTGGGCCAATGAAGCTCTGTTTGGGTCCGTGTGGGCCAGTCTAGACCACTGAAGGTCTGTTTGGGTCAGTGTGGGCCAGGCTAGACCACTGAAAGTCTGTTTGAGTCAGTGTGGGACAATCTGGGCCATTGAAAGTCTGTTTGGGTCAGTGTGTGACAGTCTAGACCAGTGAAGGTCTGTTTGGGTTAGTGTGGGAATGTTTGGGCCAATGAAGGTCTGATTGGGTCTGTGTGGGCCAGTCTAGACCACTGTTTGAGTCAGTGTGGGACAATTTGGGGCAGGGAAGGTCTTTTGGGTCAGTGTGGGATAGTCTGGGCCAGTGAAAGTCTGTTTGGGTCTGCGTGGGACAGTCTGGGCCAGTGATGGTCTGTTTAGATCATTGTGGTTCAGTCTGAGTCAGTGAAGGAATGTTTGGGTCAGTGTGGGTCAATCTGGGCGAAGGTCTTTTTGCGTCAGTGTGGGACAGGCTGGGGCAGTGAAGGTCTGTTTGGGTCAGTGTGGGACAGTCTGGGCCAGTAAAGGTCTGTTTGGATTAGTGTGGTTCAGTCTGGGCCAGTAAAGGTCTGTTTGGATTAGTGTGGTTCAGTCTGGGCCAGTGAAGGTCTGTTTGGGTCAGTGTGTGACAGTCTAGACCAGTGAAGGTCTGTTTGGGTTAGGGTGGGACAGTTTGGGCCAATGAAGGTCTGTTTGGGTTAGTGTGGGACAGTTTGGGCCAATGAAGGTCTGTTTGGGTTAGTGTGGGACAGTCTAGACCACTGAAAGTCTGTTTGAGTCAGTGTGGGGACAATTTGGGCCAGTGAAGGTCTTTTGGGTCAGTGTGGGATAGTCTGGGCCAGTGAAAGTCTGTTTGGGTCTGCGTGGGACAGTCTGGGCCAGTGATGGTCTGTTTAGATCATTGTGGTTCAGTCTGAGTCAGTGAAGGAATGTTTGGGTCAGTGTGGGTCAATCTGGGCTAGTGAAGGTCTTTTTGCGTCAGTGTGGGACAGTCTGGGCCAGTGAACGTCTGTTTGGGTCTGTGTGAGACAGTCTGGGCCAGTGACGGTCTGTTCAGAACATTGTGGTTTAGTCTGAGTCAGTGAAGGACTGTTTGGGTCAGTGTGGGTCAATCTGGGCCAGTGAAAGTCTTTTTGCGTCAATGTGGGACAGTCTGGGCCAGTGAAGGTCTGTTTGGGTCAGTGTGGGACAGTCTGGGCCAGTCTAGACCACTGAAGGTCTGTTTGGGTCAGTGTGGGACAATTTGGGCCAGTGAAGGTCTTTTTCGGTCAGTATAAGACAGTCTGGTCCAATGAAGGTATGTTTGGGTCAGTGTGGGACAGTCAAGGCCAGTGAAGGTCTGTTTGGGTCAGTGTGGGACTGTCTGAGCCAGTGACGTTCTTTTCAGATCATTGTGGTTCAGTCTGAGTCTGTGAAGGACTGTTTGGGTCAGTGTGGTTCAATCTGGGCCAGTGAAGGTCTGTTTGGGTCAGTGTGGGACAGTCTGGGCCACTGGGCCAGTAAACGTCTGTTTGGATTAGTGTGGTTCAGTCTGGGTCAGTGAAGGCCTGTTTTGGTCAGTGTGGGAAGGTCTGGGCGAGTGAAGGTTTGTTTGGGTTAGTGTGTGACAGTCTAGACCAGTGAAGGTCTGTTTGGGTTAGCATGGGACAGTCTGGGCCAGTGAAGTTCTGTTTGGGTCAGTGTGGGACAGTCTGGGCCAGTGAAGGTCTGTTTGGGTCAGTGTGGGACAGTCTGGGCCAGTGAAGGTCTGTGTGGGTTAGTGTGGGACAGCTTGGGCCAATGAAGGTCTGTTTGGGTCAGTGTGGGACAGTCCGGGCCAGTGAAGGTCTGTTTGGGTCAGTGTGGGACAGTCTGGGCTAGTGAAGGTCTGTTTGGGTCAGTGTGGGACAGTCTGGGCCAGTGAAGGTCTGTTGGGGTCAGTGTGGGACAGTCTGGGCCAGTAAAGGTCTGAAGGTCTGTTTGGATGAGTGTGGGTCAGTCTGGGCCAGTGAACGTCTGTTTTGGTCAGTGTGAGACAGTCTGGGCTAGTGAAGGTCTGCTTGGGTCAGCGTGGGACGGTCTGGGCCAGTGAAGGTTTGTTTGGGTCAGTGTGTGACAGTCTAGACCAGTGAAGGTCTGTTTGGGTTAGCATGGGACAGTCTGGGCCAGTGAAGGTCTGTTTAGGTCGGTGTGCGCAGTCTGGGCCAGTGAAGGTCTGTTTGGGTCAGTGTGGGACAGTCTGGGCCAGGGAAGGTCTGTTTGGGTTAGTGTGGGTCAGTCTAGACCACTGAAGGTCTGTTTGGATCAGTGTGGGACAGTCTGGTCCAATGAAGGTCTGTCTGGGTCAGTGTTGCACCGTCTGGGCAAGTGAAGTTCTGTTTGGGTCAGTGTGGGACTGTCTGGGCCAGTGAAAGTCTGTTTGGGTTAGTGTGGGATAATCTGGGCCAGTGAAAGTCTGTTTGGGTCAGTATGAGTCATTCTGGGCCAGTAAAGGTCTGTTTGGGTCAGTGTCAGTCAGTCTGGGCCAATGAAGGTCGGTTTGGGTCGGTGTGGGCAGTCTGGGCCAGTAAAGGTCTGTTTGGGTCAGTGTGGGACATTCTGGGGCAGTGAAGGACTGTTCGGGTCAGTGTGGGACAGTCCAGACTAGTGAAGGTCTGTTTGGGACAGTCTGGGTCAGTGAAGGTCTGTTTGGGTCAATGTGGGACAGTCTGGGCCATTGAAGGTTTGTTTGGGTCAGTGTGGGACAGTCTGGGCCAGTGAAAGTTTGTTTATGTCAGTGAGGGACAGTCTAGACCAGTGAATGTCTGTTTGGGTCAGTGTGCAACATTCTGGGGCAGTGAAGGTCTGTTTGGGTCAGTGTGGGACAGTCTGGGCCAGTGAACAAAAACAGAATTACCTGGAAAAACTCAGCAGGTCTGGCAGCATCGGCGGAGAAGAAAAGAGTTGACGTTTCGAGTCCTCATGACCCTTCGACAGAACTTGAGTTCAAGTCCAAGAAAGAGTTGAAATATAAGCTGGTTTAAGGATGTGTGTGTGGGGGGCGGAGAGATAGAGAGGTTGGGGTTGTGGCGGGGGGTGATGTGGTTGTGGGGACAAACAAGCAGTGATAGAAGCAGATCATCAAAAGATGTCAATGACAATGGTACAATAGAACACATAGGTGTTAAAGTTAAAGTTGGTGATATTATCTAATATCACGTCTGTTTGGGTCAGTGTGTGACAGTCTGGGCCAATGAAGGCCTGTTTGGGTCAGTGTGAGACAGTCTGGGCCAGTGAAGGTCTGTTTGGGTCATTGTGGGTCAGTCTGGGCCAGGGAAGGTCTGTTTCAGTCGGTGTGGGCCAGTCTAGACCACTGAAGGTCTGTTTGGATCAGTGTGGGACAATCTGGGCCAGTGAAGATCTTCTTGGATCAGTGTGGGACAGTATGAGCCAGTGAAGGTCTGTTTGGGTCAGTGTGAGACAGTCTGGGCCAGTGAAGGTCTGTTTGGGTCATTGGGGGTGAGTCTGGTCCAGTGAAGGTCTGTTTGGTTCAGTGTGGGACAGTCTAGACCAGTGAAGGTCTGTTTGGGTCATTGTGGGACAGTCTTGGCCAGTGAAGGTTGTTTGGGTCAGAGTGGGTCCGCCTAGACTAGTGAAGGTCTGTTTGGGTCAGTGTGGGACAGTCTGGGCCAATGAAGGCCTGTTTGGTTCAGTGTGGGACAGTCTGGGCCAGGGAAGTTCTGTTTGGATCAGTGTGGGACAGTCTGGGCCAGTGAAGGTCTGTTTGGGTCATTGTGGGTCAGTCTGTGCCAGGGAAGGTCTGTTTCAGTCCGTGTGGGCCAGTCTAGACCACTGAAGGTCTGTTTGGATCAGTGTGGGACAATCTGGGCCAGTGAAGGTCTGTTTGGGTCAGTGTGGGACAGTCTGGGCCAGTGAACAAAAACAGAATTACCTGGAAAAACTCAGCAGGTCTGGCAGCATCGGCGGAGAAGAAAAGAGTTGACGTTTCGAGTCCTCATGACCCTTCGACAGAACTTGAGTTCAAGTCCAAGAAAGAGTTGAAATATAAGCTGGTTTAAGGATGTGTGTGTGGGGGGCGGAGAGATAGAGAGGTTGGGGTTTTGCGGGGGGGGGTGATGTGGTTGTGGGGACAAACAAGCAGTGATAGAAGCAGATCATCAAAAGATGTCAATGACAATGGTACAATAGAACACATAGGTGTTAAAATTAAAGTTGGTGATATTATCTAATATCACGTCTGTTTGGGTCAGTGTGTGACAGTCTGGGCCAATGAAGGCCTGTTTGGTTCAGTGTGGGACAGTCTGGGCCAGGGAAGTTCTGTTTGGATCAGTGTGGGACAGTCTGGGCCAGTGAAGATCTTTTTGGATCAGTGTGGGACACTTTGAGCCAGTGAAGGTCTGTTTGGGTCAGTGTGAGACAGTCTGGGCCAGTGAAGGTCTGTTTGGGTCATTGTGGGTCAGTCTGGGCCAGGGTAGGTCTGTTTCAGTCAGTGTGGGCCAGTCTAGACCACTGAAGGTCTGTTTGGATCAGTGTGGGACAATCTGGGCCAGTGAAGATCTTTTTGGATCAGTGTGAGACAGTCTGGGCCAGTGAAGATCTTTTTGGATCAGTGTGAGACAGTCTGGGCCAGTGAAGGTCTGTTTGGGTCATTGGGGGTCAGTCTGGTCCACTGAAGGTCTGTTTGGTTCAGTGTGTGACAGTATGAGCCAGTGAAGGTCTGTTTGGGTCAGTGTGAGACAGTCTGGGCCAGTGAAGGTCTGTTTGGGTCATTGGGGGTGAGTCTGGTCCAGTGAAGGTCTGTTTGGTTCAGTGTGGGACAGTCTAGACCAGTGAAGTTCTGTTTGGGTCAGTGTGGTTCAGTCTAGATCAGTGAAGGTCTGTTTGGGTCATTGCGGTACAGTCTTGGCCAGTGAAGGTTGTTTGGGTCAGAGTGGGTCCGCCTAGACTAGTGAAGGTCTGTTTGGGTCAGTGTGGGACAGTCTGGGCCAATGAAGGCCTGTTTGGTTCAGTGTGGGCCAGTCTGGGCCCGGGAAGGTCTGTTTGGGTCAGTGTTGGACAGTCTGGGCCAGTGAAGATCTGTTTGGTTCAGTATGTGACAATCTGGGCCGGTGAAGGTCTTTGTGGGTTAGTGTGGGACAGCTTGGGCCAATGAAGGTCTGTTTGGGTCAGTGTGGGACAGTCTGGGCCAGTGAAGGTCTGTTTGGGTCAGTGTGGGACAGTCTGGGCCAGTGAAGGTCTGTTTGGGTCAGTGTGGGACAATCTGGGCCAGGGAAGGTCTGTTTGGGTCAGTGTGGGACAGTCTGGGCCAGGGAAGGTCTGCTTGGGTCAGTGTGGGACATTCTGGGCCAATGAAGTTCTGTTTGGGTCAGCGTGTGACCATCTGGGCCAGTGAAGGTCTGTTTGGGTCAGTCTGCGTCAGTGAAGGTCTGCTTGGGTCAGTGTGGGTCAGTCTGGGCCAGTGAATGTCTGTTTGGGTCAGTGTTTGATAGTCTGGGCCAGTGAACTCTGCTGGGTCACTGTGGGAGAGTCTGGTCCAGTGAAGTTCAGTTTGGGTCAGTCTGGGCCAATGAAGGTCTGTTTGGGTCAGTTTGGGTCAGTCTGTGCTGGTGAGGGTCAGTTTGTGTCAGTGTGGGACAGTCTGGGCCAGTGACGTTCTGTTTGAGTCTATGTGGGATAGTCTGGGCCAGTGGAGGACTGTGTGGGTGAGTGTTGTACTGTCTGGGCCAGTGAATTCCGGTTTGGGTCGATGTGGGGGAGTCTGTTCCAGTGAAGGTCAGTTTGTGTCAATGTGGGTCCGTCTAATCCAGTGAAGTACTGTTTGGGTCAGTGTGGAATAGTCTGGGCCAGTGAAAGTCTGTTTGGGTCTGTGTGGGACAGTCTGGGCCAGTGAAGGTCTGTTTAGGTCATTGTGAGTCAGTCTGGGTCAGTGAAGGACTTTTTGGGTCAGTGTGGATCAATCTGGGCCAGTGAAAGTCTGTTTGCGTCTGTGTGGGACAGTCTGGGCCAGTGAAGGTCTGTTTGGGTCAGTGTGGGACAGTCTGGGCCAGTGAAGGTCTGTTTGGGTCAATGTGGGACATTCTGGACCAGTGAAGGTCTGTTTGGGTCAGTGTGGGACAGTCTGGGCCAGTGAAGGTCTGTTTGGGTCAGTGTGGGACAGTCTGGGCCAGGGAAGGTCTGTTTGGATTAGTGTGGGTCAGTCTGGGCCATGTAAGGTCTGTTTCGGTCCATGTTGTACTTTCTAGAGCACTGAAGGTCTGTTTGGGTCAGTGTGGGTCAGTCTGGGCCAGTGAAGCTCTGTTTCGGTCCGTGTGGGCCTGTCTAGACCACTGAAGGTCTGTTTGGATCAGTGTGGGACAGTCTGGTCCAATGAAGGTCTGTTTGGGTCAGTGTTGCACCGTCTGGGCAAGTGAAGTTCTGTTTGGGTCAGTATGGGACTGTCTGGGCCAGTGAAAGGCTGTTTGGGTTAGTGTGGGATAATCTACACCAGTGAAGATCTGTTTGGGTCAGTATGAGTCAGTCTGGGCCAGTGAAGGTCTGTTTGTGTCAGCATGGGACAGTCTGGGCCAGTGAAGGTCTGGTTGGGTCAGTGCGGGTCAGTCTGGGCCAGTGAAGGTCTATTTGGGTCAATGTGGGTCAATCTGGGCTAGTAAAGGTGTTTTTGAGTCAGTGTGGGACAGTCTGGCCAGTAAAGGTCTGTTTGGGTCAGTGTGGGACAGTCTGGGCCAGTAAAGGACTGTTTGAATTAGTGTGGGTCAGTCTGGGCCAGTGAAGGTCTGCTTGAGTAAGTGTGGGACGTTCTGGGCCAATGACGGTTTCTTTGGGCCAATGTGTGACGGTCCAGATCAGTGAAGGTCTGTTTGGGTTAGCATGGGACAGTCCAGGCCAGTGAAGGTCTATTTGGGTCAGTGTTGGACCATCTGGGCAAGTGAAGTTCTGTTTGGGTCAGTGTGGGATATTCTGGGCCAGTGAAAGTCTGTTTGGGTCTGTGTGGGACAGTCTGAGCCAGTGAAGGTCTGTTTGGGTCTGTGTGGGACAGTCTGGGCCAGTGAAGGTCTGTTTGGGTCTGTGTGGGACAGTCTGAGCCAGTGAAGGTCTGTTTGGATCAGTGTGGGTCAGTCTGGGCCAGTGAAGGTCTGTTTTGGTCAGCGTGAGTCGGTCTGGGCCAGTGAAGGTCTGTTTGGGTCAGTGTGGGACAGTCTGGGCCAATGAAGGTTTGTTTGGGCCAGTGTGTGACGGTCTAGATCAGTGAAGGTCTGTTTGGGATAGCATGGGACAGTCTGGGCAAGTGAAGGTCTGTTTGTGTCAGTGTTGGACCGTCTGGGCAAGTGAAGTTCTGTTTGGGTCAGTATGTGACAAACTGGGCCAGTGAAGGTCTGTTTCGGTCAGTGTGGGACAGTCTGGGCCAGTGAAGGTTTGTTTGGGTCAATGTGGGTCAGTCTGGGCTAGTGAAGGTCTTTTTGGGTCAGTGTGGGACAGTCTGGGCCAGTAAAGGACAGTTTGAATTAGTGTGGGTCAGTCTGGGCCAGTGAAGGTCTGCTTTGGTCAGAATGAGTCGGTCTGGGCAAATGAAGGTCTGCTTGAGTCAGTGTGGGACGTTCTGGGCCAGTGACGGTTTGTTTGGGCCAATGAGTGACGGTCTAGATCAGTGAAGGTCTGTTTGGGTTAGCATGGGACAGTCCGGGCCAGTGAATGTTTGTTTGGGTCATTGTGGGACAGACTGGGCCAGTGAAGGTTTGTTTGGGTCAGTGTGGGACAGTCTGGGCCAGTGAATGTTTGTTTGGGTCAGTGTGGGACCGTCTAGGCCAGTGAAGGTTGGTTTGGGTCAGTTTGGGACAATCTGGGCCAGTGAAGGTCTGTTTGGATGAGTGTGGGACAGTCTGGGCCAGTGATGGTCTGTTTGGCTCATATTGGGACAGACTAGGCCAGTGAAGGTTTGTTTGGGTCAGTGTGGTATAGTTTGGGCCAGTGAAGGTTTGTTTGAGTCAGTGTGGGACAGTCTGGGCCAGTGAAGGTTTGTTTGGGTCAGTGTGGGACAGTCTGGGCCAGTGAAGGTTGTTTGGGTCAGAGTGGGTCCGCCTAGACTAGTGAAGGTCTGTTTGGGTCAGTGTGGGACAGTCTGGGCCAGTTAACATCTGTTTGGGTCATTGTGGAACAGTCTGGACCAGTGAAGGTCTGTTTGGGTCAGTGTGGGCCAGTCTGGGGCAGTGAAGTTCTGTTCGGGTCAGTGTGGGACAGTCTTGGCCAGTGAATGTCTTTTTAGGTGAGTGTGGGACAGTCTGGGCCAGTGAAGGTCTGATTGGGTCATTCTGTGACAGTCTGGGTCAGTGAATGTCTGTCTGGGTCACTGTGGTACAGTCTGGGCCAATGAAGGTCTGTTTGAGTCAGTGTGGGACAGTCTGGGCCAGTGAAAGTCTGTTTGGTTCAGTGTGGGTCAGTCTGGGCCAGTGAAGGTCTGTTTGGATCAGTGTGGGTCAGTCTGGGCCAGTGAAGGTCTGTTTTGGTCAGCGTGAGTCGGTCTGGGCCAGTGAAGGTCTGTTTGGGTCAGTGTGGGACAGTCTGGGCCAATGAAGGTTTGTTTGGACCAGTGTGTGACGGTCTAGATCAGTGAAGATCTGTTTGGATCAGTGTGGGTCAGTCTGGGCCAGTGAAGGTCTGTTTTGGTCAGCGTGAGTCGGTCTGGGCCAGTGAAGGTCTGTTTGGATCAGTGTGGGACAGTCTGGGCCAGTGAAAGTCTGTTTGGTTCAGTGTGGGTCAGTCTGGGCCAGTGAAGGTCTGTTTGAGTCACTGTGGTACAGTCTGGGCCAGTGACGGTCTGTTTAGCTCATTGTGGTTCAGTCTGAGTCAGTGAAGGTCTATTTGGGTCAGTGTGGGACAGTCTGGGCCAGTGAATGTTTGTTTGGGTCAGTGTGGGACCGTCTAGGCCAGTGAAGGTTGGTTTGGGTCAGTGAGGGACAATCTGGGCCAGTGAAGGTCTGTTTGGATGAGTGTGGGACAGTCTGGGCCAGTGATGGTCTGTTTGGCTCATATTGGGACAGACTAGGCCAGTGAAGGTTTGTTTGGGTCAGTGTGGTACAGTTTGGGCCAGTGAAGGGTTGTTTGAGTCAGTGTGGGACAGTCTGGGCCAGTGAAGGTTTGTTTGGGTCAGTGTGGGACAGTCTGGGCCAGTGAAGGTTGTTTGGGTCAGAGTGGGTCCACCTAGACTAGTGAAGGTCTGTTTGGGTCAGTGTGGGACAGTCTGGGCCAGTTAACATCTGTTTGGGTCATTGTGGAACAGTTTGGACCAGTGAAGGTCTGTTTGGGTCAGTGTGGGCCAGTCTGGGGCAGTGAAGTTCTGTTCGGGTCAGTGTTGGACCATCTGGGCAAGTGAAGTTCTGTTTGGGTCAGTGTGGGATATTCTGGGCCAGTGAAAGTCTGTTTGGGTCTGTGTGGGACAGTCTGAGCCAGTGAAGGTCTGTTTGGATCAGTGTGCGACCGTCTGGGTCAGTGAATGTCTGTTTGGGTCAATGTGGGACAGTCTGGGTCAGTAAAAGTCTGTGTGGGTCAGTGTGTGACAGTCTGGGCCAGTGAAAGTCTGTTTGGGTCACTGTGGTACAGTCTGGGCCAATGAAGGTCTGTTTGGGTCAGTGTGGGACAGTCTGGGCCAGTGAAAGTCTGTTTGGGTCAGTGTGGGTCAGTCTGGGCCAGTGAAGGTCTGTTTGGGTCACTGTGGTACAGTCTGGGCCAGTGACGGTCTGTTTAGCTCATTGTGGTTCAGTCTGAGTCAGTGAAGGTCTATTTGGGTCAATGTGGGTCAATCTGGGCCAGTAAAGGTGTTTTTGAGTCAGTGTGGGACAGTCTGGCCAGTAAAGGTCTGTTTGGGTCAGTGTGGGACAGTCTGGGCCAGTAAAGGACTGTTTGAATTAGTGTGGGTCAGTCTGGGCCAGTGAAGGTCTGCTTGAGTAAGTGTGGGACGTTCTGGGCCAATGACGGTTTCTTTGGGCCAATGTGTGACGGTCTAGATCAGTGAAGGTCTGTTTGGGTTAGCATGGGACAGTCTGGGCAAGTGAAGGTCTATTTGGGTCAGTGTTGGACCATCTGGGCAAGTGAAGTTCTGTTTGGGTCAGTGTGGGATATTCTGGGCCAGTGAAAGTCTGTTTGGGTCTGTGTGGGACAGTCTGAGCCAGTGAAGGTCTGTTTGGATCAGTGTGCGACCGTCTGGGCCAGTGAAAGTCTGTTTGGGTCTGTGTGGGACAGTCTGGGCCAGTGAAGGTCTGTTTGGATCAGTGTGGGTCAGTCTGGGCCAGTGAAGGTCTGTTTGGGTCAGTGTGGGACACTCTGGGCCAATGAAGGTTTGTTTGGACCAGTGTGTGACGGTCTAGATCAGTGAAGATCTGTTTGGGATAGCATGGGACAGTCTGGGCCAGTGAAGGTCTGTTTGTGTCAGTGTTGTACCGTCTGGGCAAGTGAAGTTCTGTTTGGGTAAGTGTCGCACAGTCTGGGCCAGTGAAAGTCTGTTTGGGTCAGTATGTGACAAACTGGGCCAGTGAAGGTCTGTTTCGGTCAGTGTGGGACAGTCTGGGTCAGTGAAGGTTTGTTTGGGCCAATGTGGGTCAGTCTGGGCTAGTGAAGGTCTTTTTGGGTCAGTGTGGGACAGTCAGGGCCAGTAAAGGTCTGTTTGGGTCAGTGTGGGACAGTCTGGGCCAGTAAAGGACTGTTTGAATTAGTGTGGGTCAGTCTGGGCCAGTGAAGGTCTGCTTTGGTCAGAATGAGTCGGTCTGGGCAAATGAAGGTCTGCTTGAGTCAGTGTGGGACGTTCTGGGCCAGTGACGGTTTGTTTGGGCCAATGAGTGACGGTCTAGATCAGTGAAGGTCTGCTTGGGTTAGCATGGGACAGTCCGGGCCAGTGAATGTTTGTTTGGGTCATTGTGGGACAGACTGGGCCAGTGAAGGTTTGTTTGGGTCAGTGTGGTACAGTTTGGGCCAGTGAAGGTTTGTTTGAGTCAGTGTGGGACAGTCTGGGCCAGTGAAGGTTTGTTTGGGTCAGTGTGGGACAGTCTGGGCCAGTGAAGGTCTGTTTGGGTCAGTGTGGGACAGTCTGGGCCAGTGAAGGTCTGTTTGGGTCAGTGTGGGACAGTTTGTCCAGTGAAGGTCTGTTTGGTTCAGTGTAGGACAGTCTGGGCCAGTTCAGGTCTGTTTGGGTCAGTGTGGGACAGTCTGGGCCAGTGAACAAAAACAAAATTACCTGGAAAAACTCAGCAGGTCTGGCAGCATCGGCGGAGAAGAAAAGAGTTGACGTTACAAGTCCTCATGACCCTTCGACAGATCTTGAGTTCGAGTCCAGGAAAGAGTTGAAATATAAGCTTGTTTAAGGTGTGTGGTGGGAGGGGGGGGGGTGGAGAGAGAGAGATAGAGAGAGATGGGGGTGGTGTGGTTGTAGGGACAGACAAGCTGTGATAGAAGCAGATCATCAAAAGATGTCAACAACAATAGAACAAAAGAACACATCGGTGTTAAAGTTGGTGATATTATCTAAACGAATGTGCTAATTAAGAATGGATGGTAGGGCACTCAAGGTACAGCTCTAGTGGGGTGGGGAGAGCATAAAGGATTTTAAAATAAATAAAAATAATGGAAATAGGTGGGAAAAGAAAAATCCATATAATTTATTGGAAAAAAAAGGAAGGGGGAAACAGAAAGGGGGTGGGGATGGGGGAGGGAGCTCACGACCTAAAGTTGTTGAATTCAATATTCAATCCGGAAGGCTCTAAAGTGCCTAGTCGGAAGATGAGGTGTTGTTCCTCCAGTTTGCGTTGGGCTTCACTGAAACAATGCAGCAAGCCAAAGACAGACATGTGGGCGAGAGAGCAGGGTGGAGTGTAAGAGTGAGTCAGTCTGGGCTAGTGAAGGTCTGCTTGAGTCAGTGTGGGAGGGTCTGGGCCAGTGAAGGTTTGTTTGGGCCAGTGTGTGACGGTCTAGATCAGTGAAGGTCTGTTTGGTTTAGCATGGGACAGTTTGGGTCAGTGTGGGCAGTCTGGGCCATTGAAGGTCTGTCTGGGTCAGTATGTGACAGTCTGGGCCAGTGAAGGTCTTCTTGGGTCAGTGTTGGAGAGTCTGGGCCAGTGAATGTCTGTTTGGGTCAGTGTGTGACAGTCTGTGCCAGTGAATGTTTGTTTCGGTTAGTGTGGGACAGTTTGGACCAATGAAGGTCTGGTTTGGGTCAGCGTGGGACAGTCTATGCTAATGAAGGTCTGTTTGGGTCACTGTGGGACAGTCTGGGCCAGTGAAAGTCTGTTTGGGTCACTGTGGTACAGTCTGGGCCATTGAAGGTCTGTTTGGGTCAGTGTGGGACAGTCTGGGCCAGGGAAGGTCGGTTTGGTTCAGTGTGGGACAGTCTGGGCCAGTGAAGGTCTGTTTGGGTCTGTGTGGGACAGTCTGGGCCAGTGAAGGTCTGTTTGGGTTAGTGTGGGACAGTTTGGGCCAATGAAGGTCTGTTTGGGTTAGTGTGGGACAGTTTGGGCCAATGAAGGTCTGTTTGGGTCCGTGTGGGCCAGTCTAGACCACTGAAAGTCTGTTTGGGTCAGTGTGGGACAATTTGGGCCAGTGAAGGTCTTTTGGGTCAGTGTGGGATAGTCTGGGCCAGTGAAAGTCTGTTTGGGTCAGTGTGGGACAGTCTGGGCCAGTGATGGTCTGTTTGGGTCTGTGTGGGACAGTCTGGGCCAGTGGAGGTCTGTTTGTGTCAGTGTGGGACATTCTGGGCCAGTGAAGGGCTGTTCGGGTCAGTGTGGGACAGTCTAGACTAGTGAAGGTCTGTTTGGGACAGTCTGGGTCAGTGAATGTCTGTTTGGGTCCATGTGGGACAGTCTGGGCCATTGAAGATTTCTTTGGGTCAGTGTGGGACAGTATGGGCCAGTGAACAAAAACAGAATTACCTGGAAAAACTCAGCAGGTCTGGCAGCATCGGCGGAGAAGAAAAGAGTTGACGTTTCGAGTCCTCATGACCCTTCGACAGAACTTGAGTTCGAGTCCAAGAAAGAGTTGAAATATAAGCTGGTTTAAGGTGTGTGTGTGTGGGGGGCAGAGAGATAGAGAGAGAGAGGTTGGGGTTGGAGGGGGGGTGATGTGGTTGTGTGGAAAACAAGCAGTGATAGAAGCAGATCATCAAAAGATGTCAATGACAATGGTACAATAGAACACATAGGTGTTAAAGTTAAAGTTGGTGATATTATCTAATATCACGTCTGTTTGGGTCAGTGTGTGACAGTCTGGGCCAATGAAGGCCTGTTTGGTTCAGTGTGGGACAGTCTGGGCCACTGAAGGTCAGTGTGGGACAGTCTGGGCCAGTGAAGCTCAGTGTGGGACAGTCTGGGCCAGTGAAGGTCAGTGTGGGACAGTCTGGGCCAGTGAAGGTCAGTGTGGGACAGTCTGGGCCAGTGAAGGTCAGTGTGGAACAGTCGGGGCCAGTGAAGCTCAGTGTGGGACAGTCTGGGCCAGTGAAGGTCAGTGTAGGACAAAACAAAAACAGAATTACCTGGAAAAACTCAGCAGGTCTGGCAGCATCGGCGTAGAAGAAAAGAGTTGACGTTTCGAGTCCTCATGACCCTTCGACAGAACTTGAGTCGAAAGTTCTGTCGAAGGGTCATGAGGACTCGAAACGTCAACTCTTTTCTTCTCTGCCGATGCTGCCAGACCTGCTGAGTTTTTCCAGGTAATTCTGTTTTTGTTTTGGATTTCCAGCATCCGCAGTTTTCTTTGTTTTTATCTCAGTGTAGGACAGTCTGGGCCAGTGAAGGTCAGTGTGGGACAGTCTGGGCCAGTGAAGATCAGTGTGGGAGGGTCTGGGCCAGTGAAGGTTTGCTTGGGTCAGTGTGTGACGGTCTAGATCAGTGAAGGTCTGTTTGTTTTAGCATGGGACAGTTTGGGTCAGTGTGGGCAGACTGGGCCATTGAAGGTCTGCTTGGGTCAGTGTGGGACAGTCTGGGCCAGTGAATGTCTGTTAGGGTCAGTGTGGGACAGTCTGTGCCAGTGAAGGTTGTTTGGGTCAGAGTGGCGCCGTCTAGACTAGTGAAGGTCTGTTTGGGTCAGTGTGGGACAGTCTGGGCCAGTGAAGGTCTTTTTGGGTCAGTGTGCGACAGTCTGGGTCAGTGTGCGACAGTCTGGGCTAGTGAAGGTCTGTTTGGGTCAGTTTGGGACAGTCTGGGCCAGTGAAGGTCTGTTTGGGTCAGTGTGGGATAGTCTGGGCCAGTGAAGGTCGGTTTGGGTCAGTGTGCGACAGTCTGGGCCAGTGAAGGTCTGTTTGGGTCAGTTTGGGACAGTCTGGGCCAGTGAAGGTCTGTTTGGGTCACTGTGGTACAGTCTGGGCCAGTGAAAGTCTGTTTGGGTCACTGGTACAGTCTGGGCCATTGAAGGACTGTTTGGGTCAGTGTGGGATAGTCTGGGCCAGTGAAAGTCTGTTTGGGTCACTGTGGTACAGTCTGGGACAATGAAAGTCTGTTTGGGTCACTGTGGTACAGTCTGGGCCATTGAAGGACTGTTTGGGTCAGTGTGGGACAGTCTGTGCCAGTGAAGGTCTGTTTGGGTCAATGTGTGACCGTCTGGGCCAATGAAGGTCTGTTTGGTTCAGTGTGGGACAGTCAGGGCCAGGGAAGTTCTGTTTGGGTCAGTGTGGGACATTCGGCGTCAGTGAAGGTCTGTTTGGCTCATTGTGGGTCAGACTGGTCCAGTGAAGGTCAGTTTCAGTCCGTGTGGGACAGTCTAGACCCCTGAAGTTCTGTTTGGATCATTGTGGGACAATCTGGGCCACTGAACATCTGTTGGGGTCAGTCTGGGTCAGTCTGGGTCAGTGAATGTCTATTTGGGTCATTGTGGGACAGTCTTGGTCAGTGAAGGTCTGTTTGGGTCCGTGTTGTTTAGTCTGGGCCAGTGAAGCTCTGCTGGGTCAGTGTGGGACAGTCTGGGCCAGTGAAGGTCAGTTTGGGACAGTCTGGGCCAGTGAAGGTAAGTGTGGGACAGTCTGGAGCAGTGAAGGTTAGTGTGGGACAGTCTGGACCAGTGAAGGTCAGTGTGGGACAGTCTGGGCCAGTGAAGGTCAGTGTGGGACAGTCTGGACCAGTGAAGGTCAGTGTGGGACAGTCTGGACCAGTGAAGGTCAGTGTGGGACAGTCTGGGCCAGTGAAGCTCAGTGTAGGACAGTCTGGGCCAGTGAAGGTCAGTGTGGGACAGTCTGGGCCAGTGAAGGTCAGTGTGGGAGGGTCTGGGCCAGTGAAGGTTTGCTTGGGTCAGTGTGTGACGGTCTAGATCAGTGAAGGTCTGTTTGTTTTAGCATGGGACAGTTTGGGTCAGTGTGGGCAGTCTGGGCCATTGAAGGTCTGCTTGGGTCAGTGTGGGACAGTGTGTGCCAGTGAAGGTTGTTTGGGTCAAAGTGGCTCCGTCTAGATTAGTGAAGGTCTGTTTGGGTCAGTGTGGGACAGTCTGGGCCAGTGAACAAAAACAGAATTACCTGGAAAAACTCAGCAGGTCTGGCAGCATCGGCGGAGATGAAAAGAGTTGACGTTTCGAGTCCTCATGACCCTTCGACAGAAATGAGTTCGAGTCCAAGAAAGAGTTGAAATATAAGCTGGTTTAAGGTGTGTGGGGGGGGGGTGGAGAGAGAGAGAAGTGGAGGGGGTTGGTGTGGTTGTAGGGACAAACAAGCTGTGATAGAAGCAGATCATCAAAAGATGTCAACAACAATAGAACAAAAGAACACATCGGTGTTAAAGTTGGTGATATTATCTAAATGAATGTGCTAATTAAGAATGGATGGTAGGGCACTCAAGGTACAGCTCTAGTGGGGTGGGGAGAGCATAAAGGATTTTAAAATATATAAAAATAATGGAAATAGGTGGGAAAAGAAAAATCCATATAATTTATTGGAAAAAAAAGGAAGGGGGAAACAGAAAGGGGGTGGGGATGGGGGAGGGAGCTCAAGACCTAAAGTTGTTGAATTCAATATTCAATCCGGAAGGCTGTAAAGTGCCTAGTCGGAAGATGAGGTGTTGTTCCTCCAGTTTGCGTTGGGCTTCACTGAAACAATGCAGCAAGCCAAGGACAGACATGTGGGCGAGAGAGCAGGGTGGAGTGTAAGAATGAGTCAGTCTTGGCTAGTGAAGGTCTGCTTGAGACAGTGTGGGAGGGTCTGGGCCAGTGAAGGTTTGTTTGGGTCAGTGTGTGACGGTCTAGATCAGTGAAGGTTTGTTTGGTTTAGCATGGGATAGTTTGGGTCAGTGTGGGCAGTCTGGGCCATTGAAGGTCTGTCTGGGTCAGTATGTGACAGTCTGGGCCAGTGAAGGTCTTCTTGGGTCAGTGTTGGAGAGTCTGGGCCAGTGAAGGTCTGTTTGATTCAGTGTATGACAGTCTGTGCCAGTGAATGTCTGTTTGGGTTAGTGTGGGACAGTTTGGACCAGTGAAGGTCTGTTTGGGTCACTGTGGGACAGTCTGGGCCAATGAAGGTCTGTTTGGGTCAGTGTGGGACAATCTGGGTCAGTGAAGGTCTGTTTGGATCAGTGTGGGACAGTCTGGGCCAGTGAAGTTCTGTTTGGGTCAGTCTGGGACTGTGTGGGCCAGTGAAAGTCTCGTTGGGTCAGTGTGGGACAGTCAGGGCCAGGTAAGGTCTGTTTGGGTCAGTGTTGGACCGACTGGGCAAGTGAAGTTCTGTTTGGGTCAGTGTGGGACTGTGTGGGCCAGTGAAAGTCTGGTTGGGTCAGTGTGGGACAATCTGGGCCAGTGAAGGTCTGTTTGGGTCAGGGTGGGACAGTCTGGGCCAAGGAAGGTCTGTTTGGGTCACTGTGGGACAGTCTGGGCCAGTGAAGGTCTGTTTGGGTCAGAGTGGGATATTCTGGACCAGTGAGGGTCTGTTTGGTTCAGTGTGGGACAATCTGGGCCAGTGAAGGTTGTTTTGGATCAGTGTGGGACAGTCTGGGCCAGTGAAGTTCTGTTTGGGTCAGTCTGGGACTGTGTGGGCCAGTGAAAGTCTGGTTGGGTCAGTGTGGGACAGTCAGGGCCAGGTAAGGTCTGTTTGGGTCAGTGTTGGACCGACTGGGCAAGTGAAGTTCTGTTTGGGTCAGTGTGGGACTGTGTGGGCCAGTGAAAGTCTGGTTGGGTCAGTGTGGGACAATCTGGGCCAGTGAAGGTCTGTTTGGATCAGTGTGGTACAGTCTGGGCCAGTGAAGGTCTGTTTGGGTCAGTGTGGGACAGTCTGGGCCAGTTAACATCTGTCTGGGTCATTGTGGAACAGTCTGGACCAGTGAAGGTCTGTTTGGGTCAGTGTGGGACAGTCTTGGCCAGTGAATGTCTGTTTAGGTGAGTGTGGGACAGTCTGGGCCAGTGAAGGTCTGATTGGGTCATTCTGTGACAGTCTGGGTCAGTGAATGTCTGTTTGGGTCAGTGTGGGACAGTCTGGGTCAGTAAAAGTCTGTGTGGGTCAGTGTGTGACAGTCTGGGCCAGTGAAAGTCTGTTTGGGTCAGTGTGGTTCAGTCTGGGCCAGTGAAGGTCTGTTTGGGTCACTGTGGTACAGTCTGGGCCCCTGACGGTCTGTTTAGCTCATTGTGGTTCAGTCTGAGTCAGTGAAGGTCTATTTGGGTCAATGTGGGTCAATCTGGGCTAGTAAAGGTGTTTTTGAGTCAGTGTGGGACAGTCTGTGCCAGTGAAGGTCTGTTTGGTTCAATGTGTGACCGTCTGGGCCAATGAAGGTCTGTTTGGTTCAGTGTGGGACAGTCAGGGCCAGGGAAGTTCTGTTTGGGTCAGTGTGGGACAGTCGGCGCCAGTGAAGGTCTGTTTGGCTCATTGTGGGTCAGACTGGTCCAGTGAAGGTCAGTTTCAGTCCGTGTGGGACAGTCTAGACCCCTGAAGTTCTGTCTGGATCATTGTGGGACAATCTGGGCCAGTGAAGATCTGTTGGGGTCAGTCTGGGTCAGTCTGGGTCAGTGAATGACTGTTTGGGTCATTGTGGGACAGTCTTGGTCAGTGAAGGTCTGTTTGGGTCCGTGTTGTTTAGTCTGGGCCAGTGAAGCTCTGCTGGGTCAGTGTGGGACAGTCTGGGCCAGTGAAGGTCAGTTTGGGACAGTCTGGGCCAGTGAAGGTCAGTGTGGGACAGTCTGGACCAGTGAAGGTCAGTGTGGGACAGTCTGGACCAGTGAAGGTCAGTGTGGGACAGTCTGGACCAGTGAAGGTCAGTGTGGGACAGTCTTGGCCAGTGAAGCCTAGTGTGGGACAGCCTGGGCCAATGAAGCTCAGTGTAGGACAGTCTGGGCCAGTGAAGGTCAGTGTGGGACAGTCTGGGCCAGTGAAGGTCAGTGTGGGAGGGTCTGGGCCAGTGAAGGTTTGCTTGGGTCAGTGTGTGACGGTCTAGATCAGTGAAGGTCTGTTTGTTTTAGCATGGGACAGTTTGGGTCAGTGTGGGACAGTCTGTGCCAGTGAAGGTTGTTTGGGTCAAAGTGGCTCCGTCTAGACTAGTGAAGGTCTGTTTGGGTCAGTGTGGGACAGTCTGGGCCAGTGAACAAAAACAGAATTACCTGGAAAAACTCAGCAGGTCTGGCAGCATCGGCGGAGATGAAAAGAGTTGACGTTTCGAGTCCTCATGACCCTTCGACAGAAATGAGTTCGAGTCCAAGAAAGAGTTGAAATATAAGCTGGTTTAAGGTGTGTGTGTGGGGGGCGGAGAGAGACAGAGAGAGAGAAGTGGAGGGGGTTGGTGTGGTTGTAGGGACAGACAAGCTGTGATAGAAGCAGATCATCAAAAGATGTCAACAACAATAGAACAAAAGAACACATCGGTGTTAAAGTTGGTGATATTATCTAAACGAATGTGCTAATTAAGAATGGATGGTAGGGCACTCAAGGTACAGCTCTAGTGGGGTGGGGAGAGCATAAAGGATTTTAAAATATTTAAAAATAATGGAAATAGGTGGGAAAAGAAAAATCCATATAATTTATTGGAAAAAAAGGAAGGGGGAAACAGAAAGGGGGTGGGGATGGGGGAGGGAGCTCACGACCTAAAGTTGTTGAATTCAATATTCAGTCCGGAAGGCTGTAAGGTGCCTAGTCGGAAGATGAGGTGTTGTTTCTCCAGTTTGCGTTGGGCTTCACTGAAACAATGCAGTAAGCCAAGGACAGACATGTGGGCGAGAGAGCAGGGTGGAGTGTAAGAGTGAGTCAGTCTTGGCTAGTGAAGGTCTGCTTGAGACAGTGTGGGAGGGTCTGGGCCAGTGAAGGTTTGTTTGGGTCAGTGTGTGACGGTCTAGATCAGTGAAGGTTTGTTTGGTTTAGCATGGGATAGTTTGGGTCAGTGTGGGCAGTCTGGGCCATTGAAGGTCTGTCTGGGTCAGTATGTGACAGTCTGGGCCAGTGAAGGTCTTCTTGGGTCAGTGTTGGAGAGTCTGGGCCAGTGAAGGTCTGTTTGGTTCAGTGTATGACAGTCTGTGCCAGTGAATGTCTGTTTGGGTTAGTGTGGGACAGTTTGGACCAGTGAAGGTCTGTTTGGGTCACTGTGGGACAGTCTGGGCCAGTGAAGGTCTGTTTGGGTCAGTGTGGGATATTCTGGACCAGTGAAGGTCTGTTTGGTTCAGTGTGGGACAATCTGGGCCAGTGAAGGTCTGTTTGGGTCCGTGTTGTATAGTCTGGGCCAGTGAAGCTCTGCTGGGTCAGTGTGGGACAGTCTGGGCCAGTGAAGGTCAGTGTGGGACAGTCTGGGCCAGTGAAGGTCAGTGTGGGACAGTCTGGAGCAGTGAAGGTCAGTGTGGGACAGTCTGGAGCAGTGAAGGTCAGTGTGGGACAGTCTGGGCCAGTGAAGGTCAGTGTGGGACAGTCTGGACCAGTGAAGGTCAGTGTGGGACAGTCTGGACCAGTGAAGGTCAGTGTGGGACAGTCTGGGCCAGTGAAGGTCAGTGTGGGACAGTCTGGGCCAGTGAAGCTCAGTGTAGGACAATCTGGGCCAGTGAAGGTCAGTGTGGGACAGTCTGGACCAGTGAAGGTCAGTGTGGGAGGGTCTGGGCCAGTGAAGGTCTGTTTGGTTCAGTGTGGGACAATCTGGGCCAGTGAAGGTCTGTTTGGATCAGTGTGGGACAGTCTGGGCCAGTGAAGTTCTGTTTGGGTCAGTCTGGGACAGTCTGGTCTCATGAAGGTCTGTTTGGGTCAGTATGGGACAGTCAGGGCCAGGTAAGGTCTGTTTGGGTCAGTGTTGGACCAACTGGTCAAGTGAAGTTCTGTTTGGGTCATCATGGTACAGTCTGGTCTCATGAAGATCTGTTTGGGTCCGTGTGGGACAGTCTGGGCCAGTGATGGTCTGTTTGGGTCAGTGTGGTACATTCTGGGCCAGTGAAGGTCTGTTTGGGTCCGTGTGGGACAGCAGAGCCAGGGAAGTTCTGTTTGGTTCAGTGTGGGACAGTCTGGGCCAGTGAAGGTCTGTTTGGCTCATTGTGGGTCAGTCTGGTCCAATGACGGTCTGTTTCGGTCGGTGTGGGCCAGTCTAGACACCTGAAGGTCTGTTTAGATCAGTGTGGGACAATCTGGGCCAGTGAAGATCTGTTGGCGTCAGTCTGGGTCAGTCTGGATCAGTGAAGGTCTGTTTGGGACAGTGTTGGATCGTCTGGGCCAGTGAAGCTCTGCTGGGTCAGTGTGGGACAGTCTGGACCAGTGAAGTTCAGTGTGGTACAGTCTGGGCCAGTGAAGGTCAGTGTGGGACAGTCTGGGCCAGTGAAGGTCAGTGTGGGACAGTCTGGGCCAGTGAAGGTCAGTGTGGGACAGTCTGGGCCAGTGAAGGTCAGTTTGCGTCAGTCTGGGCCAGTGAAGGTCAGTTTTGGTCTGTGTGGGACAGACTGGGCCAGTGAAGGACTGTTTGGGTCATTGTGGGACAGACTGGGCCAGTGAAGGTTTGTTTGGTTCAGTGTGGGACGGTCTGGCCAGTGAAGGTTTGTTTGAGTCAGTGTGGGACAGTCTGGGCCAGTGAAGGTTTGTTTGGGGCAGTGTGGGACAGTCTGAGTCAGTGAAGGTCTGTTTGGGTCAGTGTGGGACAGTCTGGGCCAGTGATGGTCTTTTTGGATCAGTATGTTACAGTCTGTGGCAGTGAAAGTTTGTTTATGTCAGTGAGGTACAGTCTAGACCAGTGAAAGTCTGTTTGGGTTAGCATGAGAAAGTCCGGGCCAGTGAATGTTTGTTTGGGTCATTGTGGGACAGACTGGGCCAGTGAAGGTTTGTTTGGGTCAGTGTGGGACAGTCTGGGCCAGTGAAAGTCTGTTTGGGTCAGTGTGGGACACTCTGGGCCAGTGAAGTTCTGTTTGGGTCAGTGTGGGACAGTCTGGGCCAGTGAAGGTCTGTTTGGGTCAGTGTGGGACAGTCTGGGACAGTGAAGGTCTGTTTGGGTCAGTGTGGGACAGTCTGGGCCAGTGAACGTCTGTTTGGGTCAGTGTGGGACAGTCTGGGCCAGTGAAGGTTTGTTTGGGTCAGTGTGGGACAGTCTGGGCCAGTGAAGGTTTGTTTGGGCCAGTGTGTGACGGTCTAGATCAGTGAAGGTCTGTTTGGGTTAGTGTTGGACAGTCTGGGCCAGTGAAGTTCTGTTTGGGTCAGTGTTGGACCGTCTGGGCAAGGGACGTTCTGTTTGGTTCAGTGTGGGATAGTCTGGGCCAGTGAATATTTGTTTGGGTCACTGTGGGTCAGTCTAGACTAGTGAAGATCTGTTTGGGTCAGTGAGGGACAGTCTGGGCCAGTGAAGGTTTGTTTGGGTCAGTGTGGGACAGTCTGGGCCAGTGAAGGTTTGTTTGGGTCAGTGTGGGACAGTCTGGGCTAGTGAAGGTCTGTTTGGGTCAGTGTTGGACAGTCTGGGCCAGTGAAGGTTTGTTTGGGTCAGTGTGGGACAGTCTGGGCCAGTGAAGGTTTGTTTGGGTCAGTGTGTGACGGTCTAGATCAGTGAAGGTCTGTTTGGGTTAGTGTTGGACAGTCTGGGCCAGTGAAGGTCTGTTTGGGTCAGTGTTGGACCGTCTGAGTAAGGGAAGTTCTGTTTGGTTCAGTGTGGGACAGCCTGGACTAGTGAAGGTCAGTGTGGGACAGCCTGGACCAGTGAAGGTCAGTGTGGGATATTCTGGGCCAGTGAAGGTCAGTGTGGGACAGTCTGGGCCAGTGAAGGTCAGTTTGGGTCAGTCTGGGCCAGTGAAGGTCAGTTTTGGTCTGTGTGGGACAGTCTGGGCCAGTGAAGGTCTGTTTGGGTCATTGTGGGACAGACTGGGCCAGTGAAGGTTTGTTTGGTACAGTGTGGGACAGTCTGGCCAGTGAAGGTTTGTTTGAGTCAGTGTGGGACAGTCTGGGCCAGTGAAGGTTTGTTTGGGGCAGTGTGGGACAGTCTGGGCCAGTGAAGGTCTTTTTGGATCAGTATGTTACAGTCTGGGGCCAGTGAAAGATTGTTTATGTCAGTGAGGGACAGCCTAGACCTGTGAATGTCTGTTTGGGTTAGCATGGGACAGTCCGGGACAGTGAATGTTTGTTTGGGTCACTGTGGGACAGTCTGGGCCAGTGAAAGTCTATTTGGGTCAGTGTAGGACAGTCTGGGCCAGTGAAGGTCTGTTCGGGTCACTGTGGGACAGTCTAGACTAGTGAAGGTCTGTTTGGGTCAGTCTGGGTCAGTGAAGGTCTGTTTGGGTCAATGTGGGACATTCTGGACCAGTGAAGGTCTGTTTGGGTCAGTGTGGGACAATCTGGGCCAGTGAAGGTCTGTTTGGATCAGTGTGGGACAGTCTGGGCCAGTGAAGTTCTGTTTGGGCCAGTGTGGTACAGTCTGGGCCAGTGAAGGTTTGTCTGGGTTAGTGTGGGACAGTCTGGGCAAGTGAAGGTCTGTTTTGGTTAGTGTGGTACAGTCTGGGCCAGTGAAGGTCTGTTTGGGTCACTGTGGGACATTCTGGGCCAGTGAAGGTCTGTTTGGGTCATTGTGGGACAGACTGAGCCAGTGAAGGTTTGTTTGGGTCAGTGTGGGACAATCTGGCCAGTGAAGGTTTGTTTGGGTCAGTGTGGGACAGTCTGGGCCAGTGAATGTCTGTTTTGGTCAGTGAGGGACAATCTGGCCAGTGAAGGTTTGTTTGGGTCAGTGTGGGACAGTCTGGGCCAGTGAATGTCTGTTTGGGTCAGTGAGGGACAGTCTGGGCCAGTGAAGGTCTTTTTGGAACAGTATGTTACAGTCTGGGGCAGTGAAAGTTTGTTTATGTCAGTTAGGGACAGTCTAGACCAGTGAATGTCTGTTTGGGTTAGCATGGGACAGTCCGGGCCAGTGAATGTTTGTTTGGGTCAGTGTGGGTCAACCTAGACGGTGAAGGTCTGTTTGGGTCAGTGTGGGACAGTCTGGGCCAGTGATGGTCTTTTTGGGTCAGTGTTGGTCTGTCTAGACCAGTGAAGGCCTGTTTGGGTCAGTGTGGGAGAGTCTGGGCCCGTGAAGGGTCTGTTTGGGCCCGTGAAGGGTCTGTTTGGGCCCGTGAAGGGTCTGTCTGGGCCAGTGTGGGTCTGTCTGGGCCAGTGTGGGACAGACTGAGCCAGTGAAGGTCTGTTTGGGTCATTGTGGGACAGACTGAGCCAGTGAAGGTTTGTTTGGGTCAGTGTGGGACAATCTGGCCAGTGAAGGTTTGTTTGGGTCAGTGTGGGACAGTCTGGGCCAGTGAATGTCTGTTTGGTCAGTGAGGGACAATCTGGCCAGTGAAGGTTTGTTTGGGTCAGTGTGGGACAGTCTGGGCCAGTGAATGTCTGTTTGGGTCAGTGAGGGACAGTCTGGGCCAGTGAAGGTCTTTTTGGAACAGTATGTTACAGTCTGGGGCAGTGAAAGTTTGTTTATGTCAGTTAGGGACAGTCTAGACCAGTGAATGTCTGTTTGGGTTAGCATGGGACAGTCTGGGCCAGTGAAGGTCTGTTTGGGTCAGTGTGGGTCAACCTAGACGGTGAAGGTCTGTTTGGGTCAGTGTGGGACAGTCTGGGCCAGTGATGGTCTTTTTGGGTCAGTGTTGGTCTGTCTAGACCAGTGAAGGCCTGTTTGGGTCAGTGTGGGAGAGTCTGGGCCCGTGAAGGGTCTGTTTGGGCCCGTGAAGGGTCTGTTTGGGCCCGTGAAGGGTCTGTCTGGGCCAGTGTGGGTCTGTCTGGGCCAGTGTGGGACAGTCTGGGCCAGTGAAGTTCTGTTTGGGTCAGTGTGGGTCTATCTAGATCAGTGAAGGTCTGTTTGGGTCAGTGTGGAACAGTCTGGGCCAGTTAATGTCTGTTTGGGTCAGTGTGGGTCTATCTAGATCAGTGAAGGTCTGTTTGGGTCAGTGTGGAACAGTCTGGGCCAGTGAAAGTCTGTTTGGGTCAGTGTGGGCCAGTCTGGCCCAGTGAAGGTCTGTTTGGGTCAGTGTGGGACAATCTGGGCCAGTGAAGGTCTGTTTGGGTCAGTGTGGGACAGTCTGGGCCAGTGAAGGTCTGTTTGGGTCTTTGTGGGTCAGTCTGGTCCAGTGAAGGTCTGTTGGGGTCGGTGTGGGCCAGTCTAGACCACTGAAGGTCTTTTTGGGTCAGTATGGGACAATCTGGGCCAGTGAAGCTCTGTTTGGGTATGTGTGGGTCAGTCTAGACGAGTGAAGTTCTGTTTGGGTAAGTATGGGACAGTCTGGGCCAGTGAAGGTCTGTTTGGGTCAGTCTGGGTCTGTGAAGGTCTGTTTGGGTCACTGTGGGACAGTCTGGGCCAGTGAAGGTCTGTTTGGGTCAGTGTGGGATATTCTGGACCAGTGAAGGTCTGTTTGGTTCAGTGTGGGACAATCTGGGCCAGTGAAGGTCTGTTTGGATCAGTGTGGGACAGTCTGGGCCAGTGAAGTTCTGTTTGGGTCAGTCTGGGACAGTCTGGTCTCATGAAGGTCTGTTTGGGTCAGTATGGGACAGTCAGGGCCAGGTAAGGTCTGTTTGGGTCAGTGTTGGACCGACTGGGCAAGTGAAGTTCTGTTTGGGTCAGTGTGGGACTGTGTGGGCCAGTGAAAGTCTGGTTGGGTCAGTGTGGGACAATCTGGGCCTGTGAAGGTCTGTTTGGATCAGTGTGGTACAGTCTGGGCCAGTGAAGGTCTATTTGGGTCAGTGTGGGACAGTCTGGGCCAGTTAACATCTGTCTGGGTCACTGTGGAACAGTCTGGACCAGTGAAGGTCTGTTTGGGTCAGTGTGGGCCAGTCTGGGGCAGTGAAGTTCTGTTCGGGTCAGTGTGGGACAGTCTGGACCAGTGAAGGTCTGATTGGGTCATTCTGTGACAGTCTGGGTCAGTGAATGTCTGTTTGGGTCAGTGTGGGACAGTCTGGGTCAGTAAAAGTCTGTGTGGGTCAGTGTGTGACAGTCTGGGCCAGTGAAAGTCTGTTTGGGTCAGTGTGGGTCAGTCTGGGCCAGTGAAGGTCTGTTTGGATCAGTGTGGTACAGTCTGGGCCAGTGAAGGTCTGTTTGGATCAGTGTGGGACAGTCTGGGCCAGTGAAGGTCTGTTTGGGTCAGTGTGGGACAGTCTGGGCCAGTGAAGGTCTGTTTGGCTCATTGTGGGTCAGTCTGGTCCAATGACGGTCTGTTTCAGTCGGTGTGGGCCAGTCTAGACACCTGAAGGTCTGTTTAGATCAGTGTGGGACAATCTGGGCCAGTGAAGATCTGTTGGGGTCAGTGAAGGTCAGTCTGGATCAGTGAAGGTCTGTTTGGGTCAGTGTTGGATAGTCTGGGCCAGTGAAGCTCTGCTGGGTCAGTGTGGGACAGTCTGGGCCAGTGAAGTTCAGTGTGGGACAGTCTGGACCAGTGAAGGTCAGTGTGGGACAGTCTGGGCCAGTGAAGGTCAGTGTGGTACAGTCTGGGCCAGTGAAGGTCAGTGTGGGACAGTCTGGGCCAGTGAAGGTCAGTGTGGGACAGTCTGGGTCAGTGTGGGACAGTCTGGGCCAGTGAAGGTCAGTGTGGGACAGTCTGGGCCAGTGAAGGTCAGTGTGGGACAGTCTGGGCCAGTGAAGGTCAGTGTGGGACAGTCTGGGCCAGTGAAGGTCAGTTTGGGTCAGTCTGGGCCAGTGAAGGTCAGTTTTGGTCTGTGTGGGACAGACTGGGCCAGTGAAGGACTGTTTGGGTCATTGTGGGACAGACTGGGCCAGTGAAGGTTTGTTTGGTTCAGTGTGGGACAGTCTGGCCAGTGAAGGTTTGTTTGAGTCAATGTGGGACAGTCTGGGCCAGTGAAGGTTTGTTTGAGGCAGTGTGGGACAGTCTGAGTCAGTGAAGGTCTGTTTGGGTCAGTGTGGGACAGTCTGGGCCAGTGATGGTCTTTTTGGATCAGTATGTCACAGTCTGTGGCAGTGAAAGTTTGTTTATGTCAGTGAGGTACAGTCTAGACCAGTGAATGTCTGTTTGGGTTAGCATGGGAAAGTCCGGGCCAGTGAATGTTTGTTTGGGTCACTGTGGGACAGACTGGGCCAGTGAAGGTTTGTTTGGGTCAGTGTGGGACAGTCTGGGCCAATGAAAGTCTGTTTGGGTCAGTGTGCGACAGTCTGGGCCAGTGAAGTTCTGTTTGGGTCAGTGTGGGACAGTCTGGGCCAGTGAAGGTTTGTTTGGGCCAGTGTGTGACGGTCTAGATCAGTGAAGGTCTGTTTGGGTCAGTGTTGGACAGTCTGGGCCAGTGAATATTTGTTTGGGTCACT
Source organism: Isurus oxyrinchus (assembly GCA_026770705.1). Lineage (NCBI taxonomy): Eukaryota > Metazoa > Chordata > Chondrichthyes > Lamniformes > Lamnidae > Isurus > Isurus oxyrinchus. Next base: position 190,077,423 of record JANJGN010000006.1, on the reverse strand, counting down.
GTGGGTCAGTCTAGACTAGTGAAGATCTGTTTGGGTCAGTGAGGGACAGTCTGGGACAGTAAAGGTCTTTTTGGGTCAGTGTGGGACAGTCTGGGCCAGTGAAGGTTTGTTTGGGTCAGTGTGGGACAGTCTGGGCTAGTGAAGGTCTGTTTGGGTCAGTGTTGGACAGTCTGGGCCAGTGAAGGTTTGTTTGGGTCAGTGTGGGACAGTCTGGGCCAGTGAAGGTTTGTCTGGGTTAGTGTGGGACAGTCTGGGCAAGTGAAGGTCTGTTTTGGTTAGTGTGGTACAGTCTGGGCCAGTGAAGGTCTGTTTGGGTCACTGTGGGACATTCTGGGCCAGTGAAGGTCTGTTTGGGTCATTGTGGGACAGACTGAGCCAGTGAAGGTTTGTTTGGGTCAGTGTGGGACAATCTGGCCAGTGAAGGTTTGTTTGGGTCAGTGTGGGACAGTCTGGGCCAGTGAATGTCTGTTTGGTCAGTGAGGGACAATCTGGCCAGTGAAGGTTTGTTTGGGTCAGTGTGGGACAGTCTGGGCCAGTGAATGTCTGTTTGGGTCAGTGAGGGACAGTCTGGGCCAGTGAAGGTCTTTTTGGAACAGTATGTTACAGTCTGGGGCAGTGAAAGTTTGTTTATGTCAGTTAGGGACAGTCTAGACCAGTGAATGTCTGTTTGGGTTAGCATGGGACAGTCCGGGCCAGTGAATGTTTGTTTGGGTCACTGTGGGACAGTCTGGGCCAGTGAAGGTCTGTTTGGGTCAGTGTGCTACAGTCTGGGCCAGTGAAGGTCTGTTTGGGTCACTGTGGGACAGTCTGGGCCAGTGAATGTCTGTTTGGGTCAGTGTTGGAGAGTCTGGGTCAGTGAAGGTCAGTGTGGGACAGTCTGGGCCAGTGAAGGTCTGTTTGGGTCAGTGTGGGTCAACCTAGACCAGTGAAGGTCTGTTTGGGTCAGTGTGGGACAGTCTGGGCCAGTGATGGTCTTTTTGGGTCAGTGTTGGTCTGTCTAGACCAGTGAAGGCCTGTTTGGGTCAGTGTGGGAGAGTCTGGGCCCGTGAAGGGTCTGTTTGGGCCCGTGAAGGGTCTGTTTGGGCCCGTGAAGGGTCTGTTTGGGCCCGTGAAGGGTCTGTCTGGGCCAGTGTGGGTCTGTCTGGGCCAGTGTGGGACAGTCTGGGCCAGTGAAGTTCTGTTTGGGTCAGTGTGGGTCTATCTAGATCAGTGAAGGTCTGTTTGGGTCAGTGTGGAACAGTCTGGGCCAGTTAATGTCTGTTTGGGTCAGTGTGGGTCTATCTAGATCAGTGAAGGTCTGTTTGGGTCAGTGTGGAACAGTCTGGGCCAGTGAAAGTCTGTTTGGGTCAGTGTGGGCCAGTCTGGCCCAGTGAAGGTCTGTTTGGGTCAGTGTGGGACAATCTGGGCCAGTGAAGGTCTGTTTGGGTCAGTGTGGGACAGTCTGGGCCAGTGAAGGTCTGTTTGGGTCTTTGTGGGTCAGTCTGGTCCAGTGAAGGTCTGTTGGGGTCGGTGTGGGCCAGTCTAGACCACTGAAGGTCTTTTTGGGTCAGTATGGGACAATCTGGGCCAGTGAAGCTCTGTTTGGGTATGTGTGGGTCAGTCTAGACGAGTGAAGTTCTGTTTGGGTAAGTATGGGACAGTCTGGGCCAGTGAAGGTCTGTTTGGGTCAGTCTGGGTCGGTGAAGGTCTGTTTGGGTCACTGTGGGACAGTCTGGGCCAGTGAAGGTCTGTTTGGGTCAGTGTGGGATATTCTGGACCAGTGAAGGTCTGTTTGGTTCAGTGTGGGACAATCTGGGCCAGTGAAGGTCTGTTTGGATCAGTGTGGGACAGTCTGGGCCAGTGAAGTTCTGTTTGGGTCAGTCAGGGACAGTCTGGTCTCATGAAGGTCTGTTTGGGTCAGTATGGGACAGTCAGGGCCAGGTAAGGTCTGTTTGGGTCAGTGTTGGACCGACTGGGCAAGTGAAGTTCTGTTTGGGTCAGTGTGGGACTGTGTGGGCCAGTGAAAGTCTGGTTGGGTCAGTGTGGGACAATCTGGGCCAGTGAAGGTCTGTTTGGATCAGTGTGGTACAGTCTGGGCCAGTGAAGGTCTGTTTGGGTCAGTGTGGGACAGTCTGGGCCAGTTAACATCTGTCTGGGTCACTGTGGAACAGTCTGGACCAGTGAAGGTCTGTTTGGGTCAGTGTGGGCCAGTCTGGGGCAGTGAAGTTCTGTTCGGGTCAGTGTGGGACAGTCTTGGCCAGTGAATGTCTGTTTAGGTGAGTGTGGGACAGTCTGGGCCAGTGAAGGTCTGATTGGGTCATTCTGTGACAGTCTGGGTCAGTGAATGTCTGTTTGGGTCAGTGTGGGACAGTCTGGGTCAGTAAAAGTCTGTGTGGGTCAGTGTGTGACAGTCTGGGCCAGTGAAAGTCTGTTTGGGTTAGTGTGGGACAGTCTGGGCAAGTGAAGGTCTGTTTGGATCAGTGTGGTACAGTCTGGGCCAGTGAAGGTCTGTTTGGATCAGTGTGGGACATTCTGGGCCAGTGAAGGTCTGTTTGGGTCATTGTGGGACAGACTGAGCCAGTGAAGGTTTGTTTGGGTCAGTGTGGGACAATCTGGCCAGTGAAGGTTTGTTTGGGTCAGTGTGGGACAGTCTGGGCCAGTGAATGTCTGTTTGGTCAGTGAGGGACAATCTGGCCAGTGAAGGTTTGTTTGGGTCAGTGTGGGACAGTCTGGGCCAGTGAATGTCTGTTTGGGTCAGTGAGGGACAGTCTGGGCCAGTGAAGGTCTTTTTGGAACAGTATGTTACAGTCTGGGGCAGTGAAAGTTTGTTTATGTCAGTTAGGGACAGTCTAGACCAGTGAATGTCTGTTTGGGTTAGCATGGGACAGTCCGGGCCAGTGAATGTTTGTTTGGGTCACTGTGGGACAGTCTGGGCCAGTGAAGGTCTGTTTGGGTCAGTGTGCTACAGTCTGGGCCAGTGAAGGTCTGTTTGGGTCACTGTGGGACAGTCTGGGCCAGTGAATGTCTGTTTGGGTCAGTGTTGGAGAGTCTGGGTCAGTGAAGGTCAGTGTGGGACAGTCTGGGCCAGTGAAGGTCTGTTTGGATCAGTGTGGTACAGTCTGGGCCAGTGAAGGTCTGTTTGGATCAGTGTGGTACATTCTGGGCCAGTGAAGGTCTGTTTGGGTCAGTGTGGGACAGTCTGGGCCAGTGAAGGTCTGTTTGGCTCATTGTGGGTCAGTCTGGTCCAATGACGGTCTGTTTCAGTCGGTGTGGGCCAGTCTAGACACCTGAAGGTCTGTTTAGATCAGTGTCGGACAATCTGGGCCAGTGAAGATCTGTTGGGGTCAGTGAAGGTCAGTCTGGATCAGTGAAGGCCTGTTTGGGTCAGTGTTGGATAGTCTGGGCCAGTGAAGCTCTGCTGGGTCAGTGTGGGACAGTCTGGGCCAGTGAAGGTCAGTGTGGGACAGTCTGGACCAGTGAAGGTCAGTGTGGGACAGTCTGGGCCAGTGAAGGTCAGTGTGGGACAGTCTGGGCCAGTGAAGGTCAGTGTGGGACAGTCTGGGCCAGTGAAGCTCAGTGTGGGACAGTCTGGGCCAGTGAAGGTCAGTGTGGGACAGTCTGGGCCAGTGAAGGTCAGTGTGGTACAGTCTGGGCCAGTGAAGGTCAGTGTGGGACAGTCTGGGCCAGTGAAGGTCAGTGTGGGACAGTCTGGGCCAGTGAAGGTCAGTGTGGGACAGTCTGGGCCAGTGAAGGTCAGTGTGGGACAGTCTGGGCCAGTGAAGGTCAGTGTGGGACAGTCTGGGCCAGTGAAGGTCAGTTTGGGTCAGTCTGGGCCAGTGAAGGTCAGTTTTGGTCTGTGTGGGACAGTCTGGGCCAGTGAAGGTCTATTTGGGTCATTGTGGGACAGACTGGGCCAGTGAAGGTTTGTTTGGTTCAGTGTGGGACAGTCTGGCCAGTGAAGGTTTGTTTGAGTCAATGTGGGACAGTCTGGGCCAGTGAAGGTTTGTTTGGGGCAGTGTGGGACAGTCTGAGTCAGTGAAGGTCTGTTTGGGTCAGTGTGGGACAGTCTGGGCCAGTGATGGTCTTTTTGGAACAGTATGTTACAGTCTGGGGCAGTGAAAGTTTGTTTATGTCAGTTAGGGACAGTCTAGACCAGTGAATGTCTGTTTGGGTTAGCATGGGACAGTCCGGGCCAGTGAATGTTTGTTTGGGTCACTGTGGGACAGTCTGGGCCAGTGAAGGTCTGTTTGAGTCAGTGTGCTACAGTCTGGGCCAGTGAAGGTCTGTTTGGGTCACTGTGGGACAGTCTGGGCCAGTGAATGTCTGTTTGGGTCAGTGTTGGAGAGTCTGGGTCAGTGAAGGTCAGTGTGGGACAGTCTGGGCCAGTGAAGGTCTGTTTGGGTCAGTGTGGGTCAACCTAGACGGTGAAGGTCTGTTTGGGTCAGTGTGGGACAGTCTGGGCCAGTGATGGTCTTTTTGGGTCAGTGTTGGTCTGTCTAGACCAGTGAAGGCCTGTTTGGGTCAGTGTGGGAGAGTCTGGGCCCGTGAAGGGTCTGTTTGGGCCCGTGAAGGGTCTGTTTGGGCCCGTGAAGGGTCTGTCTGGGCCAGTGTGGGTCTGTCTGGGCCAGTGTGGGACAGTCTGGGCCAGTGAAGTTCTGTTTGGGTCAGTGTGGGTCTATCTAGATCAGTGAAGGTCTGTTTGGGTCAGTGTGGAACAGTCTGGGCCAGTTAATGTCTGTTTGGGTCAGTGTGGGTCTATCTAGATCAGTGAAGGTCTGTTTGGGTCAGTGTGGAACAGTCTGGGCCAGTGAAAGTCTGTTTGGGTCAGTGTGGGCCAGTCTGGCCCAGTGAAGGTCTGTTTGGGTCAGTGTGGGACAATCTTGGCCAGTGAAGGTCTGTTTGGGTCAGTGTGGGACAGTCTGGGCCAGTGAAGGTCTGTTTGGGTCTTTGTGGGTCAGTCTGGTCCAGTGAAGGTCTGTTGGGGTCGGTGTGGGCCAGTCTAGACCACTGAAGGTCTTTTTGGGTCAGTATGGGACAATCTGGGCCAGTGAAGCTCTGTTTGGGTATGTGTGGGTCAGTCTAGACGAGTGAAGTTCTGTTTGGGTAAGTATGGGACAGTCTGGGCCAGTGAAGGTCTGTTTGGGTCAGTCTGGGTCTGTGAAGGTCTGTTTGGGTCACTGTGGGACAGTCTGGGCCAGTGAAGGTCTGTTTGGGTCAGTGTGGGATATTCTGGACCAGTGAAGGTCTGTTTGGTTCAGTGTGGGACAATCTGGGCCAGTGAAGGTCTGTTTGGATCAGTGTGGGACAGTCTGGGCCAGTGAAGTTCTGTTTGGGTCAGTCAGGGACAGTCTGGTCTCATGAAGGTCTGTTTGGGTCAGTATGGGACAGTCAGGGCCAGGTAAGGTCTGTTTGGGTCAGTGTTGGACCGACTGGGCAAGTGAAGTTCTGTTTGGGTCAGTGTGGGACTGTGTGGGCCAGTGAAAGTCTGGTTGGGTCAGTGTGGGACAATCTGGGCCAGTGAAGGTCTGTTTGGATCAGTGTGGTACAGTCTGGGCCAGTGAAGGTCTGTTTGGGTCAGTGTGGGACAGTCTGGGCCAGTTAACATCTGTCTGGGTCACTGTGGAACAGTCTGGACCAGTGAAGGTCTGTTTGGGTCAGTGTGGGCCAGTCTGGGGCAGTGAAGTTCTGTTCGGGTCAGTGTGGGACAGTCTGGACCAGTGAAGGTCTGATTGGGTCATTCTGTGACAGTCTGGGTCAGTGAATGTCTGTTTGGGTCAGTGTGGGACAGTCTGGGTCAGTAAAAGTCTGTGTGGGTCAGTGTGTGACAGTCTGGGCCAGTGAAAGTCTGTTTGGGTCAGTGTGGGTCAGTCTGGGCCAGTGAAGGTCTGTTTGGATCAGTGTGGTACAGTCTGGGCCAGTGAAGGTCTGTTTGGATCAGTGTGGGACAGTCTGGGCCAGTGAAGGTCTGTTTGGGTCAGTGTGGGACAGTCTGGGCCAGTGAAGGTCTGTTTGGCTCATTGTGGGTCAGTCTGGTCCAATGACGGTCTGTTTCAGTCGGTGTGGGCCAGTCTAGACACCTGAAGGTCTGTTTAGATCAGTGTGGGACAATCTGGGCCAGTGAAGATCTGTTGGGGTCAGTGAAGGTCAGTCTGGATCAGTGAAGGTCTGTTTGGGTCAGTGTTGGATAGTCTGGGCCAGTGAAGCTCTGCTGGGTCAGTGTGGGACAGTCTGGGCCAGTGAAGTTCAGTGTGGGACAGTCTGGACCAGTGAAGGTCAGTGTGGGACAGTCTGGGCCAGTGAAGGTCAGTGTGGTACAGTCTGGGCCAGTGAAGGTCAGTGTGGGACAGTCTGGGCCAGTGAAGGTCAGTGTGGGACAGTCTGGGCCAGTGAAGGTCTGTTTGGATCAGTGTGGTACAGTCTGGGCCAGTGAAGGTCTGTTTGGATCAGTGTGGTACATTCTGGGCCAGTGAAGGTCTGTTTGGGTCAGTGTGGGACAGTCTGGGCCAGTGAAGGTCTGTTTGGCTCATTGTGGGTCAGTCTGGTCCAATGACGGTCTGTTTCAGTCGGTGTGGGCCAGTCTAGACACCTGAAGGTCTGTTTAGATCAGTGTCGGACAATCTGGGCCAGTGAAGATCTGTTGGGGTCAGTGAAGGTCAGTCTGGATCAGTGAAGGCCTGTTTGGGTCAGTGTTGGATAGTCTGGGCCAGTGAAGCTCTGCTGGGTCAGTGTGGGACAGTCTGGGCCAGTGAAGGTCAGTGTGGGACAGTCTGGACCAGTGAAGGTCAGTGTGGGACAGTCTGGGCCAGTGAAGGTCAGTGTGGGACAGTCTGGGCCAGTGAAGGTCAGTGTGGGACAGTCTGGGCCAGTGAAGCTCAGTGTGGGACAGTCTGGGCCAGTGAAGGTCAGTGTGGGACAGTCTGGGCCAGTGAAGGTCAGTGTGGTACAGTCTGGGCCAGTGAAGGTCAGTGTGGGACAGTCTGGGCCAGTGAAGGTCAGTGTGGGACAGTCTGGGCCAGTGAAGGTCAGTGTGGGACAGTCTGGGCCAGTGAAGGTCAGTGTGGGACAGTCTGGGCCAGTGAAGGTCAGTGTGGGACAGTCTGGGCCAGTGAAGGTCAGTTTGGGTCAGTCTGGGCCAGTGAAGGTCAGTTTTGGTCTGTGTGGGACAGTCTGGGCCAGTGAAGGTCTATTTGGGTCATTGTGGGACAGACTGGGCCAGTGAAGGTTTGTTTGGTTCAGTGTGGGACAGTCTGGCCAGTGAAGGTTTGTTTGAGTCAATGTGGGACAGTCTGGGCCAGTGAAGGTTTGTTTGGGGCAGTGTGGGACAGTCTGAGTCAGTGAAGGTCTGTTTGGGTCAGTGTGGGACAGTCTGGGCCAGTGATGGTCTTTTTGGAACAGTATGTTACAGTCTGGGGCAGTGAAAGTTTGTTTATGTCAGTTAGGGACAGTCTAGACCAGTGAATGTCTGTTTGGGTTAGCATGGGACAGTCCGGGCCAGTGAATGTTTGTTTGGGTCACTGTGGGACAGTCTGGGCCAGTGAAGGTCTGTTTGAGTCAGTGTGCTACAGTCTGGGCCAGTGAAGGTCTGTTTGGGTCACTGTGGGACAGTCTGGGCCAGTGAATGTCTGTTTGGGTCAGTGTTGGAGAGTCTGGGTCAGTGAAGGTCAGTGTGGGACAGTCTGGGCCAGTGAAGGTCTGTTTGGGTCAGTGTGGGTCAACCTAGACGGTGAAGGTCTGTTTGGGTCAGTGTGGGACAGTCTGGGCCAGTGATGGTCTTTTTGGGTCAGTGTTGGTCTGTCTAGACCAGTGAAGGCCTGTTTGGGTCAGTGTGGGAGAGTCTGGGCCCGTGAAGGGTCTGTTTGGGCCCGTGAAGGGTCTGTTTGGGCCCGTGAAGGGTCTGTCTGGGCCAGTGTGGGTCTGTCTGGGCCAGTGTGGGACAGTCTGGGCCAGTGAAGTTCTGTTTGGGTCAGTGTGGGTCTATCTAGATCAGTGAAGGTCTGTTTGGGTCAGTGTGGAACAGTCTGGGCCAGTTAATGTCTGTTTGGGTCAGTGTGGGTCTATCTAGATCAGTGAAGGTCTGTTTGGGTCAGTGTGGAACAGTCTGGGCCAGTGAAAGTCTGTTTGGGTCAGTGTGGGCCAGTCTGGCCCAGTGAAGGTCTGTTTGGGTCAGTGTGGGACAATCTTGGCCAGTGAAGGTCTGTTTGGGTCAGTGTGGGACAGTCTGGGCCAGTGAAGGTCTGTTTGGGTCTTTGTGGGTCAGTCTGGTCCAGTGAAGGTCTGTTGGGGTCGGTGTGGGCCAGTCTAGACCACTGAAGGTCTTTTTGGGTCAGTATGGGACAATCTGGGCCAGTGAAGCTCTGTTTGGGTATGTGTGGGTCAGTCTAGACGAGTGAAGTTCTGTTTGGGTAAGTATGGGACAGTCTGGGCCAGTGAAGGTCTGTTTGGGTCAGTCTGGGTCGGTGAAGGTCTGTTTGGGTCACTGTGGGACAGTCTGGGCCAGTGAAGGTCTGTTTGGGTCAGTGTGGGATATTCTGGACCAGTGAAGGTCTGTTTGGTTCAGTGTGGGACAATCTGGGCCAGTGAAGGTCTGTTTGGATCAGTGTGGGACAGTCTGGGCCAGTGAAGTTCTGTTTGGGTCAGTCAGGGACAGTCTGGTCTCATGAAGGTCTGTTTGGGTCAGTATGGGACAGTCAGGGCCAGGTAAGGTCTGTTTGGGTCAGTGTTGGACCGACTGGGCAAGTGAAGTTCTGTTTGGGTCAGTGTGGGACTGTGTGGGCCAGTGAAAGTCTGGTTGGGTCAGTGTGGGACAATCTGGGCCAGTGAAGGTCTGTTTGGATCAGTGTGGTACAGTCTGGGCCAGTGAAGGTCTGTTTGGGTCAGTGTGGGACAGTCTGGGCCAGTTAACATCTGTCTGGGTCACTGTGGAACAGTCTGGACCAGTGAAGGTCTGTTTGGGTCAGTGTGGGCCAGTCTGGGGCAGTGAAGTTCTGTTCGGGTCAGTGTGGGACAGTCTGGACCAGTGAAGGTCTGATTGGGTCATTCTGTGACAGTCTGGGTCAGTGAATGTCTGTTTGGGTCAGTGTGGGACAGTCTGGGTCAGTAAAAGTCTGTGTGGGTCAGTGTGTGACAGTCTGGGCCAGTGAAAGTCTGTTTGGGTCAGTGTGGGTCAGTCTGGGCCAGTGAAGGTCTGTTTGGATCAGTGTGGTACAGTCTGGGCCAGTGAAGGTCTGTTTGGATCAGTGTGGGACAGTCTGGGCCAGTGAAGGTCTGTTTGGGTCAGTGTGGGACAGTCTGGGCCAGTGAAGGTCTGTTTGGCTCATTGTGGGTCAGTCTGGTCCAATGACGGTCTGTTTCAGTCGGTGTGGGCCAGTCTAGACACCTGAAGGTCTGTTTAGATCAGTGTGGGACAATCTGGGCCAGTGAAGATCTGTTGGGGTCAGTGAAGGTCAGTCTGGATCAGTGAAGGTCTGTTTGGGTCAGTGTTGGATAGTCTGGGCCAGTGAAGCTCTGCTGGGTCAGTGTGGGACAGTCTGGGCCAGTGAAGTTCAGTGTGGGACAGTCTGGACCAGTGAAGGTCAGTGTGGGACAGTCTGGGCCAGTGAAGGTCAGTGTGGTACAGTCTGGGCCAGTGAAGGTCAGTGTGGGACAGTCTGGGCCAGTGAAGGTCAGTGTGGGACAGTCTGGGTCAGTGTGGGACAGTCTGGGCCAGTGAAGGTCAGTGTGGGACAGTCTGGGCCAGTGAAGGTCAGTGTGGGACAGTCTGGGCCAGTGAAGGTCAGTGTGGGACAGTCTGGGCCAGTGAAGGTCAGTTTGGGTCAGTCTGGGCCAGTGAAGGTCAGTTTTGGTCTGTGTGGGACAGACTGGGCCAGTGAAGGACTGTTTGGGTCATTGTGGGACAGACTGGGCCAGTGAAGGTTTGTTTGGGGCAGTGTGGGACAGTCTGAGTCAGTGAAGGTCTGTTTGGGTCAGTGTGGGACAGTCTGGGCCAGTGATGGTCTTTTTGGATCAGTATGTCACAGTCTGTGGCAGTGAAAGTTTGTTTATGTCAGTGAGGTACAGTCTAGACCAGTGAATGTCTGTTTGGGTTAGCATGGGAAAGTCCGGGCCAGTGAATGTTTGTTTGGGTCACTGTGGGACAGACTGGGCCAGTGAAGGTTTGTTTGGGTCAGTGTGGGACAGTCTGGGCCAATGAAAGTCTGTTTGGGTCAGTGTGCGACAGTCTGGGCCAGTGAAGTTCTGTTTGGGTCAGTGTGGGACAGTCTGGGCCAGTGAAGGTTTGTTTGGGCCAGTGTGTGACGGTCTAGATCAGTGAAGGTCTGTTTGGGTCAGTGTTGGACAGTCTGGGCCAGTGAATATTTGTTTGGGTCACTGTGGGTCAGTCTAGACTAGTGAAGATCTGTTTGGGTCAGTGAGGGACAGTCTGGGACAGTAAAGGTCTTTTTGGGTCAGTGTGGGACAGTCTGGGCCAGTGAAGGTTTGTTTGGGTCAGTGTGGGACAGTCTGGGCTAGTGAAGGTCTGTTTGGGTCAGTGTTGGACAGTCTGGGCCAGTGAAGGTTTGTTTGGGTCAGTGTGGGACAGTCTGGGCCAGTGAAGGTTTGTCTGGGTTAGTGTGGGACAGTCTGGGCAAGTGAAGGTCTGTTTTGGTTAGTGTGGTACAGTCTGGGCCAGTGAAGGTCTGTTTGGGTCACTGTGGGACATTCTGGGCCAGTGAAGGTCTGTTTGGGTCATTGTGGGACAGACTGAGCCAGTGAAGGTTTGTTTGGGTCAGTGTGGGACAATCTGGCCAGTGAAGGTTTGTTTGGGTCAGTGTGGGACAGTCTGGGCCAGTGAATGTCTGTTTGGTCAGTGAGGGACAATCTGGCCAGTGAAGGTTTGTTTGGGTCAGTGTGGGACAGTCTGGGCCAGTGAATGTCTGTTTGGGTCAGTGAGGGACAGTCTGGGCCAGTGAAGGTCTTTTTGGAACAGTATGTTACAGTCTGGGGCAGTGAAAGTTTGTTTATGTCAGTTAGGGACAGTCTAGACCAGTGAATGTCTGTTTGGGTTAGCATGGGACAGTCCGGGCCAGTGAATGTTTGTTTGGGTCACTGTGGGACAGTCTGGGCCAGTGAAGGTCTGTTTTGGTCAGTGTGCTACAGTCTGGGCCAGTGAAGGTCTGTTTGGGTCACTGTGGGACAGTCTGGGCCAGTGAATGTCTGTTTGGGTCAGTGTTGGAGAGTCTGGGTCAGTGAAGGTCAGTGTGGGACAGTCTGGGCCAGTGAAGGTCTGTTTGGGTCAGTGTGGGTCAACCTAGACCAGTGAAGGTCTGTTTGGGTCAGTGTGGGACAGTCTGGGCCAGTGATGGTCTTTTTGGGTCAGTGTTGGTCTGTCTAGACCAGTGAAGGCCTGTTTGGGTCAGTGTGGGAGAGTCTGGGCCCGTGAAGGGTCTGTTTGGGCCCGTGAAGGGTCTGTTTGGGCCCGTGAAGGGTCTGTTTGGGCCCGTGAAGGGTCTGTTTGGGCCCGTGAAGGGTCTGTTTGGGCCCGTGAAGGGTCTGTCTGGGCCAGTGTGGGTCTGTCTGGGCCAGTGTGGGACAGTCTGGGCCAGTGAAGTTCTGTTTGGGTCAGTGTGGGTCTATCTAGATCAGTGAAGGTCTGTTTGGGTCAGTGTGGAACAGTCTGGGCCAGTTAATGTCTGTTTGGGTCAGTGTGGGTCTATCTAGATCAGTGAAGGTCTGTTTGGGTCAGTGTGGAACAGTCTGGGCCAGTGAAAGTCTGTTTGGGTCAGTGTGGGCCAGTCTGGCCCAGTGAAGGTCTGTTTGGGTCAGTGTGGGACAATCTGGGCCAGTGAAGGTCTGTTTGGGTCAGTGTGGGACAGTCTGGGCCAGTGAAGGTCTGTTTGGGTCTTTGTGGGTCAGTCTGGTCCAGTGAAGGTCTGTTGGGGTCGGTGTGGGCCAGTCTAGACCACTGAAGGTCTTTTTGGGTCAGTATGGGACAATCTGGGCCAGTGAAGCTCTGTTTGGGTATGTGTGGGTCAGTCTAGACGAGTGAAGTTCTGTTTGGGTAAGTATGGGACAGTCTGGGCCAGTGAAGGTCTGTTTGGGTCAGTCTGGGTCGGTGAAGGTCTGTTTGGGTCACTGTGGGACAGTCTGGGCCAGTGAAGGTCTGTTTGGGTCAGTGTGGGATATTCTGGACCAGTGAAGGTCTGTTTGGTTCAGTGTGGGACAATCTGGGCCAGTGAAGGTCTGTTTGGATCAGTGTGGGACAGTCTGGGCCAGTGAAGTTCTGTTTGGGTCAGTCAGGGACAGTCTGGTCTCATGAAGGTCTGTTTGGGTCAGTATGGGACAGTCAGGGCCAGGTAAGGTCTGTTTGGGTCAGTGTTGGACCGACTGGGCAAGTGAAGTTCTGTTTGGGTCAGTGTGGGACTGTGTGGGCCAGTGAAAGTCTGGTTGGGTCAGTGTGGGACAATCTGGGCCAGTGAAGGTCTGTTTGGATCAGTGTGGTACAGTCTGGGCCAGTGAAGGTCTGTTTGGGTCAGTGTGGGACAGTCTGGGCCAGTTAACATCTGTCTGGGTCACTGTGGAACAGTCTGGACCAGTGAAGGTCTGTTTGGGTCAGTGTGGGCCAGTCTGGGGCAGTGAAGTTCTGTTCGGGTCAGTGTGGGACAGTCTTGGCCAGTGAATGTCTGTTTAGGTGAGTGTGGGACAGTCTGGGCCAGTGAAGGTCTGATTGGGTCATTCTGTGACAGTCTGGGTCAGTGAATGTCTGTTTGGGTCAGTGTGGGACAGTCTGGGTCAGTAAAAGTCTGTGTGGGTCAGTGTGTGACAGTCTGGGCCAGTGAAAGTCTGTTTGGGTTAGTGTGGGACAGTCTGGGCAAGTGAAGGTCTGTTTGGATCAGTGTGGTACAGTCTGGGCCAGTGAAGGTCTGTTTGGATCAGTGTGGGACATTCTGGGCCAGTGAAGGTCTGTTTGGGTCATTGTGGGACAGACTGAGCCAGTGAAGGTTTGTTTGGGTCAGTGTGGGACAATCTGGCCAGTGAAGGTTTGTTTGGGTCAGTGTGGGACAGTCTGGGCCAGTGAATGTCTGTTTGGTCAGTGAGGGACAATCTGGCCAGTGAAGGTTTGTTTGGGTCAGTGTGGGACAGTCTGGGCCAGTGAATGTCTGTTTGGGTCAGTGAGGGACAGTCTGGGCCAGTGAAGGTCTTTTTGGAACAGTATGTTACAGTCTGGGGCAGTGAAAGTTTGTTTATGTCAGTTAGGGACAGTCTAGACCAGTGAATGTCTGTTTGGGTTAGCATGGGACAGTCCGGGCCAGTGAATGTTTGTTTGGGTCACTGTGGGACAGTCTGGGCCAGTGAAGGTCTGTTTGGGTCAGTGTGCTACAGTCTGGGCCAGTGAAGGTCTGTTTGGGTCACTGTGGGACAGTCTGGGCCAGTGAATGTCTGTTTGGGTCAGTGTTGGAGAGTCTGGGTCAGTGAAGGTCAGTGTGGGACAGTCTGGGCCAGTGAAGGTCTGTTTGGATCAGTGTGGTACAGTCTGGGCCAGTGAAGGTCTTTTTGGATCAGTGTGGTACATTCTGGGCCAGTGAAGGTCTGTTTGGGTCAGTGTGGGACAGTCTGGGCCAGTTAAGGTCTGTTTGGCTCATTGTGGGTCAGTCTGGTCCAATGACGGTCTGTTTCAGTCGGTGTGGGCCAGTCTAGACACCTGAAGGTCTGTTTAGATCAGTGTCGGACAATCTGGGCCAGTGAAGATCTGTTGGGGTCAGTGAAGGTCAGTCTGGATCAGTGAAGGTCTGTTTGGGTCAGTGTTGGATAGTCTGGGCCAGTGAAGCTCTGCTGGGTCAGTGTGGGACAGTCTGGGCCAGTGAAGGTCAGTGTGGGACAGTCTGGACCAGTGAAGGTCAGTGTGGGACAGTCTGGGCCAGTGAAGGTCAGTGTGGGACAGTCTGGGCCAGTGAAGGTCAGTGTGGGACAGTCTGGGCCAGTGAAGCTCAGTGTGGGACAGTCTGGGCCAGTGAAGGTCTGTTGGGGTCGGTGTGGGCCAGTCTAGACCACTGAAGGTCTTTTTGGGTCAGTATGGGACAATCTGGGCCAGTGAAGCTCTGTTTGGGTATGTGTGGGTCAGTCTAGACGAGTGAAGTTCTGTTTGGGTAAGTATGGGACAGTCTGGGCCAGTGAAGGTCTGTTTGGGTCAGTCTGGGTCGGTGAAGGTCTGTTTGGGTCACTGTGGGACAGTCTGGGCCAGTGAAGGTCTGTTTGGGTCAGTGTGGGATATTCTGGACCAGTGAAGGTCTGTTTGGTTCAGTGTGGGACAATCTGGGCCAGTGAAGGTCTGTTTGGATCAGTGTGGGACAGTCTGGGCCAGTGAAGTTCTGTTTGGGTCAGTCAGGGACAGTCTGGTCTCATGAAGGTCTGTTTGGGTCAGTATGGGACAGTCAGGGCCAGGTAAGGTCTGTTTGGGTCAGTGTTGGACCGACTGGGCAAGTGAAGTTCTGTTTGGGTCAGTGTGGGACTGTGTGGGCCAGTGAAAGTCTGGTTGGGTCAGTGTGGGACAATCTGGGCCAGTGAAGGTCTGTTTGGATCAGTGTGGTACAGTCTGGGCCAGTGAAGGTCTGTTTGGGTCAGTGTGGGACAGTCTGGGCCAGTTAACATCTGTCTGGGTCACTGTGGAACAGTCTGGACCAGTGAAGGTCTGTTTGGGTCAGTGTGGGCCAGTCTGGGGCAGTGAAGTTCTGTTCGGGTCAGTGTGGGACAGTCTGGACCAGTGAAGGTCTGATTGGGTCATTCTGTGACAGTCTGGGTCAGTGAATGTCTGTTTGGGTCAGTGTGGGACAGTCTGGGTCAGTAAAAGTCTGTGTGGGTCAGTGTGTGACAGTCTGGGCCAGTGAAAGTCTGTTTGGGTCAGTGTGGGTCAGTCTGGGCCAGTGAAGGTCTGTTTGGATCAGTGTGGTACAGTCTGGGCCAGTGAAGGTCTGTTTGGATCAGTGTGGGACAGTCTGGGCCAGTGAAGGTCTGTTTGGGTCAGTGTGGGACAGTCTGGGCCAGTGAAGGTCTGTTTGGCTCATTGTGGGTCAGTCTGGTCCAATGACGGTCTGTTTCAGTCGGTGTGGGCCAGTCTAGACACCTGAAGGTCTGTTTAGATCAGTGTGGGACAATCTGGGCCAGTGAAGATCTGTTGGGGTCAGTGAAGGTCAGTCTGGATCAGTGAAGGTCTGTTTGGGTCAGTGTTGGATAGTCTGGGCCAGTGAAGCTCTGCTGGGTCAGTGTGGGACAGTCTGGGCCAGTGAAGTTCAGTGTGGGACAGTCTGGACCAGTGAAGGTCAGTGTGGGACAGTCTGGGCCAGTGAAGGTCAGTGTGGTACAGTCTGGGCCAGTGAAGGTCAGTGTGGGACAGTCTGGGCCAGTGAAGGTCAGTGTGGGACAGTCTGGGTCAGTGTGGGACAGTCTGGGCCAGTGAAGGTCAGTGTGGGACAGTCTGGGCCAGTGAAGGTCAGTGTGGGACAGTCTGGGCCAGTGAAGGTCAGTGTGGGACAGTCTGGGCCAGTGAAGGTCAGTTTGGGTCAGTCTGGGCCAGTGAAGGTCAGTTTTGGTCTGTGTGGGACAGACTGGGCCAGTGAAGGACTGTTTGGGTCATTGTGGGACAGACTGGGCCAGTGAAGGTTTGTTTGGGGCAGTGTGGGACAGTCTGAGTCAGTGAAGGTCTGTTTGGGTCAGTGTGGGACAGTCTGGGCCAGTGATGGTCTTTTTGGATCAGTATGTCACAGTCTGTGGCAGTGAAAGTTTGTTTATGTCAGTGAGGTACAGTCTAGACCAGTGAATGTCTGTTTGGGTTAGCATGGGAAAGTCCGGGCCAGTGAATGTTTGTTTGGGTCACTGTGGGACAGACTGGGCCAGTGAAGGTTTGTTTGGGTCAGTGTGGGACAGTCTGGGCCAATGAAAGTCTGTTTGGGTCAGTGTGCGACAGTCTGGGCCAGTGAAGTTCTGTTTGGGTCAGTGTGGGACAGTCTGGGCCAGTGAAGGTTTGTTTGGGCCAGTGTGTGACGGTCTAGATCAGTGAAGGTCTGTTTGGGTCAGTGTTGGACAGTCTGGGCCAGTGAATATTTGTTTGGGTCACTGTGGGTCAGTCTAGACTAGTGAAGATCTGTTTGGGTCAGTGAGGGACAGTCTGGGACAGTAAAGGTCTTTTTGGGTCAGTGTGGGACAGTCTGGGCCAGTGAAGGTTTGTTTGGGTCAGTGTGGGACAGTCTGGGCTAGTGAAGGTCTGTTTGGGTCAGTGTTGGACAGTCTGGGCCAGTGAAGGTTTGTTTGGGTCAGTGTGGGACAGTCTGGGCCAGTGAAGGTTTGTCTGGGTTAGTGTGGGACAGTCTGGGCAAGTGAAGGTCTGTTTTGGTTAGTGTGGTACAGTCTGGGCCAGTGAAGGTCTGTTTGGGTCACTGTGGGACATTCTGGGCCAGTGAAGGTCTGTTTGGGTCATTGTGGGACAGACTGAGCCAGTGAAGGTTTGTTTGGGTCAGTGTGGGACAATCTGGCCAGTGAAGGTTTGTTTGGGTCAGTGTGGGACAGTCTGGGCCAGTGAATGTCTGTTTGGTCAGTGAGGGACAATCTGGCCAGTGAAGGTTTGTTTGGGTCAGTGTGGGACAGTCTGGGCCAGTGAATGTCTGTTTGGGTCAGTGAGGGACAGTCTGGGCCAGTGAAGGTCTTTTTGGAACAGTATGTTACAGTCTGGGGCAGTGAAAGTTTGTTTATGTCAGTTAGGGACAGTCTAGACCAGTGAATGTCTGTTTGGGTTAGCATGGGACAGTCCGGGCCAGTGAATGTTTGTTTGGGTCACTGTGGGACAGTCTGGGCCAGTGAAGGTCTGTTTGGGTCAGTGTGCTACAGTCTGGGCCAGTGAAGGTCTGTTTGGGTCACTGTGGGACAGTCTGGGCCAGTGAATGTCTGTTTGGGTCAGTGTTGGAGAGTCTGGGTCAGTGAAGGTCAGTGTGGGACAGTCTGGGCCAGTGAAGGTCTGTTTGGGTCAGTGTGGGTCAACCTAGACCAGTGAAGGTCTGTTTGGGTCAGTGTGGGACAGTCTGGGCCAGTGATGGTCTTTTTGGGTCAGTGTTGGTCTGTCTAGACCAGTGAAGGCCTGTTTGGGTCAGTGTGGGAGAGTCTGGGCCCGTGAAGGGTCTGTTTGGGCCCGTGAAGGGTCTGTTTGGGCCCGTGAAGGGTCTGTTTGGGCCCGTGAAGGGTCTGTTTGGGCCCGTGAAGGGTCTGTCTGGGCCAGTGTGGGTCTGTCTGGGCCAGTGTGGGACAGTCTGGGCCAGTGAAGTTCTGTTTGGGTCAGTGTGGGTCTATCTAGATCAGTGAAGGTCTGTTTGGGTCAGTGTGGAACAGTCTGGGCCAGTTAATGTCTGTTTGGGTCAGTGTGGGTCTATCTAGATCAGTGAAGGTCTGTTTGGGTCAGTGTGGAACAGTCTGGGCCAGTGAAAGTCTGTTTGGGTCAGTGTGGGCCAGTCTGGCCCAGTGAAGGTCTGTTTGGGTCAGTGTGGGACAATCTGGGCCAGTGAAGGTCTGTTTGGGTCAGTGTGGGACAGTCTGGGCCAGTGAAGGTCTGTTTGGGTCTTTGTGGGTCAGTCTGGTCCAGTGAAGGTCTGTTGGGGTCGGTGTGGGCCAGTCTAGACCACTGAAGGTCTTTTTGGGTCAGTATGGGACAATCTGGGCCAGTGAAGCTCTGTTTGGGTATGTGTGGGTCAGTCTAGACGAGTGAAGTTCTGTTTGGGTAAGTATGGGACAGTCTGGGCCAGTGAAGGTCTGTTTGGGTCAGTCTGGGTCGGTGAAGGTCTGTTTGG
Organism: Isurus oxyrinchus; assembly: GCA_026770705.1. Lineage (NCBI taxonomy): Eukaryota > Metazoa > Chordata > Chondrichthyes > Lamniformes > Lamnidae > Isurus > Isurus oxyrinchus. Next base: position 190,059,643 of record JANJGN010000006.1, on the reverse strand, counting down.
GTCACTGTGGGACAGTCTGGGCCAGTGAAGGTCTGTTTGGGTCAGTGTGGGATATTCTGGACCAGTGAAGGTCTGTTTGGTTCAGTGTGGGACAATCTGGGCCAGTGAAGGTCTGTTTGGATCAGTGTGGGACAGTCTGGGCCAGTGAAGTTCTGTTTGGGTCAGTCAGGGACAGTCTGGTCTCATGAAGGTCTGTTTGGGTCAGTATGGGACAGTCAGGGCCAGGTAAGGTCTGTTTGGGTCAGTGTTGGACCGACTGGGCAAGTGAAGTTCTGTTTGGGTCAGTGTGGGACTGTGTGGGCCAGTGAAAGTCTGGTTGGGTCAGTGTGGGACAATCTGGGCCAGTGAAGGTCTGTTTGGATCAGTGTGGTACAGTCTGGGCCAGTGAAGGTCTGTTTGGGTCAGTGTGGGACAGTCTGGGCCAGTTAACATCTGTCTGGGTCACTGTGGAACAGTCTGGACCAGTGAAGGTCTGTTTGGGTCAGTGTGGGCCAGTCTGGGGCAGTGAAGTTCTGTTCGGGTCAGTGTGGGACAGTCTTGGCCAGTGAATGTCTGTTTAGGTGAGTGTGGGACAGTCTGGGCCAGTGAAGGTCTGATTGGGTCATTCTGTGACAGTCTGGGTCAGTGAATGTCTGTTTGGGTCAGTGTGGGACAGTCTGGGTCAGTAAAAGTCTGTTTGGATCAGTGTGGTACAGTCTGGGCCAGTGAAGGTCTGTTTGGATCAGTGTGGGACATTCTGGGCCAGTGAAGGTCTGTTTGGGTCATTGTGGGACAGACTGAGCCAGTGAAGGTTTGTTTGGGTCAGTGTGGGACAATCTGGCCAGTGAAGGTTTGTTTGGGTCAGTGTGGGACAGTCTGGGCCAGTGAATGTCTGTTTGGTCAGTAAGGGACAATCTGGCCAGTGAAGGTTTGTTTGGGTCAGTGTGGGACAGTCTGGGCCAGTGAATGTCTGTTTGGGTCAGTGAGGGACAGTCTGGGCCAGTGAAGGTCTTTTTGGAACAGTATGTTACAGTCTGGGGCAGTGAAAGTTTGTTTATGTCAGTTAGGGACAGTCTAGACCAGTGAATGTCTGTTTGGGTTAGCATGGGACAGTCCGGGCCAGTGAATGTTTGTTTGGGTCACTGTGGGACAGTCTGGGCCAGTGAAGGTCTGTTTGGGTCAGTGTGCTACAGTCTGGGCCAGTGAAGGTCTGTTTGGGTCACTGTGGGACAGTCTGGGCCAGTGAATGTCTGTTTGGGTCAGTGTTGGAGAGTCTGGGTCAGTGAAGGTCAGTGTGGGACAGTCTGGGCCAGTGAAGGTCTGTTTGGATCAGTGTGGTACAGTCTGGGCCAGTGAAGGTCTGTTTGGATCAGTGTGGTACATTCTGGGCCAGTGAAGGTCTGTTTGGGTCAGTGTGGGACAGTCTGGGCCAGTGAAGGTCTGTTTGGCTCATTGTGGGTCAGTCTGGTCCAATGACGGTCTGTTTCAGTCGGTGTGGGCCAGTCTAGACACCTGAAGGTCTGTTTAGATCAGTGTCGGACAATCTGGGCCAGTGAAGATCTGTTGGGGTCAGTGAAGGTCAGTCTGGATCAGTGAAGGTCTGTTTGGGTCAGTGTTGGATAGTCTGGGCCAGTGAAGCTCTGCTGGGTCAGTGTGGGACAGTCTGGGCCAGTGAAGGTCAGTGTGGGACAGTCTGGACCAGTGAAGGTCAGTGTGGGACAGTCTGGGCCAGTGAAGGTCAGTGTGGGACAGTCTGGGCCAGTGAAGGTCAGTGTGGGACAGTCTGGGCCAGTGAAGCTCAGTGTGGGACAGTCTGGGCCAGTGAAGGTCAGTGTGGGACAGTCTGGGCCAGTGAAGGTCAGTGTGGTACAGTCTGGGCCAGTGAAGGTCAGTGTGGGACAGTCTGGGCCAGTGAAGGTCAGTGTGGGACAGTCTGGGCCAGTGAAGGTCAGTGTGGGACAGTCTGGGCCAGTGAAGGTCAGTGTGGGACAGTCTGGGCCAGTGAAGGTCAGTGTGGGACAGTCTGGGCCAGTGAAGGTCAGTTTGGGTCAGTCTGGGCCAGTGAAGGTCAGTTTTGGTCTGTGTGGGACAGTCTGGGCCAGTGAAGGTCTGTTTGGGTCATTGTGGGACAGACTGGGCCAGTGAAGGTTTGTTTGGTTCAGTGTGGGACAGTCTGGCCAGTGAAGGTTTGTTTGAGTCAATGTGGGACAGTCTGGGCCAGTGAAGGTTTGTTTGGGGCAGTGTGGGACAGTCTGAGTCAGTGAAGGTCTGTTTGGGTCAGTGTGGGACAGTCTGGGCCAGTGATGGTCTTTTTGGATCAGTATGTCACAGTCTGTGGCAGTGAAAGTTTGTTTATGTCAGTGAGGTACAGTCTAGACCAGTGAATGTCTGTTTGGGTTAGCATGGGAAAGTCCGGGCCAGTGAATGTTTGTTTGGGTCACTGTGGGACAGACTGGGCCAGTGAAGGTTTGTTTGGGTCAGTGTGGGACAGTCTGGGCCAATGAAAGTCTGTTTGGGTCAGTGTGCGACAGTCTGGGCCAGTGAAGTTCTGTTTGGGTCAGTGTGGGACAGTCTGGGCCAGTGAAGGTTTGTTTGGGCCAGTGTGTGACGGTCTAGATCAGTGAAGGTCTGTTTGGGTCAGTGTTGGACAGTCTGGGCCAGTGAATATTTGTTTGGGTCACTGTGGGTCAGTCTAGACTAGTGAAGATCTGTTTGGGTCAGTGAGGGACAGTCTGGGACAGTAAAGGTCTTTTTGGGTCAGTGTGGGACAGTCTGGGCCAGTGAATGTCTGTTTGGGTCAGTGAGGGACAGTCTGGGCCAGTGAAGGTCTTTTTGGAACAGTATGTTACAGTCTGGGGCAGTGAAAGTTTGTTTATGTCAGTTAGGGACAGTCTAGACCAGTGAATGTCTGTTTGGGTTAGCATGGGACAGTCCGGGCCAGTGAATGTTTGTTTGGGTCACTGTGGGACAGTCTGGGCCAGTGAAGGTCTGTTTGGGTCAGTGTGCTACAGTCTGGGCCAGTGAAGGTCTGTTTGGGTCACTGTGGGACAGTCTGGGCAAGTGAATGTCTGTTTGGGTCAGTGTTGGAGAGTCTGGGTCAGTGAAGGTCAGTGTGGGACAGTCTGGGCCAGTGAAGGTCTGTTTGGATCAGTGTGGTACAGTCTGGGCCAGTGAAGGTCTGTTTGGATCAGTGTGGTACATTCTGGGCCAGTGAAGGTCTGTTTGGGTCAGTGTGGGACAGTCTGGGCCAGTGAAGGTCTGTTTGGCTCATTGTGGGTCAGTCTGGTCCAATGACGGTCTGTTTCAGTCGGTGTGGGCCAGTCTAGACACCTGAAGGTCTGTTTAGATCAGTGTGGGACAATCTGGGCCAGTGAAGATCTGTTGGGGTCAGTGAAGGTCAGTCTGGATCAGTGAAGGTCTGTTTGGGTCAGTGTTGGATAGTCTGGGCCAGTGAAGCTCTGCTGGGTCAGTGTGGGACAGTCTGGGCCAGTGAAGTTCAGTGTGGGACAGTCTGGACCAGTGAAGGTCAGTGTGGGACAGTCTGGGCCAGTGAAGGTCAGTGTGGGACAGTCTGGGCCAGTGAAGGTCAGTGTGGGACAGTCTGGGCCAGTGAAGCTCAGTGTGGGACAGTCTGGGCCAGTGAAGGTCAGTGTGGGACAGTCTGGGCCAGTGAAGGTCAGTGTGGTACAGTCTGGGCCAGTGAAGGTCAGTGTGGGACAGTCTGGGCCAGTGAAGGTCAGTGTGGGACAGTCTGGGCCAGTGAAGGTCAGTGTGGGACAGTCTGGGCCAGTGAAGGTCAGTGTGGGACAGTCTGGGCCAGTGAAGGTCAGTGTGGGACAGTCTGGGCCAGTGAAGGTCAGTGTGGGACAGTCTGGGCCAGTGAAGGTCAGTGTGGGACAGTCTGGGCCAGTGAAGGTCAGTTTGGGTCAGTCTGGGCCAGTGAAGGTCAGTTTTGGTCTGTGTGGGACAGTCTGGGCCAGTGAAGGTCTATTTGGGTCATTGTGGGACAGACTGGGCCAGTGAAGGTTTGTTTGGTTCAGTGTGGGACAGTCTGGCCAGTGAAGGTTTGTTTGAGTCAATGTGGGACAGTCTGGGCCAGTGAAGGTTTGTTTGGGGCAGTGTGGTACAGTCTGAGTCAGTGAAGGTCTGTTTGGGTCAGTGTGGGACAGTCTGGGCGAGTGATGGTCTTTTTGGAACAGTATGTTACAGTCTGGGGCAGTGAAAGTTTGTTTATGTCAGTTAGGGACAGTCTAGACCAGTGAATGTCTGTTTGGGTTAGCATGGGACAGTCCGGGCCAGTGAATGTTTGTTTGGGTCACTGTGGGACAGTCTGGGCCAGTGAAGGTCTGTTTGAGTCAGTGTGCTACAGTCTGGGCCAGTGAAGGTCTGTTTGGGTCACTGTGGGACAGTCTGGGCCAGTGAATGTCTGTTTGGGTCAGTGTTGGAGAGTCTGGGTCAGTGAAGGTCAGTGTGGGACAGTCTGGGCCAGTGAAGGTCTGTTTGGGTCAGTGTGGGTCAACCTAGACGGTGAAGGTCTGTTTGGGTCAGTGTGGGACAGTCTGGGCCAGTGATGGTCTTTTTGGGTCAGTGTTGGTCTGTCTAGACCAGTGAAGGCCTGTTTGGGTCAGTGTGGGAGAGTCTGGGCCCGTGAAGGGTCTGTTTGGGCCCGTGAAGGGTCTGTTTGGGCCCGTGAAGGGTCTGTTTGGGCCCGTGAAGGGTCTGTTTGGGCCCGTGAAGGGTCTGTCTGGGCCAGTGTGGGTCTGTCTGGGCCAGTGTGGGACAGTCTGGGCCAGTGAAGTTCTGTTTGGGTCAGTGTGGGTCTATCTAGATCAGTGAAGGTCTGTTTGGGTCAGTGTGGAACAGTCTGGGCCAGTTAATGTCTGTTTGGGTCAGTGTGGGTCTATCTAGATCAGTGAAGGTCTGTTTGGGTCAGTGTGGAACAGTCTGGGCCAGTGAAAGTCTGTTTGGGTCAGTGTGGGCCAGTCTGGCCCAGTGAAGGTCTGTTTGGGTCAGTGTGGGACAATTGGGCCAGTGAAGGTCTGTTTGGGTCAGTGTGGGACAGTCTGGGCCAGTGAAGGTCTGTTTGGGTCTTTGTGGGTCAGTCTGGTCCAGTGAAGGTCTGTTGGGGTCGGTGTGGGCCAGTCTAGACCACTGAAGGTCTTTTTGGGTCAGTATGGGACAATCTGGGCCAGTGAAGCTCTGTTTGGGTATGTGTGGGTCAGTCTAGACGAGTGAAGTTCTGTTTGGGTAAGTATGGGACAGTCTGGGCCAGTGAAGGTCTGTTTGGGTCAGTCTGGGTCTGTGAAGGTCTGTTTGGGTCACTGTGGGACAGTCTGGGCCAGTGAAGGTCTGTTTGGGTCAGTGTGGGATATTCTGGACCAGTGAAGGTCTGTTTGGTTCAGTGTGGGACAATCTGGGCCAGTGAAGGTCTGTTTGGATCAGTGTGGGACAGTCTGGGCCAGTGAAGTTCTGTTTGGGTCAGTCTGGGACAGTCTGGTCTCATGAAGGTCTGTTTGGGTCAGTATGGGACAGTCAGGGCCAGGTAAGGTCTGTTTGGGTCAGTGTTGGACCGACTGGGCAAGTGAAGTTCTGTTTGGGTCAGTGTGGGACTGTGTGGGCCAGTGAAAGTCTGGTTGGGTCAGTGTGGGACAATCTGGGCCAGTGAAGGTCTGTTTGGATCAGTGTGGTACAGTCTGGGCCAGTGAAGGTCTGTTTGGGTCAGTGTGGGACAGTCTGGGCCAGTTAACATCTGTCTGGGTCACTGTGGAACAGTCTGGACCAGTGAAGGTCTGTTTGGGTCAGTGTGGGCCAGTCTGGGGCAGTGAAGTTCTGTTCGGGTCAGTGTGGGACAGTCTGGACCAGTGAAGGTTTGTTTGGGTCAGTGTGGGACAGTCTGGGTCAGTAAAAGTCTGTGTGGGTCAGTGTGTGACAGTCTGGGCCAGTGAAAGTCTGTTTGGGTCAGTGTGGGTCAGTCTGGGCCAGTGAAGGTCTGTTTGGATCAGTGTGGTACAGTCTGGGCCAGTGAAGGTCTGTTTGGATCAGTGTGGGACAGTCTGGGCCAGTGAAGGTCTGTTTGGGTCAGTGTGGGACAGTCTGGGCCAGTGAAGGTCTGTTTGGCTCATTGTGGGTCAGTCTGGTCCAATGACGGTCTGTTTCAGTCGGTGTGGGCCAGTCTAGACACCTGAAGGTCTGTTTAGATCAGTGTGGGACAATCTGGGCCAGTGAAGATCTGTTGGGGTCAGTGAAGGTCAGTCTGGATCAGTGAAGGTCTGTTTGGGTCAGTGTTGGATAGTCTGGGCCAGTGAAGCTCTGCTGGGTCAGTGTGGGACAGTCTGGGCCAGTGAAGTTCAGTGTGGGACAGTCTGGACCAGTGAAGGTCAGTGTGGGACAGTCTGGGCCAGTGAAGGTCAGTGTGGTACAGTCTGGGCCAGTGAAGGTCAGTGTGGGACAGTCTGGGCCAGTGAAGGTCAGTGTGGGACAGTCTGGGTCAGTGTGGGACAGTCTGGGCCAGTGAAGGTTTGTTTGGGTCAGTGTGGGACAGTCTGGGCCAATGAAAGTCTGTTTGGGTCAGTGTGCGACAGTCTGGGCCAGTGAAGTTCTGTTTGGGTCAGTGTGGGACAGTCTGGGCCAGTGAAGGTTTGTTTGGGCCAGTGTGTGACGGTCTAGATCAGTGAAGGTCTGTTTGGGTCAGTGTTGGACAGTCTGGGCCAGTGAATATTTGTTTGGGTCACTGTGGGTCAGTCTAGACTAGTGAAGATCTGTTTGGGTCAGTGAGGGACAGTCTGGGACAGTAAAGGTCTTTTTGGGTCAGTGTGGGACAGTCTGGGCCAGTGAAGGTTTGTTTGGGTCAGTGTGGGACAGTCTGGGCTAGTGAAGGTCTGTTTGGGTCAGTGTTGGACAGTCTGGGCCAGTGAAGGTTTGTTTGGGTCAGTGTGGGACAGTCTGGGCCAGTGAAGGTTTGTCTGGGTTAGTGTGGGACAGTCTGGGCAAGTGAAGGTCTGTTTTGGTTAGTGTGGTACAGTCTGGGCCAGTGAAGGTCTGTTTGGGTCACTGTGGGACATTCTGGGCCAGTGAAGGTCTGTTTGGGTCATTGTGGGACAGACTGAGCCAGTGAAGGTTTGTTTGGGTCAGTGTGGGACAATCTGGCCAGTGAAGGTTTGTTTGGGTCAGTGTGGGACAATCTGGCCAGTGAAGGTTTGTTTGGGTCAGTGTGGGACAGTCTGGGCCAGTGAATGTCTGTTTGGTCAGTGAGGGACAATCTGGCCAGTGAAGGTTTGTTTGGGTCAGTGTGGGACAGTCTGGGCCAGTGAATGTCTGTTTGGGTCAGTGAGGGACAGTCTGGGCCAGTGAAGGTCTTTTTGGAACAGTATGTTACAGTCTGGGGCAGTGAAAGTTTGTTTATGTCAGTTAGGGACAGTCTAGACCAGTGAATGTCTGTTTGGGTTAGCATGGGACAGTCCGGGCCAGTGAATGTTTGTTTGGGTCACTGTGGGACAGTCTGGGCCAGTGAAGGTCTGTTTGGGTCAGTGTGCTACAGTCTGGGCCAGTGAAGGTCTGTTTGGGTCACTGTGGGACAGTCTGGGCCAGTGAATGTCTGTTTGGGTCAGTGTTGGAGAGTCTGGGTCAGTGAAGGTCAGTGTGGGACAGTCTGGGCCAGTGAAGGTCTGTTTGGGTCAGTGTGGGTCAACCTAGACCAGTGAAGGTCTGTTTGGGTCAGTGTGGGACAGTCTGGGCCAGTGATGGTCTTTTTGGGTCAGTGTTGGTCTGTCTAGACCAGTGAAGGCCTGTTTGGGTCAGTGTGGGAGAGTCTGGGCCCGTGAAGGGTCTGTTTGGGCCCGTGAAGGGTCTGTTTGGGCCCGTGAAGGGTCTGTTTGGGCCCGTGAAGGGTCTGTCTGGGCCAGTGTGGGTCTGTCTGGGCCAGTGTGGGACAGTCTGGGCCAGTGAAGTTCTGTTTGGGTCAGTGTGGGTCTATCTAGATCAGTGAAGGTCTGTTTGGGTCAGTGTGGAACAGTCTGGGCCAGTTAATGTCTGTTTGGGTCAGTGTGGGTCTATCTAGATCAGTGAAGGTCTGTTTGGGTCAGTGTGGAACAGTCTGGGCCAGTGAAAGTCTGTTTGGGTCAGTGTGGGCCAGTCTGGCCCAGTGAAGGTCTGTTTGGGTCAGTGTGGGACAATCTGGGCCAGTGAAGGTCTGTTTGGGTCAGTGTGGGACAGTCTGGGCCAGTGAAGGTCTGTTTGGGTCTTTGTGGGTCAGTCTGGTCCAGTGAAGGTCTGTTGGGGTCGGTGTGGGCCAGTCTAGACCACTGAAGGTCTTTTTGGGTCAGTATGGGACAATCTGGGCCAGTGAAGCTCTGTTTGGGTATGTGTGGGTCAGTCTAGACGAGTGAAGTTCTGTTTGGGTAAGTATGGGACAGTCTGGGCCAGTGAAGGTCTGTTTGGGTCAGTCTGGGTCGGTGAAGGTCTGTTTGGGTCACTGTGGGACAGTCTGGGCCAGTGAAGGTCTGTTTGGGTCAGTGTGGGATATTCTGGACCAGTGAAGGTCTGTTTGGTTCAGTGTGGGACAATCTGGGCCAGTGAAGGTCTGTTTGGATCAGTGTGGGACAGTCTGGGCCAGTGAAGTTCTGTTTGGGTCAGTCAGGGACAGTCTGGTCTCATGAAGGTCTGTTTGGGTCAGTATGGGACAGTCAGGGCCAGGTAAGGTCTGTTTGGGTCAGTGTTGGACCGACTGGGCAAGTGAAGTTCTGTTTGGGTCAGTGTGGGACTGTGTGGGCCAGTGAAAGTCTGGTTGGGTCAGTGTGGGACAATCTGGGCCAGTGAAGGTCTGTTTGGATCAGTGTGGTACAGTCTGGGCCAGTGAAGGTCTGTTTGGGTCAGTGTGGGACAGTCTGGGCCAGTTAACATCTGTCTGGGTCACTGTGGAACAGTCTGGACCAGTGAAGGTCTGTTTGGGTCAGTGTGGGCCAGTCTGGGGCAGTGAAGTTCTGTTCGGGTCAGTGTGGGACAGTCTTGGCCAGTGAATGTCTGTTTAGGTGAGTGTGGGACAGTCTGGGCCAGTGAAGGTCTGATTGGGTCATTCTGTGACAGTCTGGGTCAGTGAATGTCTGTTTGGGTCAGTGTGGGACAGTCTGGGTCAGTAAAAGTCTGTGTGGGTCAGTGTGTGACAGTCTGGGCCAGTGAAAGTCTGTTTGGGTTAGTGTGGGACAGTCTGGGCAAGTGAAGGTCTGTTTGGATCAGTGTGGTACAGTCTGGGCCAGTGAAGGTCTGTTTGGATCAGTGTGGGACATTCTGGGCCAGTGAAGGTCTGTTTGGGTCATTGTGGGACAGACTGAGCCAGTGAAGGTTTGTTTGGGTCAGTGTGGGACAATCTGGCCAGTGAAGGTTTGTTTGGGTCAGTGTGGGACAGTCTGGGCCAGTGAATGTCTGTTTGGTCAGTGAGGGACAATCTGGCCAGTGAAGGTTTGTTTGGGTCAGTGTGGGACAGTCTGGGCCAGTGAATGTCTGTTTGGGTCAGTGAGGGACAGTCTGGGCCAGTGAAGGTCTTTTTGGAACAGTATGTTACAGTCTGGGGCAGTGAAAGTTTGTTTATGTCAGTTAGGGACAGTCTAGACCAGTGAATGTCTGTTTGGGTTAGCATGGGACAGTCCGGGCCAGTGAATGTTTGTTTGGGTCACTGTGGGACAGTCTGGGCCAGTGAAGGTCTGTTTGGGTCAGTGTGCTACAGTCTGGGCCAGTGAAGGTCTGTTTGGGTCACTGTGGGACAGTCTGGGCCAGTGAATGTCTGTTTGGGTCAGTGTTGGAGAGTCTGGGTCAGTGAAGGTCAGTGTGGGACAGTCTGGGCCAGTGAAGGTCTGTTTGGATCAGTGTGGTACAGTCTGGGCCAGTGAAGGTCTGTTTGGATCAGTGTGGTACATTCTGGGCCAGTGAAGGTCTGTTTGGGTCAGTGTGGGACAGTCTGGGCCAGTGAAGGTCTGTTTGGCTCATTGTGGGTCAGTCTGGTCCAATGACGGTCTGTTTCAGTCGGTGTGGGCCAGTCTAGACACCTGAAGGTCTGTTTAGATCAGTGTCGGACAATCTGGGCCAGTGAAGATCTGTTGGGGTCAGTGAAGGTCAGTCTGGATCAGTGAAGGTCTGTTTGGGTCAGTGTTGGATAGTCTGGGCCAGTGAAGCTCTGCTGGGTCAGTGTGGGACAGTCTGGGCCAGTGAAGGTCAGTGTGGGACAGTCTGGACCAGTGAAGGTCAGTGTGGGACAGTCTGGGCCAGTGAAGGTCAGTGTGGGACAGTCTGGGCCAGTGAAGGTCAGTGTGGGACAGTCTGGGCCAGTGAAGGTCAGTGTGGGACAGTCTGGGCCAGTGAAGCTCAGTGTGGGACAGTCTGGGCCAGTGAAGGTCAGTGTGGGACAGTCTGGGCCAGTGAAGGTCAGTGTGGTACAGTCTGGGCCAGTGAAGGTCAGTGTGGGACAGTCTGGGCCAGTGAAGGTCAGTGTGGGACAGTCTGGGCCAGTGAAGGTCAGTGTGGGACAGTCTGGGCCAGTGAAGGTCAGTGTGGGACAGTCTGGGCCAGTGAAGGTCAGTGTGGGACAGTCTGGGCCAGTGAAGGTCAGTTTGGGTCAGTCTGGGCCAGTGAAGGTCAGTTTTGGTCTGTGTGGGACAGTCTGGGCCAGTGAAGGTCTATTTGGGTCATTGTGGGACAGACTGGGCCAGTGAAGGTTTGTTTGGTTCAGTGTGGGACAGTCTGGCCAGTGAAGGTTTGTTTGAGTCAATGTGGGACAGTCTGGGCCAGTGAAGGTTTGTTTGGGGCAGTGTGGGACAGTCTGAGTCAGTGAAGGTCTGTTTGGGTCAGTGTGGGACAGTCTGGGCCAGTGATGGTCTTTTTGGAACAGTATGTTACAGTCTGGGGCAGTGAAAGTTTGTTTATGTCAGTTAGGGACAGTCTAGACCAGTGAATGTCTGTTTGGGTTAGCATGGGACAGTCCGGGCCAGTGAATGTTTGTTTGGGTCACTGTGGGACAGTCTGGGCCAGTGAAGGTCTGTTTGAGTCAGTGTGCTACAGTCTGGGCCAGTGAAGGTCTGTTTGGGTCACTGTGGGACAGTCTGGGCCAGTGAATGTCTGTTTGGGTCAGTGTTGGAGAGTCTGGGTCAGTGAAGGTCAGTGTGGGACAGTCTGGGCCAGTGAAGGTCTGTTTGGGTCAGTGTGGGTCAACCTAGACGGTGAAGGTCTGTTTGGGTCAGTGTGGGACAGTCTGGGCCAGTGAAGGTCTGTTTGGGTCAGTGTGGGCCAGTCTGGGGCAGTGAAGTTCTGTTCGGGTCAGTGTGGGACAGTCTGGACCAGTGAAGGTTTGTTTGGGTCAGTGTGGGACAGTCTGGGTCAGTAAAAGTCTGTGTGGGTCAGTGTGTGACAGTCTGGGCCAGTGAAAGTCTGTTTGGGTCAGTGTGGGTCAGTCTGGGCCAGTGAAGGTCTGTTTGGATCAGTGTGGTACAGTCTGGGCCAGTGAAGGTCTGTTTGGATCAGTGTGGGACAGTCTGGGCCAGTGAAGGTCTGTTTGGGTCAGTGTGGGACAGTCTGGGCCAGTGAAGGTCTGTTTGGCTCATTGTGGGTCAGTCTGGTCCAATGACGGTCTGTTTCAGTCGGTGTGGGCCAGTCTAGACACCTGAAGGTCTGTTTAGATCAGTGTGGGACAATCTGGGCCAGTGAAGATCTGTTGGGGTCAGTGAAGGTCAGTCTGGATCAGTGAAGGTCTGTTTGGGTCAGTGTTGGATAGTCTGGGCCAGTGAAGCTCTGCTGGGTCAGTGTGGGACAGTCTGGGCCAGTGAAGTTCAGTGTGGGACAGTCTGGACCAGTGAAGGTCAGTGTGGGACAGTCTGGGCCAGTGAAGGTCAGTGTGGTACAGTCTGGGCCAGTGAAGGTCAGTGTGGGACAGTCTGGGCCAGTGAAGGTCAGTGTGGGACAGTCTGGGTCAGTGTGGGACAGTCTGGGCCAGTGAAGGTTTGTTTGGGTCAGTGTGGGACAGTCTGGGCCAATGAAAGTCTGTTTGGGTCAGTGTGCGACAGTCTGGGCCAGTGAAGTTCTGTTTGGGTCAGTGTGGGACAGTCTGGGCCAGTGAAGGTTTGTTTGGGCCAGTGTGTGACGGTCTAGATCAGTGAAGGTCTGTTTGGGTCAGTGTTGGACAGTCTGGGCCAGTGAATATTTGTTTGGGTCACTGTGGGTCAGTCTAGACTAGTGAAGATCTGTTTGGGTCAGTGAGGGACAGTCTGGGACAGTAAAGGTCTTTTTGGGTCAGTGTGGGACAGTCTGGGCCAGTGAAGGTTTGTTTGGGTCAGTGTGGGACAGTCTGGGCTAGTGAAGGTCTGTTTGGGTCAGTGTTGGACAGTCTGGGCCAGTGAAGGTTTGTTTGGGTCAGTGTGGGACAGTCTGGGCCAGTGAAGGTTTGTCTGGGTTAGTGTGGGACAGTCTGGGCAAGTGAAGGTCTGTTTTGGTTAGTGTGGTACAGTCTGGGCCAGTGAAGGTCTGTTTGGGTCACTGTGGGACATTCTGGGCCAGTGAAGGTCTGTTTGGGTCATTGTGGGACAGACTGAGCCAGTGAAGGTTTGTTTGGGTCAGTGTGGGACAATCTGGCCAGTGAAGGTTTGTTTGGGTCAGTGTGGGACAGTCTGGGCCAGTGAATGTCTGTTTGGTCAGTGAGGGACAATCTGGCCAGTGAAGGTTTGTTTGGGTCAGTGTGGGACAGTCTGGGCCAGTGAATGTCTGTTTGGGTCAGTGAGGGACAGTCTGGGCCAGTGAAGGTCTTTTTGGAACAGTATGTTACAGTCTGGGGCAGTGAAAGTTTGTTTATGTCAGTTAGGGACAGTCTAGACCAGTGAATGTCTGTTTGGGTTAGCATGGGACAGTCCGGGCCAGTGAATGTTTGTTTGGGTCACTGTGGGACAGTCTGGGCCAGTGAAGGTCTGTTTGGGTCAGTGTGCTACAGTCTGGGCCAGTGAAGGTCTGTTTGGGTCACTGTGGGACAGTCTGGGCCAGTGAATGTCTGTTTGGGTCAGTGTTGGAGAGTCTGGGTCAGTGAAGGTCAGTGTGGGACAGTCTGGGCCAGTGAAGGTCTGTTTGGGTCAGTGTGGGTCAACCTAGACCAGTGAAGGTCTGTTTGGGTCAGTGTGGGACAGTCTGGGCCAGTGATGGTCTTTTTGGGTCAGTGTTGGTCTGTCTAGACCAGTGAAGGCCTGTTTGGGTCAGTGTGGGAGAGTCTGGGCCCGTGAAGGGTCTGTTTGGGCCCGTGAAGGGTCTGTTTGGGCCCGTGAAGGGTCTGTTTGGGCCCGTGAAGGGTCTGTTTGGGCCCGTGAAGGGTCTGTCTGGGCCAGTGTGGGTCTGTCTGGGCCAGTGTGGGACAGTCTGGGCCAGTGAAGTTCTGTTTGGGTCAGTGTGGGTCTATCTAGATCAGTGAAGGTCTGTTTGGGTCAGTGTGGAACAGTCTGGGCCAGTTAATGTCTGTTTGGGTCAGTGTGGGTCTATCTAGATCAGTGAAGGTCTGTTTGGGTCAGTGTGGAACAGTCTGGGCCAGTGAAAGTCTGTTTGGGTCAGTGTGGGCCAGTCTGGCCCAGTGAAGGTCTGTTTGGGTCAGTGTGGGACAATCTGGGCCAGTGAAGGTCTGTTTGGGTCAGTGTGGGACAGTCTGGGCCAGTGAAGGTCTGTTTGGGTCTTTGTGGGTCAGTCTGGTCCAGTGAAGGTCTGTTGGGGTCGGTGTGGGCCAGTCTAGACCACTGAAGGTCTTTTTGGGTCAGTATGGGACAATCTGGGCCAGTGAAGCTCTGTTTGGGTATGTGTGGGTCAGTCTAGACGAGTGAAGTTCTGTTTGGGTAAGTATGGGACAGTCTGGGCCAGTGAAGGTCTGTTTGGGTCAGTCTGGGTCGGTGAAGGTCTGTTTGGGTCACTGTGGGACAGTCTGGGCCAGTGAAGGTCTGTTTGGGTCAGTGTGGGATATTCTGGACCAGTGAAGGTCTGTTTGGTTCAGTGTGGGACAATCTGGGCCAGTGAAGGTCTGTTTGGATCAGTGTGGGACAGTCTGGGCCAGTGAAGTTCTGTTTGGGTCAGTCAGGGACAGTCTGGTCTCATGAAGGTCTGTTTGGGTCAGTATGGGACAGTCAGGGCCAGGTAAGGTCTGTTTGGGTCAGTGTTGGACCGACTGGGCAAGTGAAGTTCTGTTTGGGTCAGTGTGGGACTGTGTGGGCCAGTGAAAGTCTGGTTGGGTCAGTGTGGGACAATCTGGGCCAGTGAAGGTCTGTTTGGATCAGTGTGGTACAGTCTGGGCCAGTGAAGGTCTGTTTGGGTCAGTGTGGGACAGTCTGGGCCAGTTAACATCTGTCTGGGTCACTGTGGAACAGTCTGGACCAGTGAAGGTCTGTTTGGGTCAGTGTGGGCCAGTCTGGGGCAGTGAAGTTCTGTTCGGGTCAGTGTGGGACAGTCTTGGCCAGTGAATGTCTGTTTAGGTGAGTGTGGGACAGTCTGGGCCAGTGAAGGTCTGATTGGGTTATTCTGTGACAGTCTGGGTCAGTGAATGTCTGTTTGGGTCAGTGTGGGACAGTCTGGGTCAGTAAAAGTCTGTGTGGGTCAGTGTGTGACAGTCTGGGCCAGTGAAAGTCTGTTTGGGTTAGTGTGGGACAGTCTGGGCAAGTGAAGGTCTGTTTGGATCAGTGTGGTACAGTCTGGGCCAGTGAAGGTCTGTTTGGATCAGTGTGGGACATTCTGGGCCAGTGAAGGTCTGTTTGGGTCATTGTGGGACAGACTGAGCCAGTGAAGGTTTGTTTGGGTCAGTGTGGGACAATCTGGCCAGTGAAGGTTTGTTTGGGTCAGTGTGGGACAGTCTGGGCCAGTGAATGTCTGTTTGGTCAGTGAGGGACAATCTGGCCAGTGAAGGTTTGTTTGGGTCAGTGTGGGACAGTCTGGGCCAGTGAATGTCTGTTTGGGTCAGTGAGGGACAGTCTGGGCCAGTGAAGGTCTTTTTGGAACAGTATGTTACAGTCTGGGGCAGTGAAAGTTTGTTTATGTCAGTTAGGGACAGTCTAGACCAGTGAATGTCTGTTTGGGTTAGCATGGGACAGTCCGGGCCAGTGAATGTTTGTTTGGGTCACTGTGGGACAGTCTGGGCCAGTGAAGGTCTGTTTGGGTCAGTGTGCTACAGTCTGGGCCAGTGAAGGTCTGTTTGGGTCACTGTGGGACAGTCTGGGCCAGTGAATGTCTGTTTGGGTCAGTGTTGGAGAGTCTGGGTCAGTGAAGGTCAGTGTGGGACAGTCTGGGCCAGTGAAGGTCTGTTTGGATCAGTGTGGTACAGTCTGGGCCAGTGAAGGTCTGTTTGGATCAGTGTGGTACATTCTGGGCCAGTGAAGGTCTGTTTGGGTCAGTGTGGGACAGTCTGGGCCAGTGAAGGTCTGTTTGGCTCATTGTGGGTCAGTCTGGTCCAATGACGGTCTGTTTCAGTCGGTGTGGGCCAGTCTAGACACCTGAAGGTCTGTTTAGATCAGTGTGGGACAATCTGGGCCAGTGAAGATCTGTTGGGGTCAGTGAAGGTCAGTCTGGATCAGTGAAGGTCTGTTTGGGTCAGTGTTGGATAGTCTGGGCCAGTGAAGCTCTGCTGGGTCAGTGTGGGACAGTCTGGGCCAGTGAAGGTCAGTGTGGGACAGTCTGGACCAGTGAAGGTCAGTGTGGGACAGTCTGGGCCAGTGAAGGTCAGTGTGGGACAGTCTGGGCCAGTGAAGGTCAGTGTGGGACAGTCTGGGCCAGTGAAGGTCAGTGTGGGACAGTCTGGGCCAGTGAAGCTCAGTGTGGGACAGTCTGGGCCAGTGAAGGTCAGTGTGGGACAGTCTGGGCCAGTGAAGGTCAGTGTGGTACAGTCTGGGCCAGTGAAGGTCAGTGTGGGACAGTCTGGGCCAGTGAAGGTCAGTGTGGGACAGTCTGGGCCAGTGAAGGTCAGTGTGGGACAGTCTGGGCCAGTGAAGGTCAGTGTGGGACAGTCTGGGCCAGTGAAGGTCAGTGTGGGACAGTCTGGGCCAGTGAAGGTCAGTTTGGGTCAGTCTGGGCCAGTGAAGGTCAGTTTTGGTCTGTGTGGGACAGTCTGGGCCAGTGAAGGTCTATTTGGGTCATTGTGGGACAGACTGGGCCAGTGAAGGTTTGTTTGGTTCAGTGTGGGACAGTCTGGCCAGTGAAGGTTTGTTTGAGTCAATGTGGGACAGTCTGGGCCAGTGAAGGTTTGTTTGGGGCAGTGTGGGACAGTCTGAGTCAGTGAAGGTCTGTTTGGGTCAGTGTGGGACAGTCTGGGCCAGTGATGGTCTTTTTGGAACAGTATGTTACAGTCTGGGGCAGTGAAAGTTTGTTTATGTCAGTTAGGGACAGTCTAGACCAGTGAATGTCTGTTTGGGTTAGCATGGGACAGTCCGGGCCAGTGAATGTTTGTTTGGGTCACTGTGGGACAGTCTGGGCCAGTGAAGGTCTGTTTGAGTCAGTGTGCTACAGTCTGGGCCAGTGAAGGTCTGTTTGGGTCACTGTGGGACAGTCTGGGCCAGTGAATGTCTGTTTGGGTCAGTGTTGGAGAGTCTGGGTCAGTGAAGGTCAGTGTGGGACAGTCTGGGCCAGTGAAGGTCTGTTTGGGTCAGTGTGGGTCAACCTAGACGGTGAAGGTCTGTTTGGGTCAGTGTGGGACAGTCTGGGCCAGTGATGGTCTTTTTGGGTCAGTGTTGGTCTGTCTAGACCAGTGAAGGCCTGTTTGGGTCAGTGTGGGAGAGTCTGGGCCCGTGAAGGGTCTGTTTGGGCCCGTGAAGGGTCTGTTTGGGCCCGTGAAGGGTCTGTTTGGGCCCGTGAAGGGTCTGTCTGGGCCAGTGTGGGTCTGTCTGGGCCAGTGTGGGACAGTCTGGGCCAGTGAAGTTCTGTTTGGGTCAGTGTGGGTCTATCTAGATCAGTGAAGGACTGTTTGGGTCAGTGTGGAACAGTCTGGGCCAGTTAATGTCTGTTTGGGTCAGTGTGGGTCTATCTAGATCAGTGAAGGTCTGTTTGGGTCAGTGTGGAACAGTCTGGGCCAGTGAAAGTCTGTTTGGGTCAGTGTGGGCCAGTCTGGCCCAGTGAAGGTCTGTTTGGGTCAGTGTGGGACAATCTTGGCCAGTGAAGGTCTGTTTGGGTCAGTGTGGGACAGTCTGGGCCAGTGAAGGTCTGTTTGGGTCTTTGTGGGTCAGTCTGGTCCAGTGAAGGTCTGTTGGGGTCGGTGTGGGCCAGTCTAGACCACTGAAGGTCTTTTTGGGTCAGTATGGGACAATCTGGGCCAGTGAAGCTCTGTTTGGGTATGTGTGGGTCAGTCTAGACGAGTGAAGTTCTGTTTGGGTAAGTATGGGACAGTCTGGGCCAGTGAAGGTCTGTTTGGGTCAGTCTGGGTCGGTGAAGGTCTGTTTGGGTCACTGTGGGACAGTCTGGGCCAGTGAAGGTCTGTTTGGGTCAGTGTGGGATATTCTGGACCAGTGAAGGTCTGTTTGGTTCAGTGTGGGACAATCTGGGCCAGTGAAGGTCTGTTTGGATCAGTGTGGGACAGTCTGGGCCAGTGAAGTTCTGTTTGGGTCAGTCAGGGACAGTCTGGTCTCATGAAGGTCTGTTTGGGTCAGTATGGGACAGTCAGGGCCAGGTAAGGTCTGTTTGGGTCAGTGTTGGACCGACTGGGCAAGTGAAGTTCTGTTTGGGTCAGTGTGGGACTGTGTGGGCCAGTGAAAGTCTGGTTGGGTCAGTGTGGGACAATCTGGGCCAGTGAAGGTCTGTTTGGATCAGTGTGGTACAGTCTGGGCCAGTGAAGGTCTGTTTGGGTCAGTGTGGGACAGTCTGGGCCAGTTAACATCTGTCTGGGTCACTGTGGAACAGTCTGGACCAGTGAAGGTCTGTTTGGGTCAGTGTGGGCCAGTCTGGGGCAGTGAAGTTCTGTTCGGGTCAGTGTGGGACAGTCTGGACCAGTGAAGGTCTGATTGGGTCATTCTGTGACAGTCTGGGTCAGTGAATGTCTGTTTGGGTCAGTGTGGGACAGTCTGGGTCAGTAAAAGTCTGTGTGGGTCAGTGTGTGACAGTCTGGGCCAGTGAAAGTCTGTTTGGGTCAGTGTGGGTCAGTCTGGGCCAGTGAAGGTCTGTTTGGATCAGTGTGGTACAGTCTGGGCCAGTGAAGGTCTGTTTGGATCAGTGTGGGACAGTCTGGGCCAGTGAAGGTCTGTTTGGGTCAGTGTGGGACAGTCTGGGCCAGTGAAGGTCTGTTTGGCTCATTGTGGGTCAGTCTGGTCCAATGACGGTCTGTTTCAGTCGGTGTGGGCCAGTCTAGACACCTGAAGGTCTGTTTAGATCAGTGTGGGACAATCTGGGCCAGTGAAGATCTGTTGGGGTCAGTGAAGGTCAGTCTGGATCAGTGAAGGTCTGTTTGGGTCAGTGTTGGATAGTCTGGGCCAGTGAAGCTCTGCTGGGTCAGTGTGGGACAGTCTGGGCCAGTGAAGTTCAGTGTGGGACAGTCTGGACCAGTGAAGGTCAGTGTGGGACAGTCTGGGCCAGTGAAGGTCAGTGTGGTACAGTCTGGGCCAGTGAAGGTCAGTGTGGGACAGTCTGGGCCAGTGAAGGTCAGTGTGGGACAGTCTGGGTCAGTGTGGGACAGTCTGGGCCAGTGAAGGTCAGTGTGGGACAGTCTGGGCCAGTGAAGGTCAGTGTGGGACAGTCTGGGCCAGTGAAGGTCAGTGTGGGACAGTCTGGGCCAGTGAAGGTCAGTGTGGGACAGTCTGGGCCAGTGAAGGTCAGTTTGGGTCAGTCTGGGCCAGTGAAGGTCAGTTTTGGTCTGTGTGGGACAGACTGGGCCAGTGAAGGACTGTTTGGGTCATTGTGGGACAGACTGGGCCAGTGAAGGTTTGTTTGGGGCAGTGTGGGACAGTCTGAGTCAGTGAAGGTCTGTTTGGGTCAGTGTGGGACAGTCTGGGCCAGTGATGGTCTTTTTGGATCAGTATGTCACAGTCTGTGGCAGTGAAAGTTTGTTTATGTCAGTGAGGTACAGTCTAGACCAGTGAATGTCTGTTTGGGTTAGCATGGGAAAGTCCGGGCCAGTGAATGTTTGTTTGGGTCAGTGTGGGACAGTCTGGGCCAATGAAAGTCTGTTTGGGTCAGTGTGCGACAGTCTGGGCCAGTGAAGTTCTGTTTGGGTCAGTGTGGGACAGTCTGGGCCAGTGAAGGTTTGTTTGGGCCAGTGTGTGACGGTCTAGATCAGTGAAGGTCTGTTTGGGTCAGTGTTGGACAGTCTGGGCCAGTGAATATTTGTTTGGGTCACTGTGGGTCAGTCTAGACTAGTGAAGATCTGTTTGGGTCAGTGAGGGACAGTCTGGGACAGTAAAGGTCTTTTTGGGTCAGTGTGGGACAGTCTGGGCCAGTGAAGGTTTGTTTGGGTCAGTGTGGGACAGTCTGGGCTAGTGAAGGTCTGTTTGGGTCAGTGTTGGACAGTCTGGGCCAGTGAAGGTTTGTTTGGGTCAGTGTGGGACAGTCTGGGCCAGTGAAGGTTTGTCTGGGTTAGTGTGGGACAGTCTGGGCAAGTGAAGGTCTGTTTTGGTTAGTGTGGTACAGTCTGGGCCAGTGAAGGTCTGTTTGGGTCACTGTGGGACATTCTGGGCCAGTGAAGGTCTGTTTGGGTCATTGTGGGACAGACTGAGCCAGTGAAGGTTTGTTTGGGTCAGTGTGGGACAATCTGGCCAGTGAAGGTTTGTTTGGGTCAGTGTGGGACAGTCTGGGCCAGTGAATGTCTGTTTGGTCAGTGAGGGACAATCTGGCCAGTGAAGGTTTGTTTGGGTCAGTGTGGGACAGTCTGGGCCAGTGAATGTCTGTTTGGGTCAGTGAGGGACAGTCTGGGCCAGTGAAGGTCTTTTTGGAACAGTATGTTACAGTCTGGGGCAGTGAAAGTTTGTTTATGTCAGTTAGGGACAGTCTAGACCAGTGAATGTCTGTTTGGGTTAGCATGGGACAGTCCGGGCCAGTGAATGTTTGTTTGGGTCACTGTGGGACAGTCTGGGCCAGTGAAGGTCTGTTTGGGTCAGTGTGCTACAGTCTGGGCCAGTGAAGGTCTGTTTGGGTCACTGTGGGACAGTCTGGGCCAGTGAATGTCTGTTTGGGTCAGTGTTGGAGAGTCTGGGTCAGTGAAGGTCAGTGTGGGACAGTCTGGGCCAGTGAAGGTCTGTTTGGGTCAGTGTGGGTCAACCTAGACCAGTGAAGGTCTGTTTGGGTCAGTGTGGGACAGTCTGGGCCAGTGATGGTCTTTTTGGGTCAGTGTTGGTCTGTCTAGACCAGTGAAGGCCTGTTTGGGTCAGTGTGGGAGAGTCTGGGCCCGTGAAGGGTCTGTTTGGGCCCGTGAAGGGTCTGTTTGGGCCCGTGAAGGGTCTGTTTGGGCCCGTGAAGGGTCTGTCTGGGCCAGTGTGGGTCTGTCTGGGCCAGTGTGGGACAGTCTGGGCCAGTGAAGTTCTGTTTGGGTCAGTGTGGGTCAGTCTGGTCCAATGACGGTCTGTTTCAGTCGGTGTGGGCCAGTCTAGACACCTGAAGGTCTGTTTAGATCAGTGTGGGACAATCTGGGCCAGTGAAGATCTGTTGGGGTCAGTGAAGGTCAGTCTGGATCAGTGAAGGACTGTTTGGGTCAGTGTTGGATAGTCTGGGCCAGTGAAGCTCTGCTGGGTCAGTGTGGGACAGTCTGGGCCAGTGAAGTTCAGTCTGGGACAGTCTGGACCAGTGAAGGTCAGTGTGGGACAGTCTGGGCCAGTGAAGGTCAGTGTGGTACAGTCTGGGCCAGTGAAGGTCAGTGTGGGACAGTCTGGGCCAGTGAAGGTCAGTGTGGGACAGTCTGGGCCAGTGAAGGTCAGTTTGGGTCAGTCTGGGCCAGTGAAGGTCAGTTTTGGTCTGTGTGGGACAGACTGGGCCAGTGAAGGACTGTTTGGGTCATTGTGGGACAGACTGGGCCAGTGAAGGTTTGTTTGGTTCAGTGTGGGACAGTCTGGCCAGTGAAGGTTTGTTTGAGTCAATGTGGGACAGTCTGGGCCAGTGAAGGTTTGTTTGGGGCAGTGTGGGACAGTCTGAGTCAGTGAAGGTCTGTTTGGGTCAGTGTGGGACAGTCTGGGCCAGTGATGGTCTTTTTGGATCAGTATGTCACAGTCTGTGGCAGTGAAAGTTTGTTTATGTCAGTGAGGTACAGTCTAGACCAGTGAATGTCTGTTTGGGTTAGCATGGGAAAGTCCGGGCCAGTGAATGATTGTTTGGGTCATTGTGGGACAGACTGGGCCAGTGAAGGTTTGTTTGGGTCAGTGTGGGACAGTCTGGGCCAGTGAAGGTCTGTTTGGGTCAGTGTGGGACAGTCTGGGCCAGTGAAGGTCTGTTTGGGTCAGTGTGGGACAGTCTGGGCCAGTCAAGGTTTGTTTGGGTCACTGTGGGACAGTTTAGACTAGTGAAGGTCTGTTTGGGTCAGTGTGGGACAGTCTGGGCCAGTGAAGGGCTGTTTGGGTCAGTGTTGGACCGTCTGGGCAAGGGAAGTTCTGTTTGGTTCAGTGTGGGATAGTCTGGGCCAGTGAAGGTCTGTTTGGGTCAGTGTGCGACAGTCTGGGCCAGTGAAGGTCAGTTTGGGACAGTCTGGGCCTGTGAAGGTCTGCTTGGGTCACTGTGGTACAGTCTGGGCCAGTGAAAGACTCTTTGGGTCACTGTGGTACAGTCTGGGCCATTGAAGGACTGTTTGGGTCAGTGTGGGATAGTCTGGGCCAGTGAAAGTCTGTTAGGGTCACTGTGGTACAGTCTGGGCC
This sequence comes from Isurus oxyrinchus, assembly GCA_026770705.1. Taxonomy (NCBI): domain Eukaryota; kingdom Metazoa; phylum Chordata; class Chondrichthyes; order Lamniformes; family Lamnidae; genus Isurus; species Isurus oxyrinchus. The sequence goes on along the minus strand of JANJGN010000006.1, from coordinate 190,037,864 downwards.
AGTGAAAGTCTGTTTGGGTCAGTGTGGGACAGTCTGTGCCAATGAAGGTCTGTTTGGGTCAATGTGTGACCGTCTGGGCCAATGAAGGTCTGTTTGGTTCAGTGTGGGACAGTCAGGGCCAGGGAAGTTCTGTTTGGGTCAGTGTGGGACAGTCGGCGCCAGTGAAGGTCTGTTTGGATCAGTGTGGGTCAGTCTGGTCCAGTGAAGGTCAGTTTCAGTCCGTGTGGGACAGTCTAGACCCCTGAAGTTCTGTTTGGATCATTGTGGGACAATCTGGGCCAGTGAAGATCTGTTGGGGTCAGTCTGGGTCAGTCTGGGTCAGTGAATGTCTGTTTGGGTCATTGTGGGACAGTCTTGGTCAGTGAAGGTCGGTTTGGGTCCGTGTTGTATAGTCTGGGCCAGTGAAGCTCTGCTGGGTCAGTGTGGGACAGTCTGGGCCAGTGAAGGTCAGTGTGGGACAGTCTGGGCCAGTGAAGGTCAGTGTGGGACAGTCTGGACCAGTGAAGGTTAGTGTGGGACAGTCTGGGCCAGTGAAGGTTAGTGTGGGACAGTCTGGGCCAGTGAAGGTCAGTGTGGGACAGTCTGGACCAGTGAAGCTCAGTGTAGGACAGTCTGGGCCAGTGAAGGTCAGTGTGGGACAGTCTGGGCCAGTGAAGGTCAGTGTGGGACAGACTGGGCCAGTGAAGGTTTGTTTGGGTCAGTGTGGGACAGTCTGGGCCAGTGAAGGTCTGTTTGGGTCAGTGTGGGACAGTCTGGGCCAGTGAAGGTCTGTTTGGGTCAGTGTGGGACAGTCTGGGCCAGTCAAGGTTTGTTTGGGTCACTGTGGGACAGTTTAGACTAGTGAAGGTCTGTTTGGGTCAGTGTGGGACAGTCTGGGCCAGTGAAGGTCTGTTTGGGTCAGTGTTGGACCGTCTGGGCAAGGGAAGTTCTGTTTGGTTCAGTGTGGGATAGTCTGGGCCAGTGAAGGTCTGTTTGGGTCAGTGTGCGACAGTCTGGGCCTGTGAAGGTCAGTTTGGGACAGTCTGGGCCTGTGAAGGTCTGTTTGGGTCACTGTAGTACAGTCTGGGCCAGTGAAAGACTCTTTGGGTCACTGTGGTACAGTCTGGGCCATTGAAGGACTGTTTGGGTCAGTGTGGGATAGTCTGGGCCAGTGAAAGTCTGTTTGGGTCATTGTGGTACAGTCTGGGCCAATAAAGGACTGTTTGGGTCAGTGTGGGACAGTCTGTGCCAATGAAGGTCTGTTTGGGTCAATGTGTGACCGTCTGGGCCAATGAAGGTCTGTTTGGTTCAGTGTGGGACAGTCAGGGCCAGGGAAGTTCTGTTTGGGTCAGTGTGGGACAGTCGGCGCCAGTGAAGGTCTGTTTGGATCAGTGTGGGTCAGTCTGGTCCAGTGAAGGTCAGTTTCAGTCCGTGTGGGACAGTCTAGACCCCTGAAGTTCTGTTTGGATCATTGTGGGACAATCTGGGCCAGTGAAGATCTGTTGGGGTCAGTCTGGGTCAGTCTGGGTCAGTGAATGTCTGTTTGGGTCATTGTGGGACAGCCTTGGTCAGTGAAGGTCGGTTTGGGTCCGTGTTGTATAGTCTGGGCCAGTGAAGCTCTGCTGGGTCAGTGTGGGACAGTCTGGGCCAGTGAAGGTCAGTGTGGGACAGTCTGGGCCAGTGAAGGTCAGTGTGGGACAGTCTGGACCAGTGAAGGTTAGTGTGGGACAGTCTGGACCAGTGAAGGTCAGTGTGGGACAGTCTGGGCCAGTGAAGCTCAGTGTAGGACAGTCTGGGCCAGTGAAGGTCAGTGTGGGACAGTCTGGGCCAGTGAAGGTCAGTGTGGGAGGGTCTGGGCCAGTGAAGGTTTGCTTGGGTCAGTGTGTGACGGTCTAGATCAGTGAAGGTCTGTTTGTTTTAGCATGGGACAGTTTGGGTCAGTGTGGGCAGTCTGGGCCATTGAAGGTCTGCTTGGGTCAGTGTGGGACAGTCTGGGCCAGTGAATGTCTGTTTGGGTCAGTGTGGGACAGTGTGTGCCAGTGAAGGTTGTTTGGGTCAAAGTGGCTCCGTCTAGACTAGTGAAGGTCTGTTTGGGTCAGTGTGGGACAGTCTGGACCAGTGAACAAAAACAGAATTACCTGGAAAAACTCAGCAGGTCTGGCAGCATCGGCGGAGATGAAAAGAGTTGACGTTACAAGTCCTCATGACCCTTCGACAGAAATGAGTTCGAGTCCAAGAAAGAGTTGAAATATAAGCTGGTTTAAGGTGTGTGGGCGGGGGGGGGGGGGGTGCCGGAGAGAGAGAGAGAGAGAGAGAGAGAAGTGGAGGGGGTTGGTGTGGTTGTAGGGACAAACAAGCTGTGATAGAAGCAGATCATCAAAAGATGTCAACAACAATAGAACAAAAGAACACATAGGTGTTAAAGTTGGTGATATTATCTAAACGAATGTGCTAATTAAGAATGGATGGTAGGGCACTCAAGGTACAGCTCTAGTGGGGTGGGGAGAGCATAAAGGATTTTAAAATATATAAAAATAATGGAAATAGGTGGGAAAAGAAAAATCCATATAATTTATTGGAAAAAAAAGGAAGGGGGAAACAAAGGGGATGGGGATGGGGGAGGGAGCTCACGGCCTAAAGTTGTTAAATTCAATATTCAATCCGGAAGGCTGTAAAGTGCCTAGTCGGAAGATGAGGTGTTGTTCCTCCAGTTTGCGTTGGGCTTCACTGAAACAATGCAGCAAGCCAAGGACAGACATGTGGGCGAGAGAGCAGGGTGGAGTGTAAGAATGAGTCAGTCTTGGCTAGTGAAGGTCTGCTTGAGACAGTGTGGGAGGGTCTGGGCCAGTGAAGGTTTGTTTGGGTCAGTGTGTGACGGTCTAGATCAGTGAAGGTTTGTTTGGTTTAGCATGGGATAGTTTGGGTCAGTGTGGGCAGTCTGGGCCATTGAAGGTCTGTCTGGGTCAGTATGTGAGAGTCTGGGCCAGTGAAGGTCTTCTTGGGTCAGTGTTGGAGAGTCTGGGCCAGTGAAGGTCTGTTTGATTCAGTGTATGACAGTCTGTGCCAGTGAATGTCTGTTTGGGTCAGTGTGGGACAGTTTGGACCAGTGAAGGTCTGTTTGGGTCACTGTGGGACAGTCTGGGCCAAGGAAGGTCTGTTTGATTCAGTGTATGACAGTCTGTGCCAGTGAATGTCTGTTTGGGTTAGTGTGGGACAGTTTGGACCAGTGAAGGTCTGTTTGGGTCACTGTGGGACAGTCTGGGCCAGTGAAGGTCTGTTTGATTCAGTGTATGACAGTCTGTGCCAGTGAATGTCTGTTTGGGTTAGTGTGGGACAGTTTGGACCAGTGAAGGTCTGTTTGGGTCAGTGTGGGACAGTCTGGGCCAGTGAAGGTCTGTTTGGGTCAGTGTGGGACAGTCTGGGCCAATGAAGGTCTGTTAGGGTCACTGTGGGACAGTCTGGGCCAATGAAGGTCTGTTAGGGTCACTGTGGGACAGTCTGGGCCAGGGAAGGTCTGTTTGGGTCAGTGTGGGATATTCTGGACCAGTGAAGGTCTGTTTGGTTCAGTGTGGGACAATCTGGGCCAGTGAAGGTCTGTTTGGATCAGTGTGGGACAGTCTGGGCCAGTGAAGTTCTGTTTGGGTCAGTCTGGGACAGTCTGGTCTCTTGAAGGTCTGTTTGGGTCAGTATGGGACAGTCAGGGCCACGTAAGGTCTGTTTGGGTCAGTGTGGGACAGTTTAGACTAGTGAAGGTCTGTTTGGGTCAGTGTGGGACAGTCTGGGCCAGTGAATGTTTGTTTGGGTCACTGTGGGACAGTCTAGACTAGTGAAGGTCTGTTTGGGTCAGTGTGGGGACAGTCTGGGCCAGTGAAGGTTTGTTAGGGCCAGTGTGTGACGGTCTAGATCAGTGAAGGTCTGTTTGGGTTAGTGTTGGACAGTCTGGGCCAGTGAAGGTCTGTTTGGGTCAGTGTTGGACCGTCTGGGCAAGGGAAGTTCTGTTTGGGTCAGTGTGGGACAGTCTGGGCCAGTGAAGGACTGTTTGGGTCAGTGTGGGACAGTCTGGGCCAGTGAAGATCTGTTTGGGTCAGTTTTGGATATTCTGGGCCAGTGAAGCTCTGCTGGGTCAGTGTGGGACAGCCTGGACTAGTGAAGGTCATTGTGGGACAGTCTGGACCAGTGAAGGTCAGTGTGGGACAGTCTGGGCCAGTGAAGGTCAGTGTGGGACAGTCTGGGCCAGTGAAGGTCAGTGTGGGACAGTCTGGGCCAGTGAAGGTCAGTGTGGGACAGTCTGGGCCAGTGAAGGTCAGTGTGGGACAGTCTGGGCCAGTGAAGGTCATTGTGGGACAGCCTGGACCAGTGAAGGTCAGTGTGGGACAGCCTGGACCAGTGAAGGTCAGTGTGGGATATTCTGGGCCAGTGAAGGTCAGTGTGGGACAGTCTGGGCCAGTGAAGGTCAGTGTGGGGCAGTCTGGGCCAGTGACGGTCTGTGTGACTCTGTGTAGGTCTGTTTGGGTCAGTGTGGGACTGTCTGGGAAAGTGAGGGTCAGTGTGGGTACTGTCTGGGAAAGTGTGGGTCAGTGTAGGGCAGTCTGAGACAGTGAGGGTCAGTTTAGCTCAGTGTGAGACAGTCTGGGAAAGTGAAGGTCAGTGTTGGACTTTCTGGGAAAGTGAGGGTCAGTTTGGGTCAGCGTGGGACAGGTGAGGGTCAGTTTGGGTCATTGTGGGCCAGTCTAGTTCCGTGAGGGTAAGTTTCATTCAGTGTTGGCCAGTGTGGGCCAGTGAAGGTCTGTCTGGGCCAGTGAAGGTCTGTCTGGGCCAGTGAAGGTCTGTCTGGGCCAGTGAAGATCTGTTTGGGTCAGTGTGGAACCGTCTGGGACAGTGAAGGTCTGTTTTCTTCAGTTGTGGGTCAGTCTAGACCAGTGAAGTTCTGTCTGGGTGACTTGTGGGACCGTCTGCGCCAGTGAAGGTCTGTTTGGGTCAGTGTGAGTTAGTCTGGGCCAGTGAAGTTCTGTTTGGGTCAGCATGGGACAGTCTGGGCCAGTGAAGGTCTGTTTGGGTCAGTGTGGGTCAGTCTAGACCTGTGAAGGTCTGTTTGGTTCAGTGTGAGAGTCTGGTCCAGTGAGGGTCAGTTTGGGTCTGTGTAGGTCTGTGTGAGACTGTGTAGGTCTGTTTGGGTCAGTGTGAGACTGGCTGGGACAGTGTGGGTCAGTTTGGATCAGTGTGGGACTGTCTGGGAAAGTGAGGGTCAGTGTGGGACTGTCTGGAAAAGTGTGGGTCAGTGTAGGGCAGTCTGAGACAGGTGAGGGTCAGTTTGGGTCATTGTGGGCCAGTCTAGTTCCGTGAGGGTCAGTTTCATTCAGTGTGGGACAGTTTGGGTCATTGTGGGCCAGTCTAGTTCCGTGAGGGTCAGTTTCATTCAGTGTGGGACAGTATGCTGAGCGGCCTGGAGGTTAACTTCCAGGTGGTGGTATTCCCATCTATCTGCTGCCCTTGTCCATCTAGTTATTAGTGGTCGTGGGTTTGGAAGGTGCTGCCCAAGGTGCCTTGGTGAGTTTCTGCAGTGCATTTTGTAGATGGTACCCACACTGCTGCTACTGTGCGTCGGTGGTGGAGGGAGTGAATGTTTGTGGATGTGGTGCCAATCAAGCGGGCTGCTTTGTCCTGGACGGTGTCCAGCTTCTTGAGTGTTGTGGGAGCTGCACTCATCCAGACAAGTGGGGAGTATTCCATCACACTCCTGACTTGTGCCTTGTAGATGGTGGGCAGGTTTTGGGGAGTCAGGAGGTGAGTTACTCGTCGCAGGATTCCTAGCCTCTGACCTGTTCTTGTAGCCACAGTATTTATATGGCTGGTCCAGTTCAGTTTCTGGTCAACGGTAATCCCCAGGATGTCAATAGTGGGTGATTCAGTGATGGTAATGTCATTGAACATCAAGGGGTGGATGGTTGGATTCTCTCTTGTTGGAGATGGTCATTGCCTGACACTTGTGTGGCACGAATGTGACTTACCACTTGTCAGCCCAAGCCTGGATATTGTCCAGGTC